>JANFOE010000294.1:417500-835000 GCA_025667525.1 Glebionis coronaria | reverse complement strand
ATGGTCGTAATGCCCTTAGTGGGGAGGAAAGAGTTAGAAGTTCTTAGACGAACTAATGTGGTCATGAGGTCTATTAGGAGTGCCAAGGGAGATGAATAGAGATTTGTATAATGTATGGATATTGGCACAAGTAACGCGCCATAGAGAGTGTTGGAAGGGGATATAATACCTCAAAGGTATTTATGATTGTTCATAAGGCATGTAAGTTTTCTGAAAATTTCCTAAGATTTAGTAGGTTTGCCTATTACTTTGAGGTAGAACCATGAATAGAGCAAGTAGGAGAAGTGAGAGGAGTTGCAGTTAGTGCGTTTCCAAGGAAATTGTTGATGGAATGATTTAAAAACAGGAGTTGTTAGAAATTGCAAGGAATGAAAGATAAAAGTTGAGTTGCTTAGTAGTAGATTGGATGTGGAAAGCGGCTGAATAGTTTGATAAGAGGAAGTATTGGTCTTTTAGAATGCGTGTAGAATTTTGCGAGTAGAACGAGGTAGGAATTTATTCGTATTGCCACTAAGAGAGGGTGCAAGTAGGACATAGTTGAAAACTTCTAAGGATGTTGTATGAATGCTTCGGGTTACGGTTATGCATTTAGCTTCGCCAGGGCACTAGCGGTTTTCATGGAGTCAATGAACCGAGTGTGCATGAACGTATATAAACGAGTTGTCATCAGGAGTATCGACGACATCTTGATCTACTCAAAGTCTAAAAAAGAGAGTGAGGCGAATTATGAGTTGGTTTTGGAGTTGTTAGGAAAGGGAATTATACGTGAGATTTTCAAGTGTGAGTTTTAGGATTAAGTTGACCAGGATGAGTAGTTAGAGATGATTGTATATCATGGAACCAGCAAGGGGCGATGTAAAGAGGGATGAGGAAGCGTTTTGGAGGCTGAAGAGGTGATTGGATAATGATCCGGTTTTGGCATTATCGGAAGGACTGGATAAATTCGCGAAGCATGAGGATACGTGGAGCAAGGATTTGGAGGTGTACGAGAACGACAAAGAAATGCGATTGCTTATACGATGTAGGAACTGAGGATTTGGAAGAACTAGATAAGACTTAGTCAATGGAGTTGGACTGTTATATCTTCCTAGAATGCTAGAGGCATTTGGGGTACTAGACGTAGAGAATGATCTATACGGATCATGAATGTCTCTAACACATATTCAATCATTTTGTTTGAACATTTGGCAAAGGTGATGGGTGGAGTTAAGTGATGAAAGACAATTGCAAGGCTAAGTACCATCTGGGAAAGGCAAGCATGGTTGATGAGACATGGAATAAAAAGAATGAAGTGAAGCTGAGACGAACTTGAACTATATGGATGACGTATTAGGGTTGTTTGGATGCAGAAATCTGATTACTTATTTATTTATATTTTTTTAAATTTTATATATTTTTTCTTTTTATTTTTTCGTGGGAACGATTATTGAAATATATTTACAAACAAATGTGAGTGAAAAAAATTAAATCCTAAGGGCAAACAAGTGTACAAACTCTCCTTTTTTTCTTTTTTTTACTTATTAATTTTTTTTATAACAAAAATTGGTTTCATTTTCCCAATTATTTCCCCTCACACTTAATTTTGGATTGGACTCAATGATAAAAATAAACTTCAAATCATGAAAAGTAAGGAAATAAATAAATAGTCTATGAGAAACGAAAACTCCCCGGGCTAAGAAATTGATCTCCATATGATAAGATGCTATACCATAAGCTTGTGAGATCAATCGGTTCTTGATACTTCATTCATTCTCCATGTATGCATCCTCCATTACCTATTGCTGCATTTATTCAAACAAATGACACCAAAAAAAACAAAAAAACACGCAAGCACACATAGATATATAAAAACACTACTAGCAAAGTACACCCTCTCACACTTAAGATTTTCCAAGTTAGAAAAATACTTTTGGGGTGTATGCATTTATTCTAAACACACAAAGTTAAACACACAAACAATTAAAGCACAGGTTACCTCCCGAGAAGCGCTTAATTTATTATTGAGTCATTAGCTAGACTCCTCCCCTCGGTGTTAGGATTCTTTGATGATACGATTCAAGTGGGGAACTTTGGTTGGGTGCTATTGAAATTTATGGTCGTCTACATTAAACGGAAGCAATTCGTCATTCATATTACAAACTTTGAAAAGCTTCTTCGGCACATCATTGTTATCCCTCTTTTTCATTCTTCTACTTCCAACCCCATTCATTGATTTCAACTACGCGTCATTACTTGGCAATTCATCATGTTCAAACTTCTTCTCCTTTTTGTTTGGGATATGCACGGTGAAATCCTTGGAAAAAGGTGAGTTAGAAATGATGGCGTTCAGTTTTGGTGCGATTGGAATAGGTTCAACTTCTTCTTCATCGATGATTGCAACATCACCATTATCACTCTCGTTTCGGATAGAGGGTAGTTTGTCTCTCGATTTGGTGTCGGTGATTTAAGGAAGGGACTTTGTATGTTGGATTTGCTTTTCGAGACGATCGGTTTGTCTCTCCAAGTCATCGATCATGGTTGTATGGTTCCGAAAGCTTATATTGATTTGAGTCTCCAAGTCAACCAGATCTTTCTTAAGACGCTCATTTTCTTCTGCTTGCCAAGCCATTAATTCTCTAATCATCTCCGCCGTTGAGATTTCAGGTTTGTAGTGACATCGTAATGAATATGACATCACATCTCGCGGTCGAGATTGAGGAAGGGAACGGTTCAGGTTTAGGGTAATATAGGAATGCGAATTCCTCGAATTTTGGTCGTGATATCCTTCGTCATGTTCTTCAACATAATTCGATTCATGAGGTTCGCACATCGGCGTGTCATCCTTCATGGTGGTTTTTTGATCGTGATCGTTTCTATGATCGTCTCGCATATCTTTTAGTTAATTCCTTATGATTAGGAATTAGGAATCGATAAGCCTAGAAAGAGCTTCGAATTTCTCCATCAACACGGTGTGATAGAAGATGATGTTATTTCCACCGGCGGAAACAACGGTTTTCGGATAAGGTTCAACATAAGAATCTTTCGAAAAATTGAACTTGAGAAGGAGTTTGGCCTCGAGGATTTGGAAAGCTTCGTTTTGAGTATTGTAGAGGAAAATTCCTCCAGCGTCGAGAGATTCTTGAGTTGGATCGTCTAAACCACGATAAAATGTTTCAATTAGCTTATTTATATTTTATTAATCTTTTCATTTTTTTATTTAGTTTTAAATAAATTTTTCGAATTATTTCTATTTTCCGTAAGCCTACGTCTTAGAGGTAAATGTCGGCGGAGGAGATGAAGAGAGAATTTATGGCTTGGCAAATGGAAGAAAATGGACGTGTCAAGAACAATTTGGTTGACTTGGAGTTTCAAATTAATCTAAGGTTCCAAAACCATACAGCCATAATCGAAGACTTAGATAGACACTTAGGTTACGTAGAAGAGGACATAAAACGAACCAAGTCCCTTCCTTAAATCACCAACACTAAATAAAGATACGATCTACCCTCTATCGGAAACGAGAGTGATAAGGGTGTTGTTGTATTCATCTAGGAAGAAGAAGAACCTATTCCAACCCTGCCAAAACCAAAACCCATTATTACTAATTCAACTTTTCCCAAGGATTGCACCGTGCATATCCCATACAAAAAGGAGAAGACGTATGAACATGATATAATGTCAATTCATGACGCGAGGTTGAAATCAATGAATGATGTTGGAAGTAGAAGAATGATAAAAAAGGACGACAATGATGTGTCGAAGAAGCTTTTCAAAGTTTGGACTATAAATGGAGAATTTCTTCCGTTCAACGTTGATAATTATCAAAATCAATGGCACCCAACCAAAGTTCCCCATCTTAATCGTATCATCAAAGAATCCTAACCCCGAGGGAAAGAGTCTAGCTAATGACTCAATAATATATTAAGCGCTTCTCAGGAGGAAACCCGTGCTTTAATTGGTTGTTTGTTTAATTTTGTCTGATTTAGAATAAATGCATACACCCCAAAAGTATTTTTCTAACTTGGAAAATCTTAAGTGTGAGGGGGGTGTACTTTGTTAGTAGTGTTTTATATCTATGTGTGCTTGCGTGTTTGTTTGTTTTGTTTTGTCTTGTTTGAATAAATGCAGCAATAGGTAATGGAGGAGGATGCATGGAGAAGGAATGAAGTATCAAGAATCGATTGATCTCACAAGCTTATGGTGTAGCATTGTATCACACGGAGATCAATTACAATTTGATATCCTGGGAAGTTTCGTTTCTCTTAGACTATTTATTTATTTTCCTCACTTTTCATGCTTTGAAGTTTATTTTTAACATTGAGTCCAATCCAAAACTTAAGTGTGAGGGGAAATAAATGGGAAAACAAAACCAATTTTTGTGATATAAAAAAAATAAAGGAGAATTTGTATACTTGTTTGCCCTTAGGATCTAATTGTTTTCACACGCTTGTTTGTAAATATATTTCAATTATCGTTCCCAAAAAAAATTAAAAAAAAAAACACTTGTGTGATATAAGTGTATATGCATGACAAATAGGCAACCTTAGGAATAAAACCCAAATAGCCTTTTATATTTTCTTCGTAGCTAGTTTTAGCTAACAATCCAAATTAACCATTTTGGTAGCACTTTCGTCTAGTGCTAGATACCCTTAGAACACCGGTTGAGCCACTCTTTTCATTTTTATTAAATCCACTAAAAAAGAAAAAAATATTTAACCCTAAACCTTAGCCTAACCCATGTCGAAGACCAAATGGTGGGTTGCTAGTTTCTTGATATGGTGGATCGTTTTTGATGATTTATAGTTGCCACACTTCGCCATGTGTGTGTACCATTCCAACAAAGATGGAGTCTGCAACTTCTTGTTTTTTGTGGTATGTGATCAAGCGAAGTGTGAGGGGAGCATGTGATGTTGAAAAACAAAAAACCAAAAAAAATAGAGGAGGATGAGAAAAGAGAAAAAGAAAATAAGTCATCAAAAAAAGTTATGACAAAAAAATAGCCAATGTGCTAAGCCGTGATATATATGTGTGTTGATCGATATGTGTTGAATAAAGCTCGTAGCTATGATCATTTTTGGGCTTGTAATTTGTTCAGTAACTAGCAACATGTGACTTAGACTTTTAACTTTTATATTCTTGTTACACCTCTCATAAAAAAATTCCCATGCCTTATCCATACCCATTTAACCCTTAGCTTTGTAACCCGAATAAAAGTCCTCTTTAGATGTGTACACTTGGTGCTCAAGACATTTCATTTAGTTTTGTTTGTACTTGGTATATTTGCATCTTATTTTTCAATAAACCATTTTTATACACTGTAGCACCCCCAGATAATCACATTTTGAATCAGCGGAAGAGTCGTTGGTGGTACGGGATAGAACATTACCCAAATCATAGACAACGATTAAAAATCGCTTTGTTTAATAATAAAGCATTTTCCATTCATGAATATAGAATTACATAGGTCCTCAGGTCAATATATGTGTTACAAATTTACAAAATATTTGAATCGAAATTTTTATTTAAATGCTGGCCATAAATTCTTGTCATCTTCCCGAGAATTACCTTCAAGTACCTGAGATAAAACATGTTAAAAGTCAGCGAAACCCCTAGTGAATCCATAGAGTTTAATAAAAACTATTAATACATATCACCGGTATATAATCATTACCGAAAATCATTTTGTACAATTCTTTGTCATAGGCAATAAAATAGGCCAAAGACATTTTATACGAATCTTTGTCGTAAATCATAATATAGGCTTTTGCCTTCAAAACCATTATACGAACTATTGTCGTAAAAACATCATACAATACTCTTTATAACGTTGTATAGAGTTTAATAAAAACCGTTATATGAAAATGGTTATGTAAAACCAAAACACGAACATAATATCAGTAATAAGACCCCGTATTGCTAGTCAGGCAATATATTATAATTCAATTCGTATATCAATATTTTCATTATTGGATTATTATAAGCCGCATGACATTGTTACTTTTCTATAACATATATCGGGTAGCTAACCCGTAATTCCTTTGCCCATCTAAAACATCGTGTCGTCATAATAATCACGCTTATTGAAATTGTGTATAATGCAGTTCGTTTTTCTCAGTTCTTGCTAATTGAAAGTCCTAACAATATCAGGTTTTTAACTGTTTTTGGTTGTTAATATTTTTTGGATATTCTATTTGCTAATTCAAACAATGCCTAGCAAAACTGAAAAATATTGTCTACTTATATGTAAAACATCGTGCAATTAACAAGTATTTATTCAAGTAAAATTCAAAATGTAAATTTTACAACTAAAAGGACTGAAATTGTAAATTCTATGAAAAATAAATGCTCAAAATGTAAAACTAACAAGTACAAGGACTGAAATTGTCAAAACAGTTAACTATGAGGATAAAAAATGAAAACTATGCAACAAACTAACCAATTCTTAACAAATTTCAAACTACTTAACTGAATTTTAACAAAATATGAAACTTTAAGGACCTGATTATTGAAAACCCTAAAAACTAGTAAGTTTAGCCAAGTTTAAAAGTAATCTAATACAAGAAGGACTAAAGTGCAATTTTTGGAAAATATTAAGCAAAAACGGGTTTCAAAAACAAATAAGCTCGTTTGAGCTTATTTCTCAACCAAAATTGTTCAAACCACTTGCAAAAAGCTTAAAATCGAAAATAAGCTAGACCTGTAAGAGGAAATTTGATGAAAATGGCTAATAAGCTGATAAGCACTTTCCAATAAGCACAAAATAATCTCTAAGAGAATCTAGACATGCACAACTGGATTTTTATAATGAAACTGATTAATGAACTATAAACATAAACGGGAAATCAAGTCTTGTCAAAAATCATCCAGTAATAAGCTTGGAATCTGAAATAAGCTGAAATTTGGCTTATGTTGACCAGCGTTGACCAAGCTTTTTTTCAAAAAGCTTAAAATCTCAAAAATCAACCACAAGCACTAACTAAGTGATTTAGTAAAAGAATAGACTAGTTTATGAATAGAATTGAGAGATATGAAAAAGCAGTTTGGATTTTACAGAAACATGCATTTGCTTAACAGTTCAGATTTTTTCTTATTCCTACTTGATTACTGAAAACTGTACAAAATGCTTATGGAATCTGAAACATCATGTTATGACCTAGAACTGAAAACTGGTTTGCTGAAATTTCATTAAGAATCAAATAAATGCAAGGTAAATCAATTTCACAACTTTTTATGAACTAAACTGACTGAAAATGACCCACACCTTTTACAATACCATTTGCCTTTTTGACCTTAAAGTTGACTCCAAAAAGGTTTAAAACTACTTGTTATGACTTTTTAACTGAAAATCAAGCAAAAGTATCCAATCTCTTAATACTTGAATAACAATCATGAACTAATGCCAAACACTACTTAAGCTGATATTGTAGAGAATTTGTGAAGACTTTTTGAGTTTAAGTTTGAACTGAGATAAGAGCTATAGCTGATAGGTGTGTAAACACCCATCCTTTTTACCACTTAATTACAATAATAACCGAGCCAAAACGTGTATTTTATGTCATTTATGTCGGAATTATGCGTGGTTTGTGTTTTTGTTGTGATTTAGGACGAAATTGTGAAAAGTGGAGAAAAACACGTCATTCACGGGCTTTTATTGAAGAAAAAGATGAAAAATGAAGTCGAGAAGTCAAGAGTGCAAAAAGAACGGAAGTCCAAGACCAATTCTAAAGATTTATCGAAGAAAAAGTCGAAAGACGGAAGTTTACTTAAAGCCGAAGAACTCAAGTCTATTTTATTGAAGAATTAAAAGACGAGTTCAAAGAAATCCCGAGCCAAAAGTCATATAAGTCCAAGATTAAAGAAGATTTAAAGGCTTAAGGACTAATGGTGCAATTAACAAAGAGATTAAGAAGGAAGGACCTAATGATGCAATTAAGGAGAAAGGAAAGAGGGGAGGAAGCTTCCTAAGCATTCCTTAATCCTCCCCTATATATATAGATTAGTTGTTAATCATTTTTCTTTGTTGGCTAATAGTGACAATTAGTTCTTCCACTTTTAATTACCTTGTCATTTAAATACTTGTCAAATTTAAATACTTGTCTTGCACCTTAATTACCATTTAATTTCAAGTAAGTTTTTCTTTTAATTCTTGTTAATCTTTATCTTTATTGTTCATCTCTCATTCTACCTTTCTTAATCTTTGATTTTTATTGTTTATGTTCATGTTCATGTTCTTATGTTCTTATTTTGATCAAAGTGCGTTTTGATTATCTTGTTTAGTTTTGTGAGTTTGATTGTTTTGGATTGATTGTTTATGATTACTAGATGTTTATTTAATAGTTTGATTTAATCTTGTGGTTGATTTTGCTTAATTTTTATCTAGATCGTATCTTTTTCTTGTTCCATGTTCTTCGGGGTGTTTGTTTGCAGGTTCTGAACTTCCCAATTATTCAGAATAGGCAATTATTCAGAATAGGCAAATTATTCATAATAGGCAATTATTCAGAATAGGCAAATTATTCAGAATAGGCAATTATTCAGAATAGGCAATTATTCAAAATAGGCCAATTATTCAGAATAGTCAATTATTCAGAATAGGCAATTATTCAGAATAGGCCAATTATTCAGAATAGGCAATTATTCAGAATAGGTAAATTATTCAGAATAGGGAAATTATTCAGAATAGGCCAATTATTTAGAATAGGAAAATTATTCAAAATAGGCCAATGATTTAGAATAGGCAAATTATTCAGAATAGAGAAATTATTCAGAATAGACCAAATATTCTATTCAGAATAGGCAATTATTCAGAATAGGCAAATTATTTAGAATAGGCAATTATTCAGAATAGGCAATTATTCAGAATAGGCAAATTATTCAGAATAGACCAATTATTCAGAATAGGCAAATTATTCAGAATAGGGAAATTATTCGGAATAGGCCAATTATTCCAAATAGGAAGTTATTCCGCATAGAGGACTTATTCCGGATAGGTGACAATATTCCGGGTAGGGAACTTATTCCGAATAAGGGTTTATTCCGGATAGGGATTTATTCCGAATAAAGTTGATTTTAAATTTCTTTAATTTCAGTTTTTAATTTTCTGCTTTTAATTTCGAACTTTATTTTTCCCGCCTTTTTCCTTACTCGCACTTTAAGTTTAATTGCCTTAGATTTATTTTAGCCTTGCCTTAGTTTAAGGTTTAGTTTTAGTTGCGTTTTATGTTTGCCTTAGTTAGTTTTAAGTTTGCGTTATTTACTTTTAGTGCCTTTTAATTTTTGTCAGGCTTTTAAATTCTCGTCTTTTATTTTAAATTAGACTTAGATTTAAATTAACGTCATTTTCATTTATGTCTTGCACATTTATTTTAAAACAACCGAAAATATTCTTTTTCACCAAAAACAATTGAGTCGTACTTTGAACCGGAAATCAATTCGTTAAGATACCAAATTAAATTGAACCTAGCAAAAACCTAACATTAAAATGGCGCCGCTACCGGCTCTTTTCGTAAAGATTAACGGTTTTCTGTGAGAGACGCGTTGCTTTTTGGGATCCGTTCGTTCGTGAGCGTTATTTTTCTTGCATAAAAAATTCAAAAAACCATAAAAAATTAAAAATTGATAAAAATCCATAAAATTAAAAATTTCGAAAATCCAAAAAGATTTTATCTTTATTGTGTATATATATTGTCTTTGCGTTTGGTTTTGTTTTCTTTTGCATTTTCTGGTGTATGCGTACTAGATCTTCTAATTATCAAGAGCCCGAGACTCGAGAAGATTTAAGTATGTCAGGTGTTAACAACAACAATAATCCACCGCACCTCAATAATCACAACAATGTTCTTCCACAGCCCGATCTTCGGACAATGGAGGAGCTTTGTCAACCTACCATGTTTGGACGAGGAGGACCGATTGCGTCGATGCAAATCAACGCTCTTGAGTTTTCGTTGAAGCACCACATGATTCAGCAAGTGCAAACAAATCCTTTTAGAGGAATGCCTGATGATGATGCCAACAAATACCTCGACAAGTTCATTACAATCACTCAAAGCATGAAGTTGCCTGGTGCCACAATGGATGTTCTACGCCTACAACTCTTTCCACATACTTTATCACATCATGCCAAGAAATGGTTTGATCGTCTCCCGAAGAATTCTATTCACACTTGGGATGACATGACTCAACGCTTTTTATCGCGCTACTTTCCACCATCCATGGTCACGAGCCTTCGCAATCAAATCAGCGGTTTCATGCAAGATCCTGATGAATCTCTTTTTGATGCTTGGGAAAGATATAATGTCTTGATTGATCGTTGTCCAAACCACAACATGCTTCCAGTCACATTGATTGATACTTTCTACAACGGTTTGACTTTTCGAGATCGTGATACGATTAATGCAGCCGCCGGTGGCACATTCATGAAAAGGAGACCCGAGGAGTGTAGAGAGCTTATTGAAAACATGACTACTCACCAAAAAAACTGGGATTCCTCTGCTTCTTCAAGGAACAACCCGAGAGTCAATGTTTCTTCCACTTCAGCAAACCCTGATATGACCGAACTCACCCGCATGATGACTGAAATGAGAAAAAGTATCACGCTTCTCGCTTCAAACCAACAACAACAACAAGTTAAAGCGGTTGCACCTTCTTGTGAGACATGCGGCGGTCCTCACTCATACACCAATTGTCATTCGACTCAAGGAAATCCGGAAAATGTGTATGCAGCTTATGGTAATTATTCACCGGAAAATCACCAAGCTCGACCTCAAGGGGATAGAAATTTGCTGAGCTACCGGTCCAACAATTACCTTTCACCCGGTTTTTCTCCTCAAAACCAAAACCCCGCCAACAACTACAATAGAAGCAACCAAATCCCACCAAGAGCTTCTAATCCTTATCACCCACCCGCTCAACAAACCCCACCTATTAATCCTGATGTGGAAGCCATCATGAGAACTCAAGGTGAGCAAATCAAGAATCTGCAGAGCCAAATTATCAATTTAAAAGGAGATATCACAAAGCAAGGAAATGAGATTAGATCCGAGCTTCGAGATAATATCTAATCCTCCTTCAGCAATCAAACAAACGATTTGAAGAATATGCTTGCTAGTTTCTTGCCCGCAGCTCAACCTTCTTCTTCGAGTTCTCTACCTTCAAACACCGTCACCAATCCGCGAGCAAATGTGAGTGCTATTACTACTCGTAGTGGAATTACCATTGTCGATCCACCAATCCCACCCCCATCATCTACACCTCCTCCACCACCATTTATCCCTACTCCTCCTACACCTAGTATTAGTGCACCATTACCGTCTCCGCCTCGTCATGACGATGTTCCTAGGAAGGACCCTTAAACATCTCAACCTTTACCTGCTACACCTTCTACACCTTCACCACCCAAACCCAATATCCCTTATCCTTCTCGTATAGGCAAGACCAAAATGCTAACCAAGGATGACTCTGAAGTGTCGCGCTATGTGAAGATGATCTCTCAAATGGACTTCAACATTAGCTTTCTTGAAGCACTTGTCCATATGCCGAAATTTGTTAAAGCATTTAAGGAATTTCTTAACAAGAAGGAGAAGCTGATTGAGCTCGCCAACACACGCTTAAATGAAAACTGCTCTGCAGTTATTCTTAAAGAACTTCCGGAAAAGCTTGGAGATCCCGATCGTTTTGTGTTTCCTTGCGTTTTCAACAAAACTAAAGAATTTACTGCCCTTGATGATCTCGGGGCTAGAATTAATCTTATGCCTTTGAGTGTTTGGAAAACACTATCATTACCCGACCTTACTCCAACGAAGATGACTCTTGAACTTGCAAATCTCACTCTCGCTTACCCCGTTGGTATAGCCGAAGATGTGTTCCTTAAAGTTGGCACATTTACTTTCCCGGTCGATTTTGTCGTTGTTGATTATGAAATGGACCCTCGTATTCCTTTAATACTTGGTCGGCCATTCTTGAGAACCAGACGAGCTCTAGTTGATGTGGTCGAAGGCGAGTTAATCTTAAGAGTCGGGGATGATGCACAAGTGTTTAAAATGGGAAAGCTTACAAGTAAATCCTATGGACGAGAATCAGTGAATATGATTAATGTGCATGATGACTTTGTTGTCTACAACAATCCTCTATTCGATTCTTGCATCGATAATCCACTTTTTCATGATGATGTGGATGATTCTCGCTCCACTGTGGAACCTTCTCCTATTTATGATTCTCCACCGATATTTGATGCTTATGATGATGAGTCTAGCTTAGATTCGGATGATTTTGATGATTGTACTTCCGAGTATCCCGAGCTGCCCACATATGATGATTTTGATGAGGCCGATACTCTTTCGAGCGATTCTTCACATGATGAAGATCCTCCGCCATCACTCGATCCTACTTTGGACGATTACTCATTTGAGGAAGACTTCTCTACGTTTCTCAACACTTACTTCCCTCATGAGAGTGATGCTCCTCCTTATGATTTTGAAGATTATCGTCTTGATCCTACTTTGGATTTGAAGAACTTTCTTTCAAAGGAGAAGAAACCAGTCGACACCAATATCCACAGCACATATGATTTAACACCTATTTGTCCCCTTTCTGAGGACGAGGTTGTGCTTCTTCGCGGATCTTCTTCCCATTCTGCTGAGCCTGAGTGCTATTTTCCCTTAAAGGAAAAGGTGTTCGACCCCGGTATTGATATTCTGCAGCCATCTCAATATCCACCTGATGAAATAAAAGGAAAAATCTTTGGAATTATTGAATACATGCTTGTACCACTTCCCCCTTGCTTCCATCGTGCTCCATCGCTGCTTAAGGGAACCTTGCCTCTTCTTTTTTGGCTTGCCTTGTTCGCCTTAAGACTCTGCTATTTGATGGACGAAAACTATGTCTTTGATCCTGGTGGATATGTTTCAATTTTCTTCCTATGATGATCAAGGTCGAGTCAGGCTCACGACTCGGTTAACAAAAATCAAGCGCTTATTGGGAGGCAACCCATGTTTCTATCTTTTCGCTTTCTTTATCGTAAGTGTAGGGGAGACCCGTTGGTTTGCTATTTCCTCTTCTCTCTCTTAATCAGGGATTCGAGCGCTCAATGATCCACTCTTGATGATTCTTGACGACCCGTGATTCCGTGTTCCATTTTCCCGGTTCTATCCTAAACTCTTTTCGATTCACTATTTTATATTTTCTCAATATTAAAATAGGAATCTCTTTAGTTGTCTCTTCCTTAGCGAGATTTAAACAAAGTGCACAATGTCCTAAGTGTAGGGGAGTTTACTTCCACATGCTTAAACATTGAGGACAATGTTTATGTTAAGTGTAGGGGGAATTCTATCGAAGTTAAGTGGCCTTTTCCTTGTATTTGTCCTCATTTTAACCGGAAAATCAATTTTTCGATATTTTTCAAATTTTTTGATCTATTTTGGCCTATTAGTTTTTACCTTTTTATAGTTATTTTCTTTCCTTATTAGAATAAATGTTTAATAAAGTGGTTTTAGTTTTCAAACGCTGTGAATCATTTGACTCAACCCGAGTTAACTTATCTAAGTTACTCTAGCTAGTATCCTTAACATGTTTAAGTCTTGCTAGGCTTTTATATAGGGAGCTATAAAACACGAAAGTCTTAACTCTCATGGGTTAAGAACAAGAACTTTTCGTAAGTTCCTATAATTGATCCTAGAGAGTCGTTTATCAAGGGAGCTTTAAAATGCGATTTCTAAACTTGAAAAAGTCTAAGAGTTCGCAAGATCCTATAGGCGACTCGAAAACCCAAAACTTTGATTTAATAGGCTAAGCATCCATGAATCTTATTCCTTGAGATTTTAAACTGTGGAGAACGAGAGATGATATAGTCAATTATAAGTTTGGTATTCTTTCGTGAATTTATGTGAGTTAATTATGAGCCTATTCTCCCATCGCTTGCTAATAAATTTATCTGCAATAAATAAGGTTGTACGATTTGAAAAGTTACTTAGCTTCTATCCCAAGATCGTTTAAAAGTTGCTCGGTATGGATTAGAGTTCATAGCCAAGGCATAGCTTATTGAAGCGGGATGCGAAGATTGGCGAGTCCAAAAAGGTCCTAACAAGACATGAGGGCTATATTTTGTTACTAAAGATCCCAAGTGATGTGAAGAATCATTTATCGAAAATCAATATGAAGGATCGAGACACACGACGAAAAGCAAAAACTCCCCAAAAGTCATGGAGAAGTGTATCCGAAAAGACCCTAGCAAGGTATGAGGATAAATAGATCCAAGTCAAAAAGGAGGCGGATCGTTGTATATCAAAGTCCAAAATAAAGATTGGAGAAAAATGAAGAAGTCGTGGTCCAAGTATGAATCTCTCAAAACTTCAAGTGAAGAAATTCCTATTATGAAGAGAAGACCATTATTTCATGAACGTCTCTCAAGGTTTGAAGTATGAAGTCGCTGCCAAATATCGGTCCGAGAAAGGTCTCAAATCGTGAAGCGAGTTATGCCAAGATATGAACTTTATGAGGTCCCGAGAAGCAGTTTTAAAAGATTTTATCCTTTAGCTAACTATTGATTAAATCGTTCACTTTATTTTCGGCCTAATAAACTATCGAAATAAGTCAAACAATGTATCCTCGTGATCATTCAAGACAACAATAAAATATAAGAGATACACCTAGGAATAAGGGAGTCTAAGTGAATAATTGGCCCACATGAGTTCGTGTTAGTCTACTAACTTATAATAACAATGATCTCGTTTTTAAGCTTGGTTTGGAGAAAGTGAAAACTTGAGGATGATGATTATTCACGACATTTCCAAAACCCAAGGTATGTTTTTGATTTCTTTATTTTGAATGTTTTTAATTTTCTATCTCTTTAATCAAGGCCAACGTGGATTGATTATGATGAAAAATGAAATCTTGATTTGTAACTAATGCATTGCATGAGGACATTGAAATGGTCAAGTGTAGGGGATTTGATAGGTGTGTAAACACCCATCCTTTTTACCACTTAATTACAATAATAACCGAGCCAAAACGTGTATTTTATGTCATTTATGTCAGAATTATGCGTGGTTTGTGTTTTTGTTGTGATTTAGGACGAAATTGTGAAAAGTGGAGAAAAACACGGCATTCACGGGCTTTTATTGAAGAAAAAGATGAAAAATGAAGTCGAGAAGTCAAGAGTGCAAAAAGAACGGAAGTCTAAGACCAATTCTGAAGATTTATCAAAGAAAAAGTCGAAAGACGGAAGTTTACTTAAAGCCGAAGAACTCAAGTCTATTTTATTGAAGAATTAAAAGACGAGTTCAAAGAAATCCCGAGCCAAAAGTCATATAAGTCCAAGATTAAAGAAGATTTAAAGGCTTAAGGACTAATGGTGCAATTAACAAAGAGATTAAGAAGGAAGACCTAATGATGCAATTAAGGAGAAAGGAAAGAGGGGAGGAAGCTTCCTAAGCATTCCTTAATCCTCCCCTATATATATAGATTAGTTGTTAATCATTTTTCTTTGTTGGCTAATAGTGACAATTAGTTCTTCCACTTTTAATTACCTTGTCATTTAAATACTTGTCAAATTTAAATACTTGTCTTGCACCTTAATTACCATTTAATTTCAAGTAAGTTTTTCTTTTAATTCTTGTTAATCTTTATCTTTATTGTTCATCTCTCATTCTACCTTTCTTAATCTTTGATTTTTATTGTTTATGTTCATGTTCATGTTCTTATGTTCTTATTTTGATCAAAGTGCGTTTTGATTATCTTGTTTAGTTTTGTGAGTTTGATTGTTTTGGATTGATTGTTTATGATTACTAGATTTTTATTTAATAGTTTGATTTAATCTTGTGGTTGATTTTGCTTAATTTTTATCTAGATCGTATCTTTTTCTTGTTCCATGTTCTTCGGGGTGTTTGTTTGCAGGTTCTGAACTTCCCAATTATTCAGAATAGGCAATTATTCAGAATAGGCAATTATTCAGAATAGGCAAATTATTCAGAATAGACAATTATTCAGAATAGGCAAATTATTCAGAATAGGCAATTATTCAGAATAGGCAATTATTCAGAATAGGCCAATTATTCAGAATAGGCAATTATTCAGAATATGCAATTATTCAGAATAGGCCAATTATTCAGAATAGGCAATTATTCAGAATAGGTAAATTATTCAGAATAGGGAAATTATTCAGAATAGGCCAATTATTTAGAATAGGCAAATTATTCAGAATAGGCCAATGATTCAGAATAGGCAAATTATTCAGAATAGGGATATTATTCAGAATAGACCTAATATTCAGAATAGGCAATTATTCAGAATAGGCAATTATTCAGAATAGGCAAATTATTCAGAATAGGCAATTATTCAGAATAGGCAATTATTCAGAATAGGCAAATTATTCAGAATAGACCAATTATTCAGAATAGGCAAATTATTCAGAATAGGGAAATTATTTAGAATAGGCCAATTATTCCGAATAGGAAGTTATTCCGCATAGGGGACTTATTCCGGATAGGTGACAATATTCCGGGTAGGGAACTTATTCCGAATAAGGGTTTATTCCGGATAGGGATTTATTCCGAATAAAGTTGATTTTCAGTTTCTTTAATTTCAGTTTTTAATATACTGCTTTTAATTTCGAACTTTATTTTTCCCGCCTTTTTCCTTACTCGCACTTTAAGTTTAATTTTCTTAGATTTATTTTAGCCTTGCCTTAGTTTAAGGTTTAGTTTTAGTTGCGTTTTATGTTTGCCTTAGTTAGTTTTAAGTTTGCGTTATTTACTTTTAGTGCCTTTTAATTTTCGTCACGCTTTTAAATTCTCGTCTTTTATTTTAAATTAGACTTAGATTTAAATTAACGTCATTTTCATTTACCCCTTGCACATTTATTTTAAAACAACCGAAAATATTCTTTTTCACCAAAAACAATTGAGTCGTACTTTGAACCGGAAATCAATTCGTTAAGATACCGAATTAAATTGAACCTAGCAAAAACCTAACATTAATAGCAAACCAAATTCAGTGACCAAAATGATATGAATGAGAGCTAATTACAAGTACTGAAAGCTACTAGAACTCAAATAAGGAAGCAAGGCTAAAATGACTGAATAAAGCTATCAACTAGAACAAATATCAAATCAATAAGCAGATAAGGCTACACTTAAGCTACAAACTGGCTAGAATCAAGTTAAGATCAGACTAAACAAGTTTTATCATGCAGTCAACAAAGATTTAAGCTAGGAATGAAGCATGCATTTTGACAATTTAGTGGAACCAAAACAAGAGGGGTTTGCACCTATTGTAGTAACCTTTGAGCAGTAGAGGAGTGCTGAACTCTCTAGTCTAGTGCTAACCACCACCTTAGCACTAGATTCAACTATCTACAATCAATCAACAACTACAAATCAACAGGAATCATCATTATGGCTTGAAATCATCAAATCTGCTATGAACTTGGAATGAAATCAACAAACAGCTACAATCTTCACACAAAGTCAGTTATGATCAAGGTATGATCATAACAAACTCAAATCAGCAACAAGAGTAACAATGGTAGTAGGAGATGAACAGTAAAGAAGGTAAGAAGATTTGGCGGGAAAGTAAGGATTTGAATTTTATTAATGGAAAATTGGTTACAAAGCTGTTAAGTAGTTACAAACTAACTAACTAACTAACTAACTAACTCAACAGTGTGTCAAACTCTTGAGTAGTTTAGCTAAAATCTAGAAATGGTGAAAGGAAAAGAAAGTGTGTGTATTTTCACACTTTTCAACTCTACAACAAGAAATGAAGCCTAAGCATGCTATTTATAGACTTGAGAAGAAGAGCAGTTGGGGTTGGTGACGTGTTGGAACCAATCCCAGGTCTCCACGTGTCCAATTGTGCTTAATTGATTTTGCAGGTATGAACTCAAATTGGGGGTTCTTTGTAGAGTTGATTTCAGGTTGATTGGTTATGACCAATGGATTCGTCTTGTTATTTTGAGCAAGTTTCATGTTAAGCACTTCCCTTGAAATCCACTCTAGCTCTAAATCGATCCTGGAAATTTTTGTTCGTTTCAAGTCCTCATTGGCTGTAGAAGTAGCACACGGATTGCACTATTATGATTGGCTCATTAATGAAAGACGGCGCTAGTGGATATTAAATGCTATGATGTGGCAATCCATGACTTTCTTTTCCTGGCTTCCTATTGGCCCAAAGTATAACACACGGATCACATTTGTTAAACTTTCCAAAATAGGCAGAATTAACCCCTTGACTTTGGCAGATTTTCTTTTTGAGCTTGTAACTTCATTTCTTTGGCATATTTGGTCCTTCAAACTTCATTCTTGAACAAAATTGGTCCTTTGACAGAGTTGACTTGAGAGTTGACCAAATTTGACTATGATCTTGACTTTTACATATTTACACTTTGGTCCTTCATCTTTGGCAGATTGTCAAGATAGGTCCTTGCACTTCAAAGTCTTGTCACTTTTGATCCTTCTTTGTCTTTTTCATCAAATTAAGCTTGATTATTCCTTGTTTGCTTGAAAATGCATCCTTTTACCTACACAAGTGTACACAAACACAAACATACCACATAATACTGTTTTTACAAGATAAATTGGTATTTTGCTTCATGTTTTAGGGTTATTTGTTGATAAATTGATATGAGTTTTAGCTCATATCAAATCCCCTACACTTGAACATTGTCATGTCCTCATGCAATTCTATATATTTTAATGCACAAATTTACATTCTCCTCATAATTAATCCACCTTGGCCATATGGAATGCATCTACACTACTCTAAACTACATGATGCATGATTTTGACTTTTAACAATGCAATGAACAAAATACAATTCTATATATATCTTTTTGGTTTTTCTTGAAATGGTTTTGATGGAAATAACTCATAAAGAATTCAATGACTTTGATTAGGGCTTGGGTACCATAGACATTTATCACCCTCAAGTTTCACTTTCCCCATACCAAGCTTAAAAATGGGATCATTGCATTCACAAGTAAAAAGTGCATAAACTTGTTCATGACATTTAAATGTGGAACCGGTTATAATTTGAGCAAATTGCTTGTGGGCAAATTTGTCATTTATTCAAGTGTGAAGTATAAGAAGTGCAAAATCCAAAAATAAGGAAGCACGGTTTTAATCCTAAGTAATCCTCTCATCCATTACTTGAAAAATCACTCACAATTAATACAAGTCCGTTTCAAGAGTAATAAGTCATTCGCCTTATGTGTAAAATCCTCATGTCATGCTTTCATAAGTAGCTACACACTCGCTAAGGAAAGAGAAATAAAACTCACGCAATAATTTACATCCGCCATCTTTTTGAGACTTTGGATCTTCAACCCCGCAACCCGTCAAGGTAATATTGGATTGGAGCAACCTATTGAATCCCCGCAACCCGTCAAGGTAATATTGGAACTCAATAGTTACTATAATTAACACCGCACTGCCCCTCTTGGGAGTCTTGTATTATTTTTTTTCTCTTTTTTTTTCTAGCCACTCATTTTTTTGTAAGCCGCTCTTATTTTTCTTTATTCCTCACAAAGAAAGTAGAAAAGAATAAAAGGAAAAACACCCGCTAAATATTGAGCATGACATAAGTCTAGTACACATAAAACGTTCTAACTTAGAATCTTAAGACGTACTTATATCAACCATGAATGATTAGACAAAAATGCATAAGAGATTACAAACCGATTAAAACCGTTCTTGATTATTTATTAACAATTATATACATGCGAAGAAAATAGAGGTAAAGAAGAGAAGAGTTTAGCCACAAGTAATTATCATGAAGTTTATCTAGCCCTTTTATACTTGCTTCAACTCTATCATTTCCCATTCTCCACAAATTTAAAATCTCAAATAATGAAATTGGTGGATGCTTAGCCTAATAGACCAATGAAGGACTACATGGTTAAGGATACTAGCTAGAGTAAGCTTAGATAAGCAAACTCGGGTTGAGTCAAAATATCCATGGCGGGCCTAATATGTCAAAGAAGTCTAAACTTGTTAAAACCATGTTCTATTATATTTTTTTTCCTTTTTATATATTTTTAGATGAAGAAGAAATATATACACTGCAAATGTGATATGCAAAATGATTGATGCAAAAATTATGAATGCATATTCTTGGTGGCCAAAGTAGATCAAAAATTTGAAAAATGTTTGAAAATCCAATTTTCCATGTTATCATGAAAGACAATGACAAGTTCTAGGTAAGGTCACTTCGATAGAAGACCTCCTACACTTAAGCTAAACATTGTCCTCAATGTTTAAGAGCATGAAAGTATAAAAAAAACTTCCCCTACACTTATGACAATGAATAGACTTTGCTTAACCCAAGTTAAGGAAAGGACGACTATTAGTGAAATCATGTTTAAGCACAAGGTGTCAATGAAAAATCACTATAGTAACGAAGTGAACCGGATACAAGGGCCTCCTCCATAAGCTCCAAAGCATGAAATGAGTGAGCAACCCTCCAAACAATCATGAAGACAAAAGAAGGTCTCCCCTACACTAATCTCCAAGTCTATACCTTTATTTCTAACCTACAACACTCTAAACCTAGTTATACGACGCTTGAGTTAATGAGTCTCTAGCTCGACTCTTCCCTCAATGAATCAATTCATGGGGAAAATGGGGATCTCTTGGACCATTTCAATGGAAATTTCCTCCCCAAAGTAATGCTTAACACGGTGACCATTCACTTTAAAATTTGGACCATCGGGTTGTGACAACTCAATAGTTCCATATGGAAACACTTGAGCAATAGTGAATGGACCGGACCATCTCGACTTAAGCTTGCCCGCAAAAAGTTTCAACCTTGAGTTAAAGAGGAGAACCGGCTCTCCAACTTTGAACTCTTGATTCTTGATATTTGCATCATGCAATTTCTTAGTCTTTTCCTTGTAAAGCAAAGAATTTTCATAGGCATTGGCTCTTAATTCATCCATCTCATTGAGTTGATCTTTCCTATGGGAACCGGCTTGGTTTAAATCAAAGTTAGCCCACTTGAGAGCCCAAGATGCCTTGTGTTCTAGCTCAAATGGGAGGTGGCACGCTTTTCCATAGACAAGCCTATAAGGAGTACAACCAGTTGGTGTTTTAAAAGCCGTCCTAAACGCCCACAAAGCATCATCAAGCTTATCCGACCAAGAAGCTCGATGCTCTCCCACCGTTCTCTCTAAAATTCTCTTTAAACCACGATTTGTGACCTCGATTTGACCATTTGTTTGAGGGTGATACGCGGTAGAAAGTCTATGATTAACTCCATATTTCTTCATAACTCTCGTGAATTGATCATTAAAAAAATGCGTGCCACGATCACTTATGATGGCCCGAGGTACACCAAATCTAGCAAACAATTGTTTCAAAAACTTCACAACAACTCTAGCATCATTGGTAGGTAAGGCTTTATCCTCCACCCATTTTGACACATAATCCACCGCCACAAGTATATACTTGTTTCCCTTAGAGGATGGAAAAGGTCCCATGAAATCAATGCCCCACACATCAAATATCTCACACTCTTGAATAAAATTTTGTGGCATCTCATCACGTTGCGTAATTTTTCCTTGTCTTTGACACACATCACAAAATTTCACCATTTCATGGGCATCTTTGTAAATGGAAGGCCAATAGTAACCCGAATCAAAGACTTTCTTGGCGGTATAGTTAGGCCCAAAATGTCCACCCGTAGGTCCTTTATGACACGCTTCTAAGATCTTAAATGCCTCGGGCCCATCTACACACCGTCTAATGATTTGGTCCGCACATTGCCTAAAAAGATAAGGATCATCCCAAAAGTAGTACTTAACTTCCTTAAGAAACTTCTTCTTTTGTTGATAAGTAAGACCCTCAATAAGCACATTGCCCACAAGATAGTTTGCGATATCCGCAAACCAAGGAGTGGCATCCTCTTGGGAAGAGATAGACATGAGCTCCTCTAATGGAAAGGATTCATTGATTTCTTGATGTGGCAAATCTCCTTGAAAAGGATGCTCAAGTCTACTCAAGTGATCTGCCGATAAATTCTCGGCCCCTTTCTTATCACGAATTTCTATCTTAAACTCTTGAAGTAACAAAACCCATCTCAAAAGCCTAGGCTTAGCATCTTGTTTTGTCATAAGATACTTGAGAGCGGAATGATCCGTATACACTATGGTTTTGGAGAGCACTAGGTATGGTCTAAACTTCTCAAAAGCATATACTATAGCAAGCAACTCTTTTTCCGTGGTAGTGTAATGAAGTTGTGCACCGGTCATAGTTTTACTCGCATAGTGTATAGGTTGAAAATGCTTATTAACTCTTTTTCCTAAGACGGCCCCCACCGCATAATCACTAGCGTCACACATAAGCTCAAAAGGTAATTCCCAATTTGGAGAAACCAAAACGGGAGCCTTAGTCAATTTCTCCTTAAGAGTCTCAAAAGAGTCCAAACAATCTTGGTTAAAAATGAAAGGAGCCTCTTTTTCCAAGAGGTGAGTCATCGGTCTAGCTATCTTAGAAAAATCTTGTATAAAGCGCTTATAAAATCCCGCATGACCTAAGAAACTCCTCACACCTTTAACCGAGGTGGGTGGGGGAAGCTTAGCAATCACATCAATTTTAGCTCGATCCACTTCTAATCCCTTGTTGGATATTTTGTGTCCTAAAACAATTCCCTCTTTCACCATAAAGTGAAATTTCTCCCAATTAAGCACTAAACGTGTTTCCTCACAACGCTTAAGCATTCTCTCAAGATTGGTGAGACATGAGGTAAATGAATTTCCAAAGACGGAAAAATCATCCATAAAAACCTCCATGGTTTGCTCTATCATGTCATGGAAAATCGCCATCATGCACCTTTGAAACGTCCCCGGTGCATTACATAAACCAAAAGGCATCCTCTTGTAAGCAAATGTACCGCAGGGACAAGTGAATGTGGTCTTTTCTTGATCCTTAGGGTCAATTGGTATTTGGAAATAACCCGAAAAGCCATCAAGAAAGCAATAGTACTCATTTCCCGCTAAGCGTTCAAGCATTTGATCCATAAAAGGTAATGGAAAATGGTCTTTCCTAGTTGCCTCATTGAGTTTTCTATAATCAATACAAACTCTCCAACCGGTCACAAGTCTCGTGGGAATAAGCTCATTGTTCTCATTAGGCACCACGGTGATTCCACCCTTCTTTGGAACACAATGAACCGGGCTAACCCATGGAGAGTCGGAAATGGGGTAAATCATACCCGCATCTAAGAGTTTAATCACTTCCTTCTTAATAACCTCATGGATTTTTGGGTTAACTCTCCTTTGATTTTGAATGGCGGGTTTATAATCATCCTCCATAAGGATTTTATGTGTACAAAAATGTGGGTCAATTCCCCTTATGTCGGATATTTTCCATGCTAAGGCTTTCTTGTGTTTCTTAAGGACTTCAATAAGTTGCTCCTTCTCATCCTCTTTCAACTCTTTAGCAATGGTCACAGGTAATTGGTCTTTGCCCTGTAAGAAAGCATACTCTAAGTGGGATGGAAGGTCCTTAAGTTCAATTGGAGGTGGACTCTCTATGGAAGGTTTTACTATGGAAGGTTCCTCAATGGTAACTTCTTGTGGAATAGGAGAAGGAATAGGGTCCTCATTGAGCAACTTTTGGATCGTAAGAATATCTTCTTCCCACTTAATGGGAGAATCATCATCACCAAGAAAGTTTGACTCAAATTCCTCCAAGAGGAAATCACTCTCTCCAAAAGGTGTTAAAGAGGGAGCAATTGAGGCCACGGTTTCAACATGGGGCATCTCATCACTAGTACTCTTACAAGCATCATGAAAGTGTTCATCACACACCTCATCTAACACATCAACAATGTTAATAGTCTCACACGGTCTAGACTCTTTAACCTCTTTCCTATCACAAACTTTTCCTAACTTAAACACCACTCTCTCATCTTCTACTCTCATAATTAGTTCTCCTTCCGCCACATCTATCAAAGTATGACCCGTTCTCAAAAACGGTCTACCAACAATCAAAGGCACTCTAGGATCCATGTCATAATCAACCACTACAAAGTCAGCCGAAAACCTAAACTTATCCACACCTACAAACACATCCTCCGCTATACCTACGAGGTAAGCTATGGTTCGGTTGGCTAATTCAAGAGTCATCCTAGTGGGAGTGAGCTCAGGAAGAGAGAGTTTTTTCCAAACCGATAAAGGCATGAGGTTAATGCTTGCCCCTAGATCCGCCAAAGCCATGCAATTTTCAACACCGAGAAAATTACAAGGTATCAAGAAGCGCCCCAGATCTCCAAGTTTTGTAGGTAAGGTTTTAAGTAGCACGGCGGAACAATTTTCATTAAGGGATGTGTTGGGCAAATCAACCAATTTTTCTTTGTTTGAGAGTAAATCCTTGAACATCTTAGAAAACTTTGGCATATAAGCAAGAGCTTCCGCAAAGGATATATTGATGTTGAGTTGCTTGAACATCCTTAAGAAATTGGAGACTTGGATGTCATCCTTGTTCTTTAACTTGTCCTTTTTCAACCTTGAAGGATATGGAAGAGTAGGTTTTGGTGTAGGTGGAATAGGTGTTGTAGTGGAAGATTTGTCTTTGTTAGCTTCTTCATTGGGAAGTGTGGAAGGTAAAGGAGAAGTATGAATAGGTTGAGAAGGTGTGTTTGAGTGAATGGGAGCATTTTGAGGAGGTGAAGTAGAGGTAAAAAGCTTGTCACAAGTAGGAGCACAAGTGGGTTGAACAATAGGAGGTTTAGGAGGTGAAGGATCCTTTGTTGTTTTTCCACTCCTTGTTGTAATAGCATTGATATTTGCCCTTGGATTTGTTTGTGTGTTGGAAGGTAAAGCCCCTTGTGGTCTTTTATTTAATGTCATTAAAAGCCTATTGGTTTGTTCATCCGCTATACATTTCATCTGGTCATTCATTTTCTTCTCAATAGCTTGGAACCTCCTTTCATTCTCTTGATTCATTTTGTGAAAGAAATCTATTGTGTTATAATCTTGTGACACATTTCCTTGAAGACCTTGAGGTTGGAAAGGTGGAGGTTGAGCATTAAATCCTTGATTTGGTGGATAAAAGTTATTTCCTTGAGGTTGAAAATGATTAGGTGCCTTGTAGTTATTTCCTTGATAAGGTGGTCTTTGCCCTTGATTCCTTGGTAAAATTTGAGGAGGATTATGTTGAATTTGGGTGGGTGGTTGGGGTGGGAATCTCGGTGGAGTAAGGTAGTTTTGGGACTTGTAAGAAAGGTTATTTGGATTGATATTTGGCTTGAAGTGTCCACGATGTTCCTCTTGGTAAGCATAGCATTCCCCTTGATAAACTTGCACCTTATCACATTGTTCATAAGAATGAGGACCTCCACAAGTTACACAAGAAAGAGTAATGGCATTTACATTTTTTGAAGAATTGTTCAATGAAACGGTCTTAAGGGCTTGAACTATCTCTTGAGTCATTTCTTGTTGACCTTGCTTGAATTGTTGAAAGATCTCTTGGTGATATTTAAGTAATTGGTTATCACAAGGTGTTTGAGAAGTGTTTTGGATAACATGAACCCTTTCTTCAAATTGAGAGTTTGTTTGAACCATTGCTTTAGTCTCAATGATGTCCACGGCCTCTTGCATGGATTTAAGAAGAATATTCCCTCCCGCGGAAGCATTGAGTGAATCTTGGTGGTGAGATTTAAGGCCGGTATAGAAAGTATTGATTTGGTGAACATCATCCAATCCATGGTTAGGGCATCGCCTCAATAACTCTCTATACTCTTCCCAAGCATCACTAAAGGATTGACTAGGTTTTTGTTGAAAGCCTATAATCAAATTCCTCAAGGCCATGGTCTTAGATGGAGGAAAGAACTTGTTCAAAAACTTAGTGGTGAAACCATCCCATGTGGTGATACTATCGGGTGGTTGAGTGTCTAACCAATGCTTAGCTTGTCCCTCTAGTGAAAATGGCACTAACATCAACTTAGTAGCATCATGTGGAACTCCATTGTGCTTAATGGTATTGCAAAGAGAAATGAATCTCTTAAGGTGATCATGAGGATCATCATTCTTGTTACCATAGAAAGGTGATGGTGAAACCATAGTAATCATAGACGTTTTTAGCTCAAATGTATTTGCGGGAATGTCGGGAATCCTAATAGCACTAGCATATCCATGAACATTGGTTTACAAACGTTCCATCAAAGAACGATTATCAACAGCCATGGCTTCTTGTTGTGGATGAATCAAAGCACGATTCTCGTGATTGGCTTGATGAACGGTGGTGGTCTTACTCTTTCTCTTTTTCTTCCTTTTCGGAGGAAGAGGTTGTACACCAATCGGTATTTGTGCACGCCCGCGAGTGAGCATGCAACTCAATACGAGGAATGAGAGAGAAGCTCTCGTGTGACTTTGAAGAGAAAAAGATTATCCTCTTCGACTTTCAATATTAAATATCCACAAGAAAATAACAATATATGTATGTACTACTTGGGTGCAAGACCCTCAATGAAGCCTTCCTTCTTGGAATACTCACAAGTGAACGGGGGGTTAGGTGGCGCGAAGCACTTAAGTACCTATTGACCCTTAGATGGCATTTTATAGCACATCGCCTTTCTATTCACTTAAATGTTCGTATTCTTCGAATTGTTGCTTATTGTGACAACCCTGGTTTTGAGGTTCGTCACTTAGTTTTATTTTGTGCTAGTTACGTGTCTTTACGTGTTTATGTGCTTATTGGTGTGTATAGATTGTGGTTTGGATATCGTTTCCGGTACGGGGTACCTTGTGAGTGAAACGAGGTGTGATGATTTCATGTTCATGAGTTCACATGGTAGTGACTATGAAGTTAGATGGTGTTATTTAGTGGTTTTACGTATACGTATATGTATTATAGAAAATCGTGTTTTTACGATTTACGGTTTAACATTTAGAGGTCTCGGATGAGGTAATTAGTCATATGGATATTTTTTGGGATGGTTTTAAGTCATTAAGGACTTAGTTATAAAGTTTATTTCAAAATTTGAGATTTTTTTTAAAGTGTATATTTTACGTCTTTTACGGTAAAACGCGTAAATTTGACTAGTTTTACGGTTTTGAGGTTTTGGAGGCTTTAGGAGCTGAAATAAATTAAGGAAAATTAAGGTAATATTATTAATACAAATATTAATAATAAAAAGGAAAAAAAACGAAATTAAATGGGTATAGGTCGGTTATGTGAAAAAAAGAAAAGAAAAGGGGAAAAAAGGGAAAAAGGGAACCGGGCTTTTGTATACGGGCCAAGGACTTGTTAGGAAACTATATAAATACTTTTTATTAACCAAAACACTTCATAAAACCCCTGGAGATCACCTTCAAGTCGGCATCAATGGTGGTGTTAGGGTTCTTCATTAATTTTTCTTCTTTCAAATATTCTAAGCTTGTTGCTAGTGCGAGGACTTTTGGAGAAGCAATCAGGTGAGTTTCATAGTCCCATGTTTATTATTGATTTTGACTTCCAGATGGGATGGAAGAGACACTGTATTGAGTTATTTATAAATTGTTGTTGTGAATGTTTTATGGTTGTGATGGACTTGTGTGTACAATATGTGATTAACTGCTATGTGATTCTTGATTGTGTTTATGATTTGGATCGGGGGACACGTGCCGTCTCAGTTATTGTGGTTTGACAAGGTAGTGGCCTTGTGGTTTGACAAGGTAGTGGCCTTGCGGTTTGACAAGGTAGTGGCCTTGTGGTTTGCCAAGGTAGTGGCCTTGGGATAGGTACATAGTGTGATCATCTATGGTACCATGTTGTTTGGCAAGGTAGGAGCCTTGGATTTTGGTTTAGAATGATTGATCTTGAATGCTAGTTGTTAATGCATACTTGTAACACATTGTCCATATGTTATTGTGTTGATGGTTGTTATTCACATCTTGTAATTGATTTAGCGTTGGAGTCTAAACCTATTACTCTCACCAACTTTATGTTGACGTGTTTTAGTGTCTCTTTCAGGTGTGAATGTGTTTAAGCTTGAGGATAGAAGTGGCTAGACTTGGATGCCTTAGGATTGCATATAGAAGGAGATCCCCGTTCCTTCTTAGTTTACCTTTATGTTTTATTTGATAGGTGATACATGTTGGCACCTATATGTTTGTTGGGTTTATGTTTATTGTTTGTCTTGGGTAAGTGGTAGGACTGTTACCTACTTACTTAGACTCTTGCATTTGTTGATATATTGTCATGACTTTCGTGTCACCATTTTATGACATTTCTTATTCATATAGTTATCTCTATAGACACGCCATGTTGTGATGATATCCATTACATCGCGCCCCATATTCCGCCATGGTGGGGTGTGACAGAATGGTATCAGAGACAGGTTATAGAGTGATGTGACAACCCTGGTTTTGAGGTTCGTCACTTAGTTTTATTTTGTGCTAGTTACGTGTCTTTACGTGTTTATGTGCTTATTGGTGTGTATAGATTGTGGTTTGGATATCGTTTCCGGTACGGGGTACCTTGTGAGTGAAACGAGGTGTGATGATTTCATGTTCATGAGTTCACATGGTAGTGACTATGAAGTTAGATGATGTTATTTAGTGGTTTTACGTATACGTATATGTATTATAGAAAATCGTGTTTTTACGATTTACGGTTTAACATTTAGAGGTCTCGGATGAGGTAATTAGTCATATGGATATTTTGTGGGATGGTTTTAAGTCATTAAGGACTTAGTTATAAAGTTTATTTCAAAATTTGAGATTTTTTTTAAGTGTATATTTTACGTCTTTTACGGTAAAACGCGTAAATTTGACTAGTTTTACGGTTTTGAGGTTTTGGAGGCTTTAGGAGCTGAAATAAATTAAGGAAAATTAAAGTAATATTATTAATACAAATATTAATAAAAAAAAGGAAAAAAAAAACGAAATTAAATGGGTATAGGTCGGTTATGTGAAAAAAAGAAAAGAAAAGGGGAAAAAGGGAAAAAGGGAACCGGGCTTTTGTATACGGGCCAAGGACTTGTTAGGAAACTATATAAATACTTTTTATTAACCAAAACACTTCATAAAACCCCTGGAGATCACCTTCAAGTCGGCATCAATGGTGGTGTTAGGGTTCTTCATTAATTTTTATTCTTTCAAAAATTCTAAGCTTGTTGCTAGTGCGAGGACTTTTGGAGAAGCAATCAGGTGAGTTTCATAGTCCCATGTTTATTATTGATTTTGACTTCCAGATGGGATGGAAGAGACACTGTATTGAGTTATTTATAAATTGTTGTTGTGAATCTTTTATGGTTGTGATGGACTTGTGTGTACAATATGTGATTAACTGCTATGTGATTCTTCATTGTGTTTATGATTTGGATCGGGGGACACGTGCCGTCTCAGTTATTGTGGTTTGACAAGGTAGTGGCCTTGTGGTTTGACAAGGTAGTGTCCTTGTGGTTTGACAAGGTAGTGGCCTTGTGGTTTGCCAAGGTAGTGGCCTTGGGATAGGTACATAGTGTGATCATCTATGGTACCATGTTGTTTGGCAAGGTAGGAGCCTTGGATTTTGGTTTAGAATGATTGATCTTGAATGCTAGTTGTTAATGCATACTTGTAACACATTGTCCATATGTTATTGTGTTGATGGTTGTTATTCACATCTTGTAATTGATTTAGCGTTGGAGTCTAAACCTATGACTCTCACCAACTTTATGTTGACATGTTTTAGTGTCTCTTTCAGGTGTGAATGTGTTTAAGCTTGAGGATAGAAGTGGCTAGACTTGGATGCCTTAGGATTTCATATAGAAGGAGATCCCCGTTCCTTCTTAGTTTACCTTTATGTTTTATTTGATAGGTGATACATGTTGGCACCTATATGTTTGTTGGGTTTATGTTTATTGTTTGTCTTGGGTAAGTGGTAGGACTGTTACCTACTTACCTAGACTCCTGCATTTATTGATATATTGTCATGACTTTCGTGTCACCATTTTATGACATTTCTTATTCATATAGTTATCTCTATAGACACGCCATGTTGTGATGATATCCATTACGTCGCGCCCCATATTCCGCCATGGTGGGGTGTGACACTTATTGAGAGTATTTATCTATTCTTGCTTTATTTTGTTTGATCGATACACGTGTCAAGGACCGGAACGCCCCTCAACACGGTGTATTGCCTTTGCAATACTTATGGAGAATATGTAGATTGGTTGTTCTTATACGTATACGTATTTACTTATAATAATATATGGAAAATGTTTTTGTATTTATGAGTTTTTAAGAGAAAATACTATATATACATAAAAACCGAGAGAATCCAATAATATATATTTTTGGGTGCAATCTCTTAGGAAAAAGATTGCTTTTTGGATTTTTTAATTTGTTTGGTCAATTCTTTAGGAAAAGAATTGTTTTGTTAATTTTTTAGTTTTTATATATTTTTATATTTTTTATTTTTTATTTGTTTTTGATTTATGATACGTAAAAATAACGTTCACAAGGTGAACGGATCCCAAAAGCCAATGAAAACCGTCAATCGATAGTCTCTCGTAAAGTCAAAGAACCGGCAGCGACGCCATTTGAAATTGTGTATAATGCAGTTCGTTTTTCTCAGTTCTTGCTAATTGAAAGTCCTAACAATATCAGGTTTTTAACTGTTTTTGGTTGTTAATATTTTTTGGATATTCTATTTGCTAATTCAAACAATGCCTAGCAAAACTGAAAAATATTGTCTACTTATATGTAAAACATCGTGCAATTACCAAGTATTTATTCAAGTAAAATTCAAAATGTAAATTTTACAACTAAAAGGACTGAAATTGTAAATTCTATGAAAAATAAATGCTCAAAATGTAAAACTAACAAGTACAAGGACTGAAATTGTCAAAACAGTTAACTATGAGGATCAAAAATGAAAACTATGCTACAAACTAACCAATTCTTAACAAATTTCAAACTACTTAACTTAATTTTAACAAAATATGAAAGTTTAAGGACCTGATTATTGAAAACCCTAAAAACTAGTAAGTTTAGCCAAGTTTAAAAGTAATCTAATACAAGAAGGACTAAAGTGCAATTTTTGGAAAATATTAAGCAAAAACGGGTTTCAAAAACAAATAAGCTCGTTTGAGCTTATTTCTCAACCAAAATTGTTCAAACCACTTGCAAAAAGCTTAAAATCGAAAATAAGCTAGACCTGTAAGAGGAAATTTGATGAAAATGGCTAATAAGCTGATAAGCACTTTCCAATAAGCACAAAATAAGCTCTAAGAGAATCTAGACATGCACAACTGGATTTTTATAATGAAACTGATTAATGAACTCAAAACATGAACGGGAAATCAAGTCTTGTCAAAAATAATCCAGTAATAAGCTTGGAATCTGAAATAAGCTGAAATTTGGCTTATGTTGACCAGCGTTGACCAAGCTTTTTTTCAAAAAGCTCAAAATCTCAAAAATCAACCATAAGCACTAACTAAGTGATTTTGTAAAAGAAAATAGACTAGTTTATGAATAGAATTGAGAGATATGAAAAAGCAGTTTGAATTTTTTACAGAAACATGCATTTGCTTAACAGTTCAGATTTTTGCTTATTCCTACTTGATTCCTGAAAACTGTACAAAATGCTTATGGAATCTGAAACTTCATGTTATGACCTAGAACTGAAAACTGGTTTGGTGAAATTTCATTAAGAATCAAGTAAATGCAAGGTAAATCAATTTCACAACTTTTTATGAACTAAACTGACTGAAAATGACCCACACCTTTTACAATGCCATTTGCCTTTTTGACCTTAAAGTTGACTCCAAAAAGGTTTAAAACTACTTGTTATTACTTTTTAACTGAAAATCAAGCAAAAGTATCCAATCTCTTAATACTTGAATAACAATCATGAACTAATGCCAAACACTACTTAAGCTGATCTTGTAGAGAATTTGTGAAGACTTTTTGAGTTTAAATTTGAACTGAGATAAGAGCTATAGCAAACCAAATTCAGTGACCAAAATGATATGAATGAGAGCTAATTACAAGTACTGAAAGCTACTAGAACTCAAATAAGGAAGCAAGGCTAAAATGACTGAATAAAGCTATCAACTAGAACAAATGTCAAATCAATAAGCAGATAAGGCTACACTTAAGCTACAAACTGGCTAGAATCAAGTTAAGATCAGACTAAATAAGTTTCATCATGCAGTCAACAAAGATTTAAGCTAGGAATGAAGCATGCATTTTGACAATTTAGTGGAACCAAAACAAGAGGCGTTTGCACCTATTGTAGTAACCTTTGAGCAGTAGAGGAGTGCTGAACTCTCTAGTCTAGTGCTAACCACCACCTTAGCACTAGATTCAACTATCTACAATCAATCAACAGCTAGAAATCAACAGGAATCATCATTATGGCTTGAAATCATCATGAGAGGGGGAAGCGAAGAACGAGCCGTGCAAGGACGCGGGGATATAGCAAGTAAGCAGAAAGGTTCTCCCTTTAGGACCGACTATCTGCTATGAACTTGGACTGAAATCAACAAACAGCTACAATCTTCACACAAAGTCAGTTATGATCAAGGTATGATCATAACAAACTCAAATCAGCAACAAGAGTAACAATGGTAGTAGGAGATGAACAGTAAAGAAGGTAAGAAGATTTGGCAGGAATGTAAGGATTTGAATTTTATTAATGGAAAATTGGTTACAAAGCTGTTAAGTAGTTACAAACTAACTAACTAACTCAAGAGTGTGTCAAACTCTTGAGTAGTTTAGCTAAAATCTAGAAATGGTGAAAGGAAAAGAAAGTGTGTGTGTTTTCACACTTTTCAACTCTACAACAAGAAATGAAGCCTAAGCATGCTATTTATAGACTTGAGAAGAAGAGCAGTTGGGGTTGGTGACGTGTTGGAACCAATCCCAGGTCTCCACGTGTCCAATTGTGCTTAATTGATTTTGCAGGTATGAACTCAAATTGGGGGTTCTTTGTAGAGTTGATTTCAGGTTGATTGGTTATGACCAATGGATTCGTCTTCTTATTTTGAGCAAGTTTCATGTTAAGCACTTCCCTTGAAATCCACTCTAGCTCTAAATCGATCCTGGAAATTTTTGTTCGTTTGAAAATGCCACGTGTCAAGTCCTCATTGGCTGTAGAAGTAGCACACGGATTGCACTGTTATGATTGGCTCATTAATGAAAGACGGCGCTAGTGGATATTAAATGCTATGATGTGGCAATCCATGACTTTCTTTTCCTCGCTTCCTATTGGCCCAAAGTATAACACACGGATCATATTTGTTAAACTTTCCAAAATAGGCAGAATTAACCCCTTGACTTTGGCAGATTTTCTTTTTGAGCTTGTAACTTCATTTCTTTGGCATATTTGGTCCTTCAAACTTCATTCTTGAACAAAATTGGTCCTTTGACTGAGTTGACTTGAGAGTTGACCAAATTTGACTATGATCTTGACTTTTACATATTTACACTTGTTTGCTTGAAAATGCATCCTTTTACCTACACAAGTGTACACAAACACAAACATACCACATAATATTGTTTTTACAAGATAAATTGGTATTTTGCTTCATGTTTTAGGGTTATTTGTTGATAAATTGATATGAGTTTTAGCTCATATCACTTATATAAATCTTCTCATACATAAATTCGCTTGCCAATCGATGTGGCACGACGGGGATCAACCGTCAAGGCGTGAACTGGGGTGATCTTCCCCAAATAGTACTATTATATGCATAAGCGTCTACCAAATCCTGGTAGTTCATAATTCATGCTAATGGGACTTTTAGTGACATAACCTAACTAATAATAATTCATTTCATTTCATTCATTGGGTCATATAATCATTCGGGTCCATATAAATAAGCATACAGTCGGGAAAACTAGTGTCCTATTTTTAATAAAACTAGCATGTTATCTCCCTCGCGGGTTTATAAAACATTTAAAAGAGTGCGAGGCTATGAACTCACATTGGTATGGGAAGGCAGGTTATCTGCAATTAGGATGTATAGTACGTGCCTCGATCACGAGAAACCTAGAAAAATAATACTCGGTCTTAGGCTATGCCCAATAACTTTATAAAAGTTGTTATGTATATGTAATGATCTCATAACATGATGATCAATTGGGGTTTTATTTCCTTACACAACATTACTAGTTGTTTAGTATTAGTTAACTTAGGCTTATCATACTAGTTACACCAGTATTAGCCCATCTACACATTAAGGCCCAATAAGCCCATTCAGAGTCTAATATAATTTTATTAGTCCATTTATCTTTTTAATACCAGGCCCATACTCATATGTTGAGCCCAAATGGGTTAAGCCCATGAGTAATTCCAATAACATTAAACCAAACTAGTTGGGCCTAGTGGTCCAACAAGGCTAATTTGGCCCATTATGGTCCATTAGTTACAAAGCTCGGTTTTGTCGATTTTTACTTGTCAAATGTGATTACATATCAGTATATGAGTTATAATGTTACATTAGCTGGGTCCGACCATCTAAGTTTTATTTGGCGAAAACTTAATCCTTCGGTTTTAGGCGAAAAGACGTAAAACTTATATATAGTTTGTAGTTTTAGAAAACATTTGAATTTTACTTTTATAAAATGTCATGTTTATTTATTTTAGTATACAAACTTATTTTATAATAGTTATTATTAGTTAGTGGCTTTTATATACTTATTTTATAATAGTATTTACTTTGAGTGCTCTTTTTATATTATATAGTTTATTAAGAAATCTGATTTCTAAAGTCAAATCCACCATTTTTGTCATACCTTGAGTTCTACAAGGATATAGAACCTCAAATTTAAATAGCGTAAACTCCATGATGTGTGATACAAATAACTCTTTTATAGCAACTGCTCAATCAGCCTCTAAGTATTTTTAATAATTCGTCCAAAACAGACTATGCAGATTTGTACTACAAAAGTGTTTTGGCCATATCTTGCTCATTTTTAACATTCCATTGAGCGGTCAATTAACAAATTATATAAAAATCTTTTATCTATCTGTATATCCAATAATATAATCCATTTGATCAACCAAAAATATTGAAACCTACTGTTTATAACAGCCTACTTATTAAGTTATGATTTCATCATGTTTTACTTGTAGATTTAGCCTTGTTAGCTTAATCTAATAAGACAAAATCCCCATGCAATCACTTGATCATCATTCATAGATCTATTACATATACATTTGGAAATAAATATACAATAACCTTTACAAAAATTCTAGGGTGATAGGAAGAAGATGATCCTTATACCAACCAAGATGATGAAAAGATGAGATTTATGATGTAAAAGACTTATTCTTGTCACCAAATCTTATGATCTTAGCAAGATAACTTTTAGAAACCTTTAAGTAGATGAAGATACTCTTGAAATCAGCCCTTGAACCTCATGAAAACTCCTTTTCATAGGTTATAATCACCTCAAATCTTCATCTTTTTATGTGGCTTTCAACATATGTGAATTATAGTTGAAATTCATGGCTAGAATTTTTGATGATGTTGGTGTTGGATGGTGATATGGGACGGCAATGGAGAGAGTAAGGAAGAGAGTGGAAAAATTTCTAGTATTACATGTTATGAAAAGTGGTAAATGGTTTTAGGGGTATTGGTTTTGGTTTAGTAAAGATGGGGAGGACAAGTGTCCTTGGTTTTAATATAAACTTGCCACCAAGGGGTGGCCTTGGTCTTGTCTTGCCGCCCATAGTGGGGGGAGACAAGTGTATACTTGTTTCATCCCCACTAATTTACGGGTACTCCTCGATTCTAGTTTTCTTGATTTGCGTGCCCTCGGGTCGATTTACGAAAAACGTTTTTATAAATTATGAAACTACGGCACAAAACGATTCTAATAAAAATTGTCTAATAAAAAACGAAGTTCAAAAACGTAAATACGTAAACCTAGGGTTCCCGGTTTAATCGTAAAAGACGCTAAATTATGCACGTAAGTCCTATTCCCTTCTCGTAAATTTATGAGTTTATGAACCAACACAAAATAAAATTCCAAAATAATATCCGAGAATAAATTTACTACTTGAAATGTCGGACTATCACAAACACGGAGTACGTAAACGTAAACACGTAACGTAGAGCTTTATGGTTTTGACGTAGATGATGCTACTTTAAGACGTAACCCTAATTTCTTCCCAAAAGTGAGTGAGTTCGTAAATGAACAATAAAATAATGATTTTAAATAATACGTGAGAATAAAATAACGACCTCAAATTGACGGATTGTCACAGCAGTTACCCCTAAAGAGGATCTTTGTCCTCAAAGATCAATTCATCTTACTACTCGCTTCTTATAGAGTTAAAGCCATGTGGGTATTTCCTCCACATTCAGTCTTTTCTCCGAGTGTAATTCATTACAATACGCGAGTTTCATTAATATAACAATGGGAGTACGATCATGCTTAAGTTGACTTACTCTCTCTATCCATAATGTCCACGGGTTTTCGATGAATGCAACTTTTCACCGATCCAAACTTCATTAAGAAATAATCAGATTTTCACTTGATAGACATTTTATTAGGTCCAATATATGGAACATAATTCATGCAGTCCTTGAAGTTCTAGGGTAGATCCAGCTTATATGCCTCTCGGTCCAAATCTTTACATTATCTCAATGGTCCCATACAACAGGGACTCATTTTCCCATGATCTTTCAGATCATCAAATCACTTTTCCATGATGAAAATTTTTGGCATAACTTCGCTATCCATCCTGTACTTCAAGATCTACATCTCACAATGGGTGTATTTTGTAGGGTTTTGTTTGTCATCATAGGCAACCTTAAACCTAAAAGACATGTCCAACTCACAATGGGTCTATGTATGGTATCTTCATCCTAACTCCCACCTATAGGTGTTCTTATACTTTTCTTTATATAGATTCTCGCAAGGTTCGGTCTCATTCGGAATGCGATAATTATCAATGATAATCCATCCAAAGGTAAGAGATTATCATGTTCATTACCAAATGTCAATCATTCAAACATAAAACAAGACTTCTAGTGTTTTTTATCGTTCTTTCACCTTGTCCCTTCGATTGGGGTGGTAAGAAGTACTCATATCAAGATTTGATCCCACTGACCTCTAAAGGAATCTCTAGAAATTTGATCCGAAGCGAGGATATTGATAGAGATGATCGATATAGGCACACTATGTTTACACAACTCCTTTAAATACAAAAGAGTCAACTTCTCCATCGAGAATCTATCATTAACGGGAATGATATTGGCAGATTTGGTCAGTCTGTTGACGATAACCCAAATCGAATCAAATCCAGATGATGACCTTGGAAGATTTGTGATAAAATCCATGGTGATTCTATCCCACTTCCAAACATGAATAATAATATGTAGAAGTAATCTTGATGGATTTTGGTGTTCAACCTCGACCTTCACAAAAGTTAAACATTTACTAACATATGTTGCAATGTCTGCTTCGACATTTGGCCATCAATACAACTTCTTCAGACAAACATTTTATCAGAATGGCATGAATAGAATACTTAAACTTATGAGATTCCAACATGACTAAATCTCACAAACCTCCATATTTAGGCAACTACAAACGACCTTTTAAACACTTAACGCCATCGGCTTCCATTTCTAAGGGTTTTCATTAGCGGTGATTCATCATTCATATTGTCCTTCTTACATGCATCGGCTATTTCTAAGTTGCTCGGGTAAATTATTGTGTATGGTCAATACTAAGGAACACATCTTAATTGGTCCTTTATCCTTTCTACATAATGTGTCAGTATCTACATTCACCTTCCCTGATGAAATAAATATCATGACCACAATTACTCAGAAATTCTTTCTTCTTATTTTCTAAGTTTTAGTTTCGTCTCAACTATTATCTTTATTCGTCTTGCCCAGTCCTACGTTTAAAGCGTCGATAAATATTACAAATAATTAAATAATAAATATTAAATTTTATGAAACGTAAACGTAAAAATTTTAAATTTATCAGTTCTTCTAATTATATAAAAATGTTTAAAATAAATTTGAATTTAGTTAACACGATCTTTGTTGATTTATCGAAAATAATTAATAAGATCCGTAAATGTTCGAAAAATCTTTTTTATACTTTGGTCAAAATTTTCTTGGTTGAAGTGCAAAAATTGTCGTTCCAAATTCCATAGCAGGGGTTATATGGTTTCCCCAAATCCCTTTTTGGTTATCTTGAGGTATACACAAACATCTATTCTTAAGGGAGTTCAGTTAAATGATCTGGGTATAAGGAAATAATTCCTTAAAAAAATCCTTCGATAAATATCTGTCAAAACCTCTTCGCACTTCCTTTTTGGTATATCCCAAAGCCTTAATGGCTCCGATCTTTGAAGAGTCAACATAGATTCCACTACCATTAATCACATGGTCAAAGAGTGTAATGGATCAAGCCTTAAATCACATGTTAAATACTCAAGGTACAGGTTTTCACTGCTCGGGCAACTCAGGGCAGTCTACAAATGATTACTAACTCCTTCTTATTCTTAGAAACAAACAAATGGTCCTTAATGATCACAAGCATGAATTTGTCAAATTACAGCCTACACGCGTGATTCACCAAATTTATGAATGCTACATGTGCATTGGTCAATCCAAACAACATCACATGAAACTCATAATATTCATTACGAGTTCTGTATGTAGTGATTAGAATAGATAATCTTCTTTGCCTACGCGAAGTTGATGATAACCATGACGTGGATCAAATTTTTCAATATACGCTAGAACATTGTAAATGATCGAACAAATCTTACATCTTGGGTAATGGATATAAATTTTGATCGTCAATTTACCTAGTTCACGGTAATCAACAAATATAAGGAATGATAACACCATAGCTCTTCATGATGACAAGCTCAGTAGAATAAAAGCTTTCTCCGACAACTCTCTCAGTTGCACGGTAATTCTTTTGATTCAGATGGTGCTGACGTATAGTGCACATGCTACAGGTACAACACCGGGGATATAATAAGTTCCAAATTCAACTTGCCTTATTGGCGAAAGTCTAGGTAATTCATCAGAAAATACCTCAGAAAGTTTCAAATAACAAGAACATCTTTTTATAAATTCACTTTAAGTTCTTTCTAGATTACAAGATCTATGACTAGTTCATAACCATTCATGGTATAATTTCAAGCCCAAATGTAGGATATGGTCACCCATCGAGGATTATTTAGATCACCTTTGATAATCAACATCTTATCTTTTTAGGGGAATTCTACTCGGGTTCCCATCAATTAAGACAATGACAGCATGTCATAATCAACCAATCCATCCTAATGGCATTACCAACTTTCTAGTTTTATAACCGTCGATAAGATGAGAATTTCTCAAAAGGCTAAGAATAACTCGTAATCCTTCACAAATCAAGGATATCTAGAGACATAACTAACATTAATAGGGTAAGTTCAACGCATGATTGACGCGAGAGAATTTCAAATCAGATAAAGACGAAAATATTAACAAATATTGATCTATCCCATCTTTTCATGATTTGAGTACGCATTCGAAAGCGCCTCGGATCGTTACCCATGTCATTCAAATAGAATCTAATCAAAAGAAAAAATAGGAACGTCGATACACCCAGTCAGGTATCAATACTTGATAATTAGAAATTTTCCAAAGAATCTTATCATTTAAAGAAATGAATAAGAAAGGGACGTCAATTGTCAAATAAGACAATATCCACAGATGAGTAAATTTGATTCGGAAAAATAGTACGGGCACATATGTAGGTGTCCCTAACAATATGTCCCTATTTTTTCACTTCTTTCAAATCTCATTAAAATTTAATCTTTCACATTTAAAAAGAAAAATGTAGTGTTTATTAATATTCTCATGGTGACTACTAATCAGCCTTGCATGGTCCCTTCCAAATTGTACGTAGGCGCGCAACTATATACAATTTTAGGATTAACGATGCAATACTCAATTCGTCAAAATTTTGTCATCATGTTTAAAATAAATGAATTTACAACGATGTTCTTCGTTATGGAAGCAATTAAGTTTTCCAAGGTGTTTCATAAACAACTTTATTTCGATAACGGTTACTTATAAATCTCACTTTGAATAATCCATATGGTGATGATAATTTAATTTTTTCAAGGGACACTGTTTTAACTTATAAAAACAATGAGTGATCTGAAAAAGAGTGATGAAGAGTTGTTCACCAAGAACTTACTACGATATGATAGGAAATGGAGCTTAGCCAAATAATCACGAGGTTCATGACCTCGATGGCACTCAGGATTATAAAGAGAAGAATATACAACGCAACTCTATCCAAAATGAGTACTAGTTTAATGGTTGCATCACTAATGCGAACATTAGGAAGAAGCAAGAAAAGATAGATAACATCGATACATGTAGGATTTAGCAATCAGAGGTAGTCTTTTCATTAATCACAAAAAAGTCAAAAATTATACCTAACACATTACGTGTCGCCATGTCATACAATTCCAAGGACTCATCCTACCAACTGATGTCTCAGTTAAGTTAGGGATTTTAACATGAGACATAGGTGTTCCACCTGTTCCGGAAGATCCATCGGTCCCAATTCAGAAGAAGATTTCTTCAATTTATTTCTTGGACACTGGGAATCCTCGTCATTGGACAATGTCCTAGGAACAACCCTTAACACGAACCAAAAATCATTTAAAACCTTATAATTTAACCACAGGACTTAACGACTTCCTCTTAAAAATCTCGTATTCCATACGAGTTAAATTTGACTTTTTTCAAGTTTCAACAAACTTATACTCAATGCGACATCCTACCTCATTCTCCATTACTTTCAACCTTATTCTTAGACCTTAAAAGGGAAATAAAAGCTTGATATGAACAACCCTTAATTTCCAATTATATAGCTCTTACAAAAATAGTTATCAAATGAGTCACTAGTATGAAATGACTCACACGTTCAATTAAACTTCTCGTAAAGATACTAAAGGTATGAGGATTTTGGGTAATGGTTCCAATGACAGCCTCAGGTGCAACATTTACCTTTCCGATTTCAATTTAAGAATTCGATGACACCGATTCAGATGACACCTTTCCAGGTGGTCAGGTTTTGTCAAACTCCACTCTATAAGGAAAGATCGTCATGACATCGATATCAGATTTGATCTCGACAATTCATCTTCAAAATCACAATCAACTAATATCAACATTTCTATGAATATCAACCATTTTGTTGGGATTTTGAACATCCACAACTTGGTTTAGATCTAGAATAGCTAGATTTCCTACAGAAATTGCTTCGATGATTTGCTAGGGGAGTTAGGGTTCCTTGTGACAATTTACGTCGTATAAATATCTCGTATAAGTATTAGAATAGTCATTAAACAATCGTGTAATCAAATTACAACATATATATAATCCAAGTTATATATATATATTAACATAACACTTCTCAGTCTGGCCTTGTCGGTAACTCAGGAATTCTTTGGCACCGTTATAGTCAAAAGATTTTTAAACATTTTACTCAAAATATTTATTTAAAAATATTTATAGTTAAAAGGTTTTTGAAATGTTTTATTCAAAACCTTGGTTTTAAAAATCTTTTGTTCTCTATAACGAGAGCTCTGGTACCAAACTGTAACTCCCCCAAATAATCGCATTTTGAATCAGCGGAAGAGTCGTTGGTGTTATGGGATAGCACATTACTCAAATCAGAGACAACGCTTAAAAATCGCGTTGTTTAATAATAAAGCATTTTCCATTCATGAATATCAAATTACATAGGTCCCCAGGTCAATATATCTCTTACAAATTTACAAATTATTTGAATGGAAATTTTTATTTAAATGCGGGCCATAAATTCTTGTCATCTTCCCGAGAATTACCTTCAAGTACCTGAGATAAAACATGTTAAAAGTCAGCGAAACGCCGAGTGAATCCATAGAATTTAATATAAACCATTAATACATATCACCGGTATATAATCATTACCGAAAATCATTTTGTACAATTCTTTGTCGTACGTCATAAAATAGGCCAAATATATTTTATACGAATCTATGTCATAAATCATAATATAGGCTTTTGCCTTCAAAACCATTATACGAACTATTGTCGTAAAAACATCATACAATACGCTTTATAACGTTGTATAGAGTTTAATAAAAACCGTTATATGAAAATGGTTATGTAAAACCAAAAAACGAACATAATATCAGTAATAAGACCCCGTATTGCTAGTCAGGCAATATATTATAATTCAATTCGTATATAAATATTTTCATTATTGGATTATTATAAGCCGCATGACATTGTTACTTTTCTATAACATATATCGGGTAGCTAACCCGTAATTCCTTTGCCCATCTAAAACATCGTGTCGTCACAATAATTACGCTTATATAAATATTCTCATACAGAAATTCGCTTACCAATCGATGTGGCACGACGGGGATCAACCGTCAAGGTGCGAACTGGGGTGATCTTCCCCAAATAGTACTATTATATGCATAAGCGTCTACCAAATCCCGCTAGTTCACAATTCATGCTAATGGGACTTTTAGTGACATAACCTAACTAATAATAATCCATTTCATTTCATTCATTGGGTCATATAATCATTCGGGTCCATATCAACAAGCATACAATCGAGACAACTAGTGTGTTATTTTTATTAAAACTAGCATGTTATCTCCCTCGCGAGTTTATAAAACATTTCATAAAACATTTAAAAGAGTGCGAGGCTATGAACTCACATTGGTGTGGGAAGGCGGGTTATCTGCAATTAGGATGTATAGTACGTGCCTCGATCACGGGAAACCTAGACAAATAATACTCGGTCTTAGGCTATGCCCAATAACTTTATAAAAGTTGTTATGTATATGTAATGATGTCATCACATGATGATCAAGTGGGCTTTTATTTCCTTACACAAGATTACTAGTTGTTTAGTATTAGTTAACTTAGGCTTATCATACTAGTTACACTAGTTTTAGCCCATTTACACATTAAGGCCCAATAAGCCCATTAAGAGTCCAATATCATTTTATTATTCCATTTATCTTTTTAAGACCAGGACCATACTCATATATTGGGCCCAAGTGGGTTAAGCCCATGAGTAAGTCCAATAACATTAAACCAAACTAGTTGGGCCTAGTGGTCCAACAAGGCTAATTTGACCCATTATGGTCCATTAGTTACAAAGCTCGTTTTTTTCGATTTTTACTTGTAAAATGTGTTTACATATCAGTATATGAGTTAAAAAAATCTTACATTAGACGGGTCCGACCATCTAAGTTTTATTTGGCGAAAACGTTAATCCTTCGGTTTTAGCCGAAAAGACGTAAAACTTATATATAGTTTGTAGTTTTAGAAAACATTTGAGTTTTACTTTTATAAATTGTCATGTTTATTTATTTTAGTATACAAACTTATTTTATAATAGTTATTATTATTTAGTGGCTTTTATATACTTATTTTATAATAGTATTTACTTTGAGTGCTCTTTTTATATTATATAGTTTATTAAGAAATCTGATTTCTAAAGTCATATCCACTATTTTTGGCATATCTTGAGTTCTACAAGGAGATAGAACCTTAAATTTAAACAGCGTAAACTACATGATGTGTGATACAAATAACTCTTTATAGCTACTGCTCAATCATCCACTAAGTATTGTTAATAATTCGTCCAAATAGACTATACAGATTTTTACTACAAAAGTGTTTTGGCCATATCTTGCTCATTTTAACATTCCATTGAGTGGTCAATTCGCCACTTGTGTAAATATCTTTTATCTATCTTTATATCCAATAATATAATCCATTTGATCAACCAAAAATATTGAAACCTACTGTTTATAACAGCCTACTTATTTAGTTATGATTTCATCATGTTTTACTTGTAGATTTAGCCTTGTTAGAATAATCTAATAACACAAAATCCCCATTCAATCACTTGATCTTCATTCATAGATCTATTACATATACATTTGAAAATAAATATACAATAACTTTTACAAAAATACTAGGGTGATAGGAAGAAGATGATCCTTATACCAACCAAGATGATAAAAAGATGAGATTTATGATGTACAAGACTTGTTTTTGTCACCAAATCTTATGATCTTAGCAAGACCACTTTTAGAAAACTCCAAGTAGATGATCATACTCTTGAAATCAGCCCTTGAACCTCATGAAAACTCCTTTTCATAGGTTATAATCACCTCTAATCTTCATCATTTTATGTGGCTTTCAACATATGGGAATTATAGTTGAAGTTCATGGCTAGAATTTTTGATGATGGTGGTGTTGGATGGTGATATGGGACGGCAATAGAGAGAGCAAGGAAGAGAGTGGAAAAATTTCTAGTATTGCATGTTATGAAAATTGGTAAATGGTTTTAGGGGTATTGGTTTTGGTTTAGTAAAGATGGGGATGACAAGTGTCCTTGGTTTTAATATAAACTTGCCACCAAGGGGTGCTCTTGGTCTTGTCTAGCCGCCCATAGTGGGGGTGAGACAAGTGTATACTTGTTTCATCCCTACTGATTTATGGGTACTCCTCGATTCTAGTTTTCTCAATTTGCGTGCCCTCGGGTTGATTTACGAAAAATGTTTTTATAAATTATGAAACTAAGGCACAAATTGATTCTAATAAAAATTGTCTCATCAGAAAAACGGAGTTTAAAAACGTAAATACGTAAACCTAGGGTTCCCGTTTTAATCGTAAAAGACAGTAAATATGCATGTAAGTCATATTTACTTCTCGTAAATTTGTGAGTTTATGAACCAACACAAAATAAAATTCCAAAAAAATATACGCGAATAAATTTACTACTTGAAATGTCAGACTGTCACAAACACAGAGTATGTAAACGTAAACACGTAACATAGAGATTTTCGATTTAGACGTAGACGATGCTACTTTAAGACGTATCCTTAATTTCTTCCCAAAAGTGAGTGAGTTCATAAATGAACAAAAAAATAATGATTTTAAATAATACTTGGGAATAAAATAACGACCTCAAATTGACGGATTGTCACATACACCCTGTGGGAAGTATTTTTCTTTTACTTGCTTGAGGACAAGCAAACTCTTAAGTGTGAGGGGTTTGCACCTTTAGCCATTTCTTTTAAAAACCAAAAATATTTTCAGATTTTCATATATTTTTAATTTTTCGTAAAATTTTAAAAACATTTCTTTTGTTTTAGAACCTAGGTATTAGTTTCTAACTTTATTTTTATTTTATTTGATTGAGGACAATCAAATTTTTTCTTTTCCTTGCTCGAGGACGAGCAAAACTTAAGTGTGAGGGGATTTAATAACGCCTAAATCCAACATGTTTCTTGAGCGTTATCCGTATATTTTGCATGGTTTTTTGTTATCAACTTCATGGTGGTTTTTGAATGAACTAAAGTGCTTTTTATTTTCTTTTGTTTATTTATTTGTTTTCTTTAGCTAATATATATATATATATATATATATATATATATATATATATATATATATATATATATATATATATATATATATATATATATATATATATATATATATATATATATGTGTTTTCTATTTGAGTTCCATTATATTTTATTTATCTTTTCGTTTTTGTTTTAATTTTTTAATAAATTTTTCAAATTATTTAGATTTTTCATAAACCCACGTCTTATAGGTAAATGCCTCGTTAATAAATTCTACGAGCTTAAACTTAAGTTCAAGAAGAAGACTTGTGAACCGGTAAAACCATATTTGATATCGATTCACCCAAACCGTTTACCGAGGAACGTGTTGTAATTATCGACATACTTGAGTCGAAATTCGAAAATCCATTCCATACCGAAGGAGTCTTCACCTATGAAACTGAATCCGATTCCCCAACCATTATTATCATTGATCCCGATGATCAACCGATGTGGTCAAACACTAGGATCGTTGCTCCAACACCTAGTTCCTCTATTGTTCAAATCCCTATTTTGAAAAATTTCACAATCAAAAGTAACCAAATACAAATGATTCGGGAAAACCAATTTGATAGAGAATCCCTATCCAATCCTCACCAACATGTATTCGATTTTCTTGAGATTATAGCCTTTTCCAATATGGTGAAAATTGAGAGGAAGCGATTAACTTGAGGACATTTACATTCTCATTAACCGGAGAAGCTAAGTATTGGTTGATTGAACTAAATGAAGGAACAATTACTTCGTGGAATGAATTAAGAGAAGCTTTCATAAGCCGATTCTTTTCACCCGCATAGTTTAAACTTCTCCTAAATGACATTCATGACTTTTACCAACTCGATGACGAGACTTTCTTTGAATCTTTGATCCGAATGAAAGAAATGCTTCGCATTTGTTATGGACTTGATCTAACCAAGAGAACGATAATTGAAATATTTTATCGTGGTTTAGACGATCCAACTCAAGTATCTCTCGACGCCGGAGGAATCTTCCTCTATAATACTCTTAATGAAGCTTTCCAAATCCTCGAGGACAAGGTCCTTTTCAAGTTTGAATTTTCGAAGGATTCTCATATCCATCACAAAACGAAAACCGTTGTTTCTACCGGTGGAAATAACATCATCTCTGATCACACCGTGTTGATGGAGAAATTCGAAGCTCTCGCTAGGCTTATCGATTCACAATTCCTAATCATAAAGAATGAACTAGACGAAATGCGAGAAGATCTTAGATATGATAACGATCCAAAACCACCATGAAGGATGACACGCCGATGTGTGAACCTCATGAAGCGAATTATGTCGAAGAATATCACGAAGGATATCACGACCAAAATTTGAGAAATTCACATTCCTATCTTACCCTAAACCCGAACCGTCCCCTTCCTCAATCTTGACCACGAGATGTGACGACATACTCATCACAATATCTCCCAAAACCTGAAGCCTCAACGGAGGAGATGAAGAGAGAATTTATGGCTTGGAAAACGGAAGAAAATGAACGTGTCAAGAACAATTCGGTTGACTTGGAGTTTCAAATAAATCTAAGGTTCCGAAACCATACAACCATAATCGAAGACTTGGATAGATACTTAGGTTATGTAGAAGAGGACATAAAACGAACCTGTTGGGTCAAAAAGTTGATGTGGCAGATACTCAAAAACTAAGAAAAAATGAAGACATTTGTCTAAGCGTTGTCAAGAGCAATCCAAACGTTGACAAGAGCAAATCGGAGGTTGATGGCTCAAGCATTGTCATGTACAATTCAAGCATTGTCATGTACAAACTAAGCATTGACAGAAATGTAACACTCTCAAATTTTGTATCGGTACAGCGGAAGGATCTTTTAGAGTGTTACGGGATAGCACAATAACTCCAATCATAGACAACACATAAAAATGGTTGTACAAGGTTCAACATACATTCATTCGATAAAAAGTTTTAAAGTGTACAACAGGTCCCAAATTATACAGGTCATTAAGTTTACAAAACATAGATCGAATGAACATTTTTAATATTATGTGGGCCATCAGAGTCGATCTCCATCCGGATTACCTTCAAGCACCTGAGATAAAAACATGCAAAAATCATATCAGCGAATGCCGAGTGAATTCATAGAGTTTAATAAAACCGTTATATAAAACAATCGTTGAAATCAGAACACAAGTATAATATCGGAAGTAAGTCCTCGTATTGCTAGTCAGACAATATATAAATCAAGTATACATCTTAAACCGTCCATGAGACCGTAGCCTCAATATTACCATTATAGGTAATATTATCATAGTTATTAGCATCGTTATCGTATTGTATATAGGATTATTATTAGCCGCATGACATTGTGACCTTACTGTGAAAACAACGGGCCGAGAACCCGACAATTAATTTGCCCATCTAAGTTAGTGTGTCGTCACAAAAATCACGCTATGGAAATCTTCTCATACATAAATTCGCTTACCAATCAATGTGGTACGACGGGGATCAACCGTCAAGACGCGAACTGGGGTGATCGTCCCCAAATAGTACTATCATATGCATAAGCGTCTACCAAATCCCGGTAGTTCACAATTCATGTTAATGGGACTTTGAGTGACATAACCTAACTACTAATAATCCTTTTTATCTCATTTATAGGGTCATAGCATCATTCGGGTCCATATCATTAAGCATACCATCGGGACTACTTGTGTTCTATTTTATCAAAAACTAGCATGTTATCTCCCTCGCGGGTTTACAAATTGATGTTGTAGTTTTTAGTTTAATACAAGTCTTAGGAAAGACTAGTATAAATGCGGTAAGTATTAATCGACACGATTTAGGAAAACCGTGAAGACGAATAAATTCCAAGTTCGTTCTCGAAGGAGGTGTGTGTATTAATGTGCCAATATATAAAATAACAATGTTTGGATTAGTGACGTTTTTGGTTTAAAGAGAGAAAAACAAAAGACGAGCTACGACTACGATTAAACTACGACGTTGACGTAAAACGCGAACGAAAATACGTAAAACGCAACAAAATTAAAAATTAAAGCTAAAAATTAATTAAAATATTAAACTAAGTCTAAAATAATATAAATAAGAATAAAAATCCAATAAATATATTTTAAAACCTTTTATTAATTAAATATTCAATTTTAAATGCTAATTAAAGCCCTAAAATTAAATATAATTAACAAAATGTCCAAAATATTATTTTATTGAACTAATAAATTACTTATATTATTTAAAGACTAAAAAGTATTTTTCCCAAATTTTCAAAACTATTTTTCTATTTTTAATCACTAAAAACTATTTTTAAATTAAAATAATCATAAAAATAATAAAATAATGCCAAAAATAATTTGACAATTTTAAAAATCCTAAATTACACTAATGAACAGTAGAAAATTGAAAAAGTTAGAAAAAGTAAAAATTTGCACTAAAAGACAAAACAGTTTGATAATTAAACCCTAGTTAAGCTAATTTAATTATAAAAAATAATTAAAAAGTGAACAGTGAAATATTTCTTAAACTAAAAACCTTAAATTAATTTTCTAAGTCTAACAAAAATTTTAAAAGTGAAAAATATAACTTTTTTACACTAAATTCCAAAAAACAGTAATTAAAAACTAATTTAAATTAACTATTTAATTTAAAAATTACTTAATGAACAGTAACTGTAAAATAAATTATACTGAAAAATCAAAAATAAAATAAGAAAAATTATGAAAAAGATTTCAGGTCCTAATTCCTAAAAGAGTGCACTAAAGACAAAAATCTAAGAAACTGACAGTGACATGTTACCACTTTCTGTCTTCTAGCAAAGCAGTGGAAACTTTCTAACTAGCAGTGGGAACTTGGTTCCTACTGATAGTGCAAAAATTGAGGTCTGGTGAGTTACAAGCTTAGAAAAGCTTGTTTGGTGGCTTTTTCTTGGATACAAGGGCACCCCCACACTCATGAAAGTGTGGGGAGTCAGGATAAACAGAAAAACACACACTCTCAATACAAATTAAGCACAAAAGAGCACCAAAGCAGTCACTGTATAACAGAAAGGTGAACAAGGTTGTTTTGCTGATGCAAATGGTGATTTGGTGAGTTTTAGCTCACCAATTCTTCACATATACACAATCAAACCACTAAAAACTGAACTGAAATCCTAGATGACCCTTCTACTTAACAGTTTACAAGATTTGAAGGCAAGATATATTCTAAAATAAACAGAAAATGGCTTTACTGATTATCTAGGCAATTTAAAGAAATTTGGCATGCAAACTCTACTAAAAACTCACCAATCAGTAACCCAAACTTATATTAACCTACTAGTACCCTATTAAAACTTGTTTGAACTGAATTTAGGCCAAGAGTTTGTCAAACAGTGAGCTTAAAATCTAAATCCAAACACCACCTTATTTACTGTAATGGAAAATAAACAAATCAATTGCTAACAAATTCACCCTAAACTGATCAAGATCTAATCTAACAAGCATAAAACACCTAAACAAGCAAGAATTAACAATCATACAAACACAAAAAACAATTTCATGCAAAATCACAAAAATCACATAGAAAATGTAAAAATTGTAAGCAGGGTTCAAGCCAATGATACCTTGGGCTGAGGCCTTCTGCTGGGCTTTTCAAACAATTTCTAAGGAGCTTATGATGAGCTTTTGGTGTAGAGAAGTGATGGTGTGACTTCACAGTCAAACACCCAATATATCTTGAAAATTAATGGCCTTTGATTGAACCTGCTAAGAGAAAGCAAACCAAGAAAAGATATATGAAAGTAATGTGTAAAGCACAAGACCTTGAGCTAAGCTTATTGCTTAAGCTAGCCCAAGGAGCTTATGAAATCCGGGTAAAACAGAAACCAACAATAATAAAGAAAACCTTATCTTTGCTTTTGAAATACCAATCAAAAATACTGATTTTACAAACCAAACCTTAGGAAGATGAAAACCAAGTTATACTTCCACTTTCACTTCCATGTAACTTGGGATTCAAATCCAGACGAGTTAAAAAAGATAAAACATGAAACTGAAAATTCCTTTTAAACTTTTAAACTAATTTTTAAAAACAGTAAACTGAATTACACTAATGCAAGAGATAGAGGGAACACAGATTTATTTGCTCAAAAACTCAATCTTTCATTTTCATTAATTAATCAAGATTTTTACAAAAAAAACTGGAACAAGAACTTAATGTAAATACTACAAGGCCTTTTATAAGGCTTACAAGAAGATACTAGAAGCAAAAGAAAAACCCTAGCCCTAATTTATGAGTTTCCAGAAAAGCCCTTGGAGGAATATCCGAATCTTGAGAAATTTGAACTTGGTCTTCCTTGTTTCATGTGCATTCTGTCAAAACATGTGATACCACAGCTTTCAAGTGATCTAAACCGTTGGTGGACCATTGGAGAACAAGTTTTCAACGTGGTTCGTTGATTTCATTGAGCAATGTTGTCTGCTTGCGACTTAGTGGGTCAGGGGAGGTCTGGGTAGCCATGTGGAGAGAAGTGGGGACCAAAGTGAGTGTTGAAATAGGTTTAGGGGTCCATGAATTAGGATTCTGGAAATTATCAAGTTTTAATTTTGGGTTATTAAGGGTTTGATAAATTAGGGTTCGTGACTGGTAATGGGGGGGATTTGGGATGGTAATTTTAACAGTGACTGTTAGGAGGGAGATTAGGAAATTTTATATATTAATTCAAAAGGTTTTTAGCTTAGTTGGGGGTGACGTGGAAGGTGATGGTGATGTGGCGAGGAGACAGTGGTGGAGAGGAGTTAGTGGATGAGGTGGCGTGAGGGCAGTGGTGGAGAGGAGTTAGTGTGTCTGGACAGTTTTGACCCCCCCCCATTCCCCCAAACTTGCCAAATAAGGTTTAGACAGCCAAAATGTGCATTTCCTTTGTAATATAAGTTTAAAAACTTATATTTTGACCACAAAAGGTTTATAAAAACCACTCAAAGGGTATTTAATGCCATTTCACCATTCTTAAAGGGCCAATTTTGTACATGTCTTCAAATATCAAGGATGTAACTTGTACAAATGAATTAATGGAGGGTCATTTGTGACAAGTCTTCAAAAGTACAGGGACCAATCTTGCCAATTCTTCAAACTTCAAGGACTTGATAGGAAAATCATGATTCGGGTCCGGTTCTTTGTGCGGCTTTGTTTCCCGTGTTCGTTTTTGCTTGATTCCTTTGATCTTTTGGTGAATTCACGATATCCGTACCTGAAATACACAATGAACAAACATAGGCATATTTTTGGGTATTTTGACGATATTTTAAGCGTTTTAAGCCCAATTTGGACGATGAGACTATGTATAAATACAGTCTCATCACTACCCCATACTAAACCATTGTTGTGTCCCCACGCAATGCTAGAATTAAGTATCATAGCACTTCCAAAATTCATTTTATGATGACTTTTATTGAAGACATAAATTTAAATAAACTACTACACGTGTTTTAGACATAATGTATTTTTTTCATCACGAGAACGTGACTTTTAGGATCATAGAACAAGAACACGTGAATGCTTCGTTAGAAATAATTTCGGCGTCCTCGATTTTCACTCAATTCCATGCTAAGCGTGTAACGAGATCATTGTTATTATAAGTTAGCAATACGATCACATCTCATGAGTGTTAATTACGAACCTAAACTCCCTTATTCCTACTTGGTATCTCTTATATTTTATTATGTCTTAATGATCACGAGGATACATCATCGACTTATGCATGAATAGAGATTAAGTCTAAAAATAGAGTTTTAACGGTGTAACCAAAATCATTAAATCAATAATTCACCCCAATAGACAACGATGTCAAAAATTTAAGTCAACAAGAAGGATCGATAAACACGGTTTTATAACGGTTTTGAACATGAGACTTATTACCAAGACTTTTATACGCCCCCTAACGGATGGGCCTTATTATCTTTGGTTTACCTCCATCTTTTATTCAACTTCGCCATGAAGCTTTTATTATGACTTCGGTCTTGCCTTGCCTTTTATTATCCGCCTCATCGGTGGTTTTATTAGCCAAAGACGTATATCCTCACGCTAAAGCGAATTTTGGATCTTTAAAGCTTCGAAGATTAAGGCTTGATTCACTTTCAATTTGGGCATAGATTTTTCGGCCTTGTGAGCTTCGAATTTTTGCTTAGTTTAGGTGAGCACTTGAAATCTTATTATTAGGTGAAGCTTTCGATTATTCGGGTGCCAATACTTCAAAACCGTGACGCTGGCGATACCTTAATGTTTTCCCAATTTAATTACATGGAAGCTACCAAAACATATTAGAAACCAACAATAGTGACTAAACCGCCAAATCAATATTTATTAACAATTATTTATGCAAAAGTGTTGGGAGAATAAGCCAATAATTACTACACATAAGATCGTGACGATTACGAGACTTATAAATAACTCTATCATTTCTCGTCCTCATTTAAGAGACTTAGCCTAAAAAGTTAAGGAATCGAAGCTAAGTGCTCAACACTCACGGTCGAGTCAAAAATTACTCTCGTTCTCACCATCGGAAAACCTACATTCGTGTCTTAAACACTTATGAAAAACTAGAAAATTTTTAAAATTTGGCGAATTTTTAGCCTTATTTTGCATAAAACGATAACAAAAAGATGAATATTGGATTGCGTGGTGACGTAAGCAAGGTGAAGTATCTAGTCACCCCCATACTAAAACTAAACATTGTCCTCAATGTTTCGAGTCTAGGGGTGTAAACACCACCATACTAGAGAAGAAGTCGAATGCTTAATCTCGAGCATGGAAAGGGTAAAACAAATAACCTAAAAGCCGTTTATGAATTATGCTAATAAGATAAACGTTAGAACATAAAAGGATATCATCGGATATCGGAATCTCCAAAGGCAACGATCGAAGCTCGAGTGATCCGTAGAACGAACACGAGAGGCTTCAATGATGACGATGAACCTAATGAATCACAATCACAAACAACCACGAAACAAAGGTAGGAAGAGCACAAGTCCCCTCATTACGTTAACTAAGAAAGCAATAATATGTACAAGGATAAGCATGAGAATCCCCCACGAGGCACCTTGTTTTTGATAACCGAGTCAAAAGCTCGACTCGAATCCCCATAAATGTGATCATTTAGGGATAATCTTGGTTTGGTCATTTTTGGTGGGGCTTACATGATAAACAAGGCCCAAAACTACATGGAGTACTTTAAAAACCCGATAAACGTATACCGGGGTCAAAGATAGCGTCCTCGTTTTCGGATGAAAGACGAAACAACGCTACTTCAACATGAACCCCAATGGGGTAGAAGAAAAAAGATAAGAAGTAGAAAGGTGGGGCAATGGGTAAGTCAAAATCATGAGCTACTCGAGGTAGACTCACACCAAGCAAATAGATACGATTTCCATTTATTGCATCGGTGGAAGACCGAGATTTCCCTTTACAAGCAATTCCGGGATCGTAAATCTCGTTCTTGGTGGAGAAATGGGAGGGAACATTTGGGGCTTCTCCCACACTAAACCACACACACCATCGTCAAAAGGAGTAGACGAGGTGGTAGCACTCATTAAACGCGGTGATGACGGAGTTAAACATGTAGAAAAATCATTTAAAACATTTTTAAAATCCTTTCCTTTTTCATCGTTCAAAAACTCTTTATGAAAACCCAATTGAATAATGTCGAAAATATTTGGCGTGTCAAATTCAAAATTAGTCGCACTAAAAATCCTCACATTTAAGTCGCGGTTAGGGAGTGGTGGATTATATAAGTTCTCAAAACGTCGATCAATAAAGAACACCGCCCCCTCGGGGTCTACATACTCGTCATCTTCATGAACGTCGATCTCATCGATTTCTTCGTCATAGATAGGCTCGTCAAACCATGGTTTGTCATTCCCCTCTTTGATGATTTTAGAAACTCTCTCGAAGAGATCACGATCAAGCACGAAACCATCATTCTTTTGTGGGGATCGTTGATAAGTTAGATCCTCACGAATGTGGTAAACGTCATTCTCAAATGAGGAGTGTTTATAAGGTAACTCCTCGAGAATGGGACTTGTGTCTATAGCAAGAAAATCATCGACCTCCTTAAAGAATTCTTCATCATCACAATTGTGAAACGAAGGAGGATCGATGATACGGTCATCAACGTTCTCGAATTCATCATCAAAAATGGGATTAAGATGAAAAATAGGTTCGTATACGGTATTCGAGTACGTTGTGAAAGTGTCGTCATTCTCATCATTATAAGAAATTTCTGACATGAGATCGTCCTCTTCATTTGAAGATTTATCAAAGGGTAAATCCTCGAAGATGGATGGCGGATTAGCAAGTATATGCTCGATCTCGGCAAAATCACCATCGCCATCAAAGAAAGTGTCGATGTGAGCAAGTTCTCGAGTGGATTTCTCGAGAGTCACAACCATGGACTTACAAGTCGAATGACTATGCTTAGGTGACATTTCTATGATGGGTGAGATTGCATTGGGTTGGGCCACTTCCTTAGCCTTAATGGGTTTGGGGCTAGGAGTGGGAGGCACTTAAATGGGTTTAGAAGTATGGGCCTCAAAGTCATGGTCCTTCGAAGGTGGTGAAGACGAGCCCATATTGGTCTTTGTCGTGATGGCACTAACGTCGCCCTTCGGAATTGGTGTTTCACTTGTTTCGCTAAAAACATCCCAAAGTGAGTTTTCATCCATAAATTTACACATACCCTTTTGAATGAGGTACACGTATTCTTTATCATTAAAATCATCACCTTTAAAACCGTTTTTCTTAATTCTTTCAAAACATGCGTCAAGCTTCATTCTTTCCGCTAAAGTAAACATTTTGAAATCATTAGAATTTGAATCATTAGGTTTTGAAACCTTGGTTTTTTCATTCTCATAAAATCCTTGGGATTTTCTAGCGAAAAAGTCTATTTTCTCATCCCCATATCTCATAGTAAGTCTCCCCTCGTGAACGTCGATTACGGTTCGAGCCGTCGATAAGAATGGTCGGCCTAAAATAATGGGGCATTTAGGGTCACACTCGTAATCGGATATAACGAAATCCGCGGGAAAAACAAACTTTCCAATCCTAACATAGACATCCTCGGCTATTCCAATTGGTATTAACGGTGTACAATTTGCAAGCTCGATAGTCATGTTCGTGGGGGTAAGCGAAGGCAATCTCATCAATTTTCAAAGAGAATGAGGCATGAGATTGATGCTAGCACCTAAATCGGCAAGGGCTAAACATCCCTCAATCTCGAAAAAATCACAAGGTAGTAGAAATTGGCCCGGATCCTTTTCCTTTCTCGGCATACGCCTTTTGGGTTTTTTAAGAAGGATCGAAGCACAAGTTTCTTCAAGGGTTACTTTAGTGAGGTCGACAAAGCTCTCTTTTTAAACCGTGGATGGAATTTGAGGTACACGAGGGTGTGCACTCTTTTCCTTGGTCGCCACGTTCACCCCATCGACTTTAGAACAAGAAGACGTCTTAGAAGTCGAGGGTTGAGAGGAATAAACAACACGGAATCCTTCAAGGTTAGGAGTAATCACACGACCTTTCTTACGAGACGAGGCGGCTTTACATTGTTCTTTCGGATTAGCAATGGTGTCACTAGGTAACGAACTCGATGACGCACCCGAGGACTTGTTCATTATGGCCGAAAACATCTTTTTTATATCAATTTGCCCTTGCTCAATCTTCGTGTTTTGAAATTTCAATGTATTAGAAAAGTCATTTTTCAAAGTACCAATTTCTCCCTCTAATCGTCTCATATTAGCCTCATTCGTTTTCATGTAATTTTGAAAATCGTTTGACGAACTATTTTGATTAGAATTAAAGTTCCCTTGGTTTTGATTATTTCTTTGAAAATTTCCTTGATTACCACTTGAAAAATTGTTACCTTGATTGTTGTTGTTTGAAAAATTCGAGTTTTGGTTATTGTCTCGATTTTGCCAAGTTATATTACGACCTTGATTATAACCTCCTTGATTTTGATTCGAAAAATTTCCTTGTTGATTGTTTCCTTGAAAATTGTTTCGATTTTGAAAATTGTTGACTTGGTTATAATTGCCTAGTTGTGATGGACCCGCGTTATTTTGATTAGAAAAATTGTTGTTTCCATTTAACGCACTCACATTCGACGTTTGGCCATCCGTAGCCGCACACTCGTAATAATTATGAGGTCCACCACAAAACGTACACGAAACCTCAACCGCTTTCACCGTAGCGGGAGCGTCTTTCTTTTGCATCTCAACGAGTAAAGACGTAAACACATTCGTCAACTTGTCTACTTTTGCATCAATTCTCTCAATGTCGCGATTAGAACTACTAACATTGGCGACATTGGCAACACTCGGTGCGTTGCGGAGTTGGTAAACCTTGGATCGGTTTTCGATAATTATCAATGCATCTTTCGGAGTCTTACACAAAAAGTTACCACCGGCGGCGGAATTCAACGAGTCTTGTTCGTGAAAATTAAGACCAGCAAAGAGATTCTTTTTGGAGTTTTTACTTTTTTTCAATTTTTTTGGTTTTTGATTAGTTTTTTAATTTTTTTTGGATTTTTGAATGTATTACGTAGACACAAATCTACAAATCTCCCCTCGAATCGATCTTCTCGATTAAAGGAGCCTCAAAGAATGAAAACGATCACGTGGAGTGAACGCCTTCGATGACTTTAGAACGTTGGTGGAACACCAAAACATTCAAGAGGGTTTAATCTTGAAAACACAAGCAAATATAATATACGTAGATAATACTTGGGCGGCAAACCCTCTATTATCCCTCTTTCTCAAAACACGCACAAGCAAGCGGAGGAAACGAGGCGGCGCGAAGCACTTAAGAGCCTTTTTCCTTTAGGTCGTGAAATACAACCGCCTTATACCCACCTTATAGTTTGTATTAATCGAAATTAAGCCTCACGAAAGTATTTATCTATTTTGCCTTTAAACTTTTGCTTTAGATTCGAATACAATGATCGAGTGATGAAATCCCGAATCAAGGTTGCGTTTTCACGCTTTTGGAGTACTTGTATATTTATTGTTCTTACGTAGATACAATATAGTAATAATAATATTCACAATAAAAACGAAAACCAATATATCTACAATATAGTAAAAGATTGTTGTGTGTTTAGTTTAGGAAAACTAAACACGTTTTATTTGGATACTATAATATAATAGATAAAAAATAACAAAAATGAGTATGTACGATATTCACGCTTTCCAAAAATGAAAAGCAAAAACGCACTACTCACACAAACACGATACTAATAGTAATGGCACACTAAACACCTCCCCGGCAGCGGCGCCAAAATGATAGTTGTAGAAATACGTCTTTTAGGAAAAAGAGCGTAAAAATAGGGCAAGTGAGCACGACGATTTAGGAAAACCGTGTGTGAATGACCCTAAGTGAGTTCATTCTCGAGGAGGCAAGTGTGTTGTGTGTTGAATTGATTAATGATTTGTGATTAATTGATTGAAAAAGGAAGAAAGAAATGAGATTAGAAGAGAAAGACGGTTACGAAAACGAATTAAACTATGACGAAAAAGGCGAACACGTAAAGTCGTAAATAGTGCCAAAATTAAAATTTTAACCTAAAAATTCCTTAAAATTTCTAAAAATCCCCAATAATATTCTAAGAGTTTACAAAAAATCCAAACTTGCTAAAACCTTTTAATTAATTAGATAATGACTTTTTAATGCTAATTAAAGCCCTAAAAATCACAATTAATTATTGAAAAGCCCTAAACAAGATCTTATAGTTTGTAAACCTCAAAAATAACCTAATTAAGCTAAAAACTATTTTTAAACATTTTAAAACCAAATTAAACTATTTTTAAACACTTAAAAACTATTAAAATCACTTAAATCTTAAATTAATTCTACAAATTAATTGAAAAGTCTAAAAAATATTTGGAAAGTGACAAAACTCCTAATTAAGTGTCCTTAACCTAGGAAAAATGTAAAAACTAAAAAAAATAAAACTTCAATTTTTAATAATAAAATAATAATAAAAAAATTCAAAGTTTATGAGAAAAATCTAAAAAATTACCAAAAATCTAGAATAATGTAACTAAAACAAAAATGCAATCCAAATTTTCTGAAACCTATTTAATAATTTTATATTGAATTTTAAAGTTGGATAAAAACCCTAAAATCCTATAAAATCAAAAATAAGCTAAATTGAAAACTTAAAAAGCTGTAAACCTCAAAAATATGATTAAAAACCTAAAAAATATTTTTTCAGATTTTTAATATACCTTTTACTATTTTTTAATGACTTTTTAAATTTAAAACTTAAAATAATCCTAATAAATTAATTAATAATGGGAAAATTATACTTTTTGTTCAGAAAAGTCAAAAACCCTAATATAAACCTAAGAAAATTGCTAAACAATGAAACCCTTAAAGAAATAAGCTAGAAAAAGCTTATTTATAAGCTGTTAATCAAATAAGCTACAAATCCAACAACCCTTAAATAGAAAATGAAATGAAACTTAAACGTAAAAAACCATCCGGATCACTGGTAAACACGTTACTCCTCCAAAAGAGAGGTCGCGTGTTCGAGCCCAAGCCAGGTGAGTTTTTGCTATATTTTTTTTTTAAACTTAAAAACACAAAGCAGTGACCTTTTTACTCACTAAAACACAATTCCAAATCCAAGTTATCAAAGATTAAGCCCTAAAAATCCAAAAACGTGCCCAGTTTTGCACTTTCTGATGAACACAAAGGATGTGTTATCTTCCCTTGTGAAGATTGTGATCAAGAGGGCTTGATCCTTGGTTTTTGATGCTGTTTTGTTGGACAATAGGCACCCTTGTACTCTGTTGAGTACAAGGAGTCAATACAAACACAAGAACAGGCAAGCACAACACAAATAATCACACAAAGATGCACAATAATGTTGTTGATATGCTTATACAGACCTGGGGGTGTATTTCTGATGCAGTTAGCACACAAGTGAGATTCAATGCTCACAAACTTGCACACAATGACTCCAATAAGCATATAATCAACATACAATCCTGATATAACCCCTACTCTAACAGATTATCAAGAATTGATGCACAAACTTCACAAAATAAGCAGAAAAATGGCAGTGACTGTTTTTATGCTTCTTTCTCAAAATTTTAGCATGCAATTGCTCTAAAACCTTACCAAACTGAAATAAACAACTAGCATACACCCTATTCTACCCTAATAAGTGATTCTAAACAAGATTAATCTCACAAATTTGTCAAAAAGTCTGCTTAAATCACAAATCCAAACACCCTTAAGCTTTGAAAATGAAAATTTTTCAAAGCAATGCTATCTAAATCCTATCCAAACTGGTTAAAAAGCTTCTAACATGCATCAATAAACACAAATAAGCTTATCCAAACAATTAAACAACACTTAGCACCTATCAAGCAAAGTCACTCAAATCTCATTTTCTGAAAATGAAAACAAGGGATTTTTACCTTGAGGGACTTACATCCAAGTCCCTCAGTGGTTGATTAACCACCTCCATATAGGCTGGGGCCTATGCAGAACACTTGAACAACAAACACCAATGAAACCTGCAAAAAGGAATGAAGAACAATGTTGGGTCTACTAGATGTAGATCTTGCAGCCTGTCAGGACCGGTGAATGACTTCTGTAATCACAAGTCAAATCACAAAGAGACTCTATACACAATATGAATGTAGAATATAAATATAAACAAGAGAAACAGAATAACTATAAAGACTTGATCCTTTCTAAGGATTTCTAATATTGATAAAGACTAGAACTATGTTTTGTGAAGGTATGTCTAACCCTTCTGCCTAAGGTTCCTTTTATACTACAAGGAAACCCTAATACATCATTAAGGAAAACGTGTAAAACTGATATGCATATCCATTCCTAACATATCTCATGCATATCCTAACAGAATATTATGTAAATAATAAAGTTTGACTTCGACGAGGACCAGGAGCAAGACTTGCTCCTACTACGACTAGGACCAGGAGGAACTACATACCTCCTAGTCTACCTATTACAATGGTCCTAACAATCCTCCCCTAAACTTGAATTTGACCTGTTGAGTTCAAGTTTCCTGGAAAACGTGCAAAGAAAGCCCGAGGATTGCATCAGCAAAACAAATAGCAGCATCAACAAGATAAGAATCAGAAGAACAGCCGCATGAAACACTAGAAGCTTCTCCAAAGCTTGTAACAAATCAGCATCAGGTTGAACCTTTTCAGCAACATGAGCAGATTTGATGAGCCTTTACCAAGTAGCTGCTCGCTCTTGGGCTAGCTAGTCATTCTGGTGGAAGAAGCATCACCCTGGGAGACTAGAACCCAGCCCAACTCTTAGAACGTGAATCAATGGTGAGTGGGAGTACCCTGATGATTTTAGGCAAACCATCACAGCCGTCAACGGATTTGATGCGTCTTTACCAGAAGCCGTACCCCTCTGGACTCGCCAACTCTTAGCAATGAAGCATCGGTGAGTTGAACACCCTATAGCTTGAAGCAAGCTATTACAGCTATCAACGGATTTGATAAGATCTTTACCAAGAGCCGTACCCCCTTGGATTAGCCACTTTTCAGTCCAAGACTATGGCAAGTGAAAACCATCCAGTTTTGGGTAACCTGGCAACCATCAACGGATTTGAGAATCGCACCAGGAGCCGTACCCTCAAGGTGAATCAACTTTTTCTTGTCGATGAGACATGGTAAGTTGAGAACCATTTGTTGTGTGGACCACGTCCAACACCAAGTGAAACCAAGTACCAGAACAAACGCAAACCAGGAACCACATCTTGAAACAGCCAAGGGATATTATGTACAAGTATAAAAGCTAAACTGTGTTAAAGTATAAGCAGATATTATATAAAAAGTATATTTTTTTTTATTTTTTCTTTTAGTTTGTGTGTGTTTTTGTTTGTTTTTTTTTTCTTTTTGTTTTTTTTTTTAACTATAAAGAATAAAAGTCACCAATCACTGTACATATTAGTGATAAGAATCAAAATAAGAACAAAAATTCAAAGTATAAACACTTATAACCCAGTCACCTTACATACCAGAAGCTGCCTTCTTATCCGCTAGCAACCGTGCTTGAATACCCTCTACCAACGAAGTGGCCATACTCGACTCATTCCCAGAAGGAGCAGTAGAAATCTGCAAGTGACTTGCTAACATTGCTTCCATGGAAGAAATAGTCAAAGGATACACAACATCCGTCAACATAAACACCACATGACCAGAACCTAATTCCAACACATGAACTCCACATCCAGCATAAAGCTTCCAGCGAATAATCTCCCATTGCATTTGATCCTTCCATACGCCCAAAGCAGTAGCAGATGGAGGAGGATCCAACATCAGCTTGACATCGGCCCAAAGACGGATACCAGGCCAGGAAGACACCGCCATAGGGTTAAACGGCATACTAGAATCAATAAGCCCAAACAACGCCATAAGATCCATACGGTCAGCCCACGATAACACACCCTGCAAACCCGTGACCAATCGCACAGTCCCATCACTCAAAGTAATCCGATGGGAGACGCCACCAGGAAGTGTTGTAGACCTCTCAACCGTGTAACCCGTAATGCTTCCATTGCCCAAAGGTAAGTCAGAATCGCTATCCGAAGCTGCATCAATTAAGTTCTCAGGATCACGCTTCTCAAAAGGAACTGATTTACCACGGCGAACACGACGAGAAAGTTTCTGGCGAGTGGAACGTCGAGGCGTGGGAGCCGAAGGAGTTGATTCAACCTTCACCTTAACTTCAGCAACAACAGGAGAAGCAGTAGAAGTAGACTCATGAACATGTCCACCCAAAGAACCACTAGGTGCTGCATCAGAAGTAGGATTAGGTTGTGTTGCAGGAACTTGTGGTGATGAAGATGGCACAGCAGATGTAGCAGCATTAGGTATGGTGGGATCAACAAAAGTGCTTGCAGGAACATGGGTGGTGGTAGTAGTAACAGGTGTGGTGGTGGAAGCATGAGTGGTGGTGGTAGTAACAAAGATGGTAGTAACAGGACCAGCAGTAGAACCAATAGAAGCAACCAAGGGTGTAGTAGAAGGACCAACAGAAGTAGCAATAGAACCAGAAGGACTACCATCAGAACCAGGAGTGGGTACAGACGAAGGACCAGTAGAATCAGCAGGCATAGAAGCAGTCACACCACGAGGATGGTAAATAAATCTTTCCGGAATGGGTTGGCTCTGACGCTTCACCATCTTCTCATAAAGGACCTTAAGCTCATCAAATGTCAGAGCTCTCACCCGAGCCCAAGACCACGGAGCATTGAAATGAGCAGCAGATTGATATTTTACATAACGTTGCATCTGCTGGCGCTACTCAGTCCGAGATAGAAGTCTATTCCTTCGCTGTTTCTTGAGTTCTTCAGCAAGAGCCAACTGGTGCTTACGCATCATCACCATAGCACGCGGAATACAATTGTGTTCATCAACATCATCACCTAACAGATCTTTAAACTGAGCATAATCCCGAGTGAGAACAGTCAACACTTGCATCCATTCACCATCAGTCCAGTGCATAGCATCATGCTGAATTTGCGCACGCCTTCGCTCTCGAAGCTCTTCCTCAGCAACCCTATCCTCCTCATCAATCTCAGCCTGAACCCGACGAGCAGCCTCTTCACCAAGTCTTTCTTCTTCAATCTGTCGACGAGTGCGCTTGCGAGTGGGAGATGGAGAATATGTCATTGGAGCTTTTCCCTTCGGATCATGAGAGGGACCAGCATGAGAACCAGCAGCAGCATCAGAATCACCACCCATAGAGGGGGAATAGCACTAGAAGAAGGAGCATTGGAGGACATTGGAGGACCGGGCAGATCATCATAAACTTTATCAGCAAAGGCAGCCTTTGCCAGCAACGTCAAGCCATCCTCAACATTCTCCGCACCCTCATCCTCAGAATCTGAAAGAACCACATGCTTCTTGCGACGACGTTGTTGATTCTCCAATACCTTTATACGATCGGCCAGAGGAAGAACAAACTCCTTTGTGAGCTTCCGATGTTGGTTCAAGTCAGCTTCCAAATAAGTCATCCTCTCATGGTACCTGTTCATAAGATCTAACAAAGATGTCAGTGTAGTAGGCTCCTCCGCCTGCCCACCAAGAGAACTTGGATCAGGGAAAGCATCACGGGAGCCCGAAGCAACATGTGGGTCAACCTGTGGAGAACTAGCATCAAACGGGATATCAGTCGAGTGTGGGGCAGGGCTAGGAGGTGGAGTCTCCACAAATGGAGACTGATGTGGAACGGAGGAAGGACCAGCCTTGGAAGGGGATGGTTTTTCAACCACCACTTCCTCAACTAGCTCCTCCTCTACCACAGGAGTGGCACCACCAATAGGAGCCTCCTCCTCCTTCATGGGGTCATCATCTAACACAACCAACTCAGGAGCCTCCTCCTCCTGACCTATAGGACCCTGAGCCAACCCCATCATGGCTTCAGTCAGGGGCCTCCAATCCCCAGGAAACCCATTCATCATATTGTAATACACTTTCGCTGTAAGTTTAGATGGCACATGCTCAGCCCTATCACGTGGAATGCAAACAAGTATTTGTTGAAGAAACCTAGGGTACATAAGAAATTTCTTCCTCGAACCAGCAGTCGACAAATTACTAGCCATCCCCTTAAATAGATAATGAGAAAAATTAAACACTCTACCCTGGGCTAAACAAATAAGACCAGTAGCCAAAGGAGTAGGGAACGCATCCTAACTCCCCTACTTGGGACTCATACAATGGATTAAATAGTGAACCAGAAGCTTCCACTGAGGGGAAAACCTATTCTTTTGGAAGTTAAACTTCCCCCCATGTTCATAACCTATGGCAGCCATACCCTCTAATACTTCCGAATTGGGAAGTGATACAACACCCCCCTCATCCTGAAGATGAAGAGAAGAGCGAATAGACGCTTCAGTTACCACATAAGCACGTCCATCTATGGTAGAATGGAGTGCTCGTGGACGTCCAGCCACATTCACAAGCTCAGCAGACGCCCAAAATTGACGTACCACACTATCATATATGGTAGGACAAACAGTAAATGCAAACCTTAAGTTTGAAGCTTCAATAAACTCCAAGATATCAGCAAAATGTTCACGATTAGGACCATCACCCAGATAAGCAACACGATTATGAGCAGGTTGGTAAGCAAGAGCAGCCATGGATCTTGATGAATGGATGGAAGAATGATTTGGATTGGGATGTAAAGAGTAGAAGCGTTTTTTGTGTGTGTGTTAATTGTAATGAGTGAGTCAAGGGTGTATATTGACCATATAGGAAGAAAGTAGTAACTGTTCATTGACCCCTATTAATGGGGGGTTGCCCTTTCAAATTAAGCCATAATGGCATACTAACCACTTGCCCTTTTTAACATAATAACTTACCCCCAATTTATTTGCTGAATTCAAACTTGTAAATACCAGTATTGGGAGCGTTGACCAAAAGTCAAAGTACACAATAGTCAGACCAGGAGCAAAACGTGATTAACAAAGGACAAAAAGAATGAACAGTAGACAAACCAGTACCAGTACCAATAGCCAAACACCACTAGACATGGAAAGATTTCAAACCACCAGAAGACAACCAAGCATAACTAGAAGCTGACCAAGGTGGACCAGAAGCCAGTCATATAAGGCCATATCCACTAGAAGAGAGCAAAAATCCTCCTTCAGAAGCACCACACACCACCATAACCAAGAAATTATGTTGTTAAATACTATGAATACGTTAGACTTACCTAATCTGTACACAAAGCCTCCCCTTAGGCTTTGCCTCCCCTCAATCCTAGACCTCACGGATTGACCATCCCAATATGAACCACCAAGTGGTTAAACCGAGGACCATCAAAAGCTTTAGTCAGCAAATCAGCAACATTGTCATCCGTATGAACTTTAAGAACCTGTATCAGCTTCTTCTCATTTGCATCGCGTATAAAATGATGCCGAATCTCAATATGTTTCGTCCGCTGATGAAATACAGGATTCTTCACAATACAAATAGTGCTTTGATTGTCAATAAAAATTTTGGTATTCATAAAATTGAACCCATAGTCCAACATCTAATTTTTGATCCATAAAACTTGACCACAGCAACTAGCAGCAGCTACATATTCAGCTTCTGTTGAATAAGTAGCTACGATTGTCTGTTTCTTACATAGCCATGAAATAAGCCGACGACCCAAAAATTGACAACCACCAGTAGTAGACTTCCTATCATTATTAGCACCAGCATAATCACTATCACTGTATGCTTCAAGAACAAAGGGAGATTCTCTAGGATACCATAGACCCAATTTAGGTTGAGCCTTGATATACTTGAAAATCTTCTTCACTGCATTTAAGTTCGAAACCGTTGGAGTCACCAGGTGTCTAGAACAAGCACTTACTGCAAACATAATGTCCGGACGTGATGCAGTCAAATACATGAGAGAGACAAGCATAGACCTGTACATATGAACATTTACCGGTGGATCTGGCTCATTCTTAAGTTTGATTTTAGCAACTTCATAAGGAGTTGCTGCTGGTCTAAGAGGATCCATGTCAAACTTCTGAAGAATCTCATGAACATATTTGTCTTGACTGATGAAAATCCCATCCGATTGTTGCTTGACCTGAAGACCAAGGAAAAATGACAGTTCTCCCATGGCACTCATCTGAAATTCGCCTTTCATCAAGTGTTCAAACTCATCACACCACTCCTTCCTTGTAGAACCAAAGATAATGTCGTCCACACAGACCTGAACAAGGATAATATCCTTGGAATTCCGCCGAAGAAATAGTGTTTTGTCAATAGTACCTCTTCTATAGCCATTCTTTAACAAGAAAGTGGAGAGTCGCTCATACCAAGATCTAGGAGCCTGATGTAACCCATAAAGAGCCTTGACCACCTTGTAGACTTTCTTGGGATGAAGTGGATCAACAAACCCCTTAGGTTGAGTAACATACACTTCCTCGTCAATTTTTCCATAGAGAAATGCACTCTTGACATCCATCTGGAACACCGTAAAGCCAACATACGAAGCAAAGGCCAAAAACAGTCGAATGGCCTCGATCCTGGCAACAGGCGCAAAGACTTCAGTATAATCAATGCCCTCAATTTGAGTGTGTCCTTGTGCGACAAGTCTAGCTTTATTCCTGACAACAATTCCCCGTGCATCCTTCTTGTTTTTGAGAATCCATTTGGTATTGATAGCTGTCTTCCCATCTGGTAAGTCAACCAGAACCCAAACATTCTGAAACAAGAATTGCTGCATTTCCTCCTGCATAGCCTCCACCCAACTTTGATCCTCAAGAGCATGAGAAACAGACCTAGGTTCCACCTGTGAAAGAAAACAAGCAAACAAACAGTGTTGAAAGTCCGTATGATTATTACGCTTTTGATCCTCAATATAGCCCACAAGAGCATGATGATCAGACGAGGCCTTCTGCTGCATTCTGCGTGTCTTGACGGTAGAACCAGGATCTCCAATAATTTGAGTGGTAGGATGATCTTTATGTGATTGCAAGACTGGATTGGAAGAAACCTCCACTTCTGGTGCCAAGTTTTTGAGATCACCAACAAAATCAACATCATATGAAGCATTTTGGAAAATCCCGTCTACCGGTTGTTTATGTATATCATCCAGCTTGGTAGAAGACTTCTTTTCATGGTTCCCCAAATCAGAAGGACTGGAGAAACGTGTATTGGAAGCAGACTCACTAGCCGGAGTACCAGTAGGTGAGTTACTAGCACTAGGAGCAGAAGCTGGAGTACCAGGAGCAACTTTGTCAGTAGGCTCAACCAAGGGAAACTCAAAACTACCTTGAGCCGCTGCTTTAGTAGCTTCTTGTTGTTGCTTGAGAAGAGTATCAAGAGTTGCTTGGGAATCCTGTACATCCAATGGAGTTGCATCACTAGGAGGAGTAGGAGAAACCGTGGTGGAATAGGATGGAACCACAAAAATGTCATCCTCATCATCTGAATCAGAAAGACTAGAAGGAACACCAGTACTTGTAGTTGCAAACACTTGTGGTCCTGCATCATGGTTAGTTTTGAAACGAAAATATCCTAACGAATCACTAAGATAATCAAGATCAAAATACCATTCTGGACCTGTTCCTTGTATGTTTGTCTTCTCCTCAAAATACCTGAGATTAATAGTTTCAATTATCCGTTTGGCTTGAAGATTGAAGACACGATACGCCCGAGAATGAGCTGAATATCCCACAATATATCCTTCATCAGCCTTGCCATCAAACTTCCCCAAATAGTCACTAGTATTCAGAATAGTGACTGGACACCCAAAAGGCTTCAAATGAGCAATATTTGGAACTTTGCCCGTGAGCAGCTCATAAGGTGTTTTCTTGTGTGGATTGGTAATAGACACCCTATTCAAAACATAACTTGCAGTAGTAACAGCTTCTATCCAGAACATGGTCGAAAGCTTGGAATCGGCAAGCATAGTTCTTGTTGCTTCTATTAGTGTCCGGTTCTTTTTTTCTGCCACACCATTCTGTTGAGGAGTCCTAGCAGCACTATAATCTCTTTTGATGCCCTTAGCATTGCAAAGTGCGATGAGGTCTCTATTTTTAAACTCGGTTCCATTGTCGCATCGAATACCTTTAACTTTCTTGGACAACTGATTCTCTATCAAGGTAAGAAAATCTCGAAGAATTGAGTAGGTCTCACTTTTGGCAGCCATGAAGAACACCCACGCAAACCTGCTATAACCATCAGTCACCACCAAACAAAATTGCTTGTGGTCAATGCTTCTGATGGAAGTAGAACCAAATAAGTCCATGTGTAGAAGCTGCAATGGTTCAGTAATAAGACTTAAAGCAGTAATGGCCTTGAAGGATGCTTTGTGTTGTTTGCCTTTGTTGCAGGCAATACAATTTATATCATTTCGAAACGTCTTGGGAGGTAAACCAGAGACCAGATTCATATTGGCAAGTTTGTGAATGGTCTTGAAGTTCACATGTACCATCCTTCGGTGCCATTTAGTGGCTTCATCTTCTGAGGCTTTTGCAACCAGACATGCTAGTTGACCAGTAGGGTTGACTTCATTCAACTTGATACTATATAGATTGTATCTTCTAGGAATTCTGAGTAGAACTTGTGAGTCATCCGGAAGCTGATAATCTTTGGAAAGCACAAGTGCATCAGTATCGGTGAAGAGTACAAACTGCTTCTTGTCACAAATCTGAGAGACCGATATCAAGTTGAAGTGTTGAAGCGCTTCCACATAGTAGACCTGCTCAAAATTTAGATTTGGAGTCTTTATCGTTCCTTTGCCAGTGATTCTGCCTTCACCTCCACCAAAATAGACCTTGCCTCCATAAAATGGTACAAGTTAGAGAGAAGGCTTTTATTGCCAGTCATGCTCCTGGAGCAACCACTATCAACAATGCCTAGACTAGGATCCTGGTATGGAGTAACCTACAACAACAAGATAATAACAATGCAAAAGTTAGTGTCTTAAGGGGACCCAAACCTTTTCAGGTTTGAGCCTGCCTTGTGGATCATTAGAAGAATGCCAAGAAGATTGATGAGATCCACTATTGTTCCTTGGTTGCCTATGCATCATATGGGTATTATTATTTGACCAAGAACAACCTGCTGAGGGCTTAACAGCAGTTCCCAAAGTGCCCAAACCAAGATACGTGTGGTCTAAATTATGCGGATAGATTGGATTAAAATTTGGAAAGAAATTACTGGTTGGTTGGAATCCATTATCTCTCCAATAATCAGACGTGAAAGGAGAGGCTACTCTAGAAGTATTAAACATTGGAGCACTAGGATTTAGTCTTCTAGAAGCATATGAAGCAGCTCCTGGTGAACCAGGATCAAGTAAAGCATGATTAACAGATGGATGTGTGTCATAATAATCACAATCTTTAATTAAATGAAAGGAACTGCCACAAACAAAACATGTTTTGAAAGACCTTTTATTAGAATGAGACTGTTTCATACTGCCTACTTTATTACACACATTTCTAGGAAAAACATTCTTCCTAGGACTCAATAAACAAGGACCAGACACACTTGACTTGACAGCAACTTTTTCTTCACACTTCCTAGCACCAGTAGCAGCATGTTCATTCGACTTGGAACTCGTAGGTCTTGACTCTTCACTTGAACCATTAGATGCAGAGTCACCGGCTTTGTCACTGAAAGTACATGAGACAAAGTCATTAGTATTAGTATAACTAGTTGGGGACTCAAGCATCTGTGATCCATCCGAGTCATTACGCCATGAGGTGGGCATAAAAGTTCCAGTAAGAGGAGGAGGGACAACATGCATTTCTGCTGCTGGTTTAAACCTATTGTAACTAGGTTTGCCCTCATCCTCTTTGTCGGCATCAAAGACACTTGAGAAAGATAAATCAAATACATCTTCAGAATCAATATATTTCTCAAATCCTAAGCCTATTTTAGTTCTGCCCGACATGCTACTATCAATTAATTTTGAAAGATTTTTAGGTGCCTTTTGCCATTTGTCAAATCTTAACATTGTAGCATCTAATTTAGCTTGCATTTCCTCTTTTTCTTTGATACTAGCATCTCTTTCAGTTTCTGTATATTTAAGCATATTTGTAGTGTTTTCTAAATCAATGCTTAGTATCCTGATTTTATCCTCATACGCACGTTGTGTATCTTGTAACCACTTCTTTTGTTGTTCCAATGTGTTTAATGAAGCTTTATATGCTTGTACCTCTAAAAAATACTTATCATTTTGATCATTTACTTCATTAAATTGGGCCAACAATTCTGTGTATTTACCATGACAACCAAGAGGACAATGTTGTACCTGAGGTGAGATGCCCATAAGGGCAAACTCTTCTGCTTCTTCTGCATCGGAGAGATTCCCAGCAATCATTGCCAACACATCAGTCGAGGATTCCGCTGATTCCAGAGTAGAAGCCTGATGATCATTCCAGTTGACCATAGAGTCAACAGATACCAATGCCTTCCTGTCATCTTTAACCTCCTGAACCTTGAAAGCAGAGTACCTGCTCTTCTCCTGATCATTCTTGCTAGGGCACTCTCTTGCAAAGTGACCCTGTTGCTGGCAGTTATAGCACCGTACCTTGCTTCTATCGAATCTTGCTGGCTCCCGAGGGTTGTAATTAAATTTCCTTCCTGCTTTCTTCTCAAACTTGTGAACCCTAAGAGTAAGCATGGCCATCTGCCATTTAAGATCTATCTCATCCAGATCAAGTTTATCGATCTGTTTGAAGTCATCAAAAGCAAGTTGTTGTTCAGCAGTAACATCAGCCACAAAAGAATGAAGAACAGCTTCTACCATACTACCAGACTTGGCAGCAGGATCAGGAGCAGTAGACATGGGACTAGATGCATATGACATGGGACCAGTATGCTGAATAGTATGCTGGATAGTATGCTGGGGAGAGACAGTATTGCTCGGGCTACTTGCATATGACATGGGACTAGATGCCATAGAGCTCACAAAGGCTGAATTAGCAGGGGTGGGAAAAGAGTCACTCGGATATCCTCTCACATGTGGTTCGAATGTTCTTAGCCTATGAAACAAATCATCAAAGGTGAGATAGTCAAGCCCACCTTTGGCTTTGAGAGAGATCACCACCTGGTTCCATGAGTAGGGTAAGGCTTTAAGAAACCTTGCATTAATGTCACCATCATCAGGTTTTGACCGTAGTTGATTCAATTGGCTCAAGATCTTCTGGAACCTATCATACCCTTGATTTAGACCTTCAGTTTCTGAGATTTTGAATTCGGTAAATTCATCTCTCAGCATGGACCTTCGCATTTTCTTTGACTCCTCATTCCCGCCGAACCTTGCTTTTATGCCATTCCAGATCTCTCTGGCATCATCCAAATGGTAGAAGTCACCCATGTGATCTTCAGGAAGAGATTGAAGCAAAATTGTTTTTGCTTTTACCTCCTTCTGAATAGCGATGATTTCCTCATGAGATTTAGGGTCAAGAAGAGTAATATTACCGTTCTTGTCTCGTCCAGTAAGCTTCCTGCTGTTTCCATTCAGAATGATCTTCCAAAGATCTTGATCAGTGTTGGTGATCCACCATTCCATCTTCATTGCCCAGTTATCATATTCACCCTTCTTCAGAAGAGGGAATTTTCCATTCGTGTTGGAGACCGTAGCCAGGATCTGCTGAGGTTGCACAATTTTAGGAGTGCCTTCATCTCCTGTTTGAGTAGAAGTTGAGGCAGACATGATAAACCGATTGTTAGTAATAAGAGAACTTGATTCTGCTTGTATTGAGACCCTCCCAGTCTCTGATACCACTTGTTGGGTCTACTAGATGTAGATCTTGCAGCCTGTCAGGACCGGTGAATGACTTCTGTAATCACAAGTCAAATCACAAAGAGACTCTATACACAATATGAATGTAGAATATAAATATAAACAAGAGAAACAGAATAACTATAAAGACTTGATCCTTTCTAAGGATTTCTAATATTGATAAAGACTAGAACTATGTTTTGTGAAGGTATGTCTAACCCTTCTGCCTAAGGTTCCTTTTATACTACAAGGAAACCCTAATACATCATTAAGGAAAACGTGTAAAACTGATATACATATCCATTCCTAACATATCTCATGCATATCCTAACAGAATATTAAGTAAATAATAAAGTTTGACTTCGACGAGGACCAGGAGCAGGACTTGCTCCTACTACGACTAGGACCAGGAGGAACTACATACCTCCTAGTATACCTATTACATATAACTATTACAATGGTCCTAACAAACAAGCACCAAATGCAGAAATCTGATTTTGTGAAATTTTTTTAACCTTTTCAAAAATCTTCTCAGATGTTTTCCTTTCAAATCACCTTAACCAATTTAACTTACAAACCTGCTAAATCAAACTTTGAAACAAGGTTTAACCAAAAACCAAACTTTCAGAAACTTTGAACAAAACTGAAATTTTAAAAAAAACTTAAATAAATAAACTTGGAACACAATCTAAACAACAAAAATGTAAAGGAGGATCCTGGAATCTTTTCATCAACAACAGTTAACCAATTTCATTCATTAATCAAATGGGATTTACAAGCTTGTGATCTTAGGAAAAAATTCAGGACAAGCATAATGAGACACACACGTCTCATTATATACTACTCTATAGAACTAACTAGAAGCCTGGAATAAAATAATACAATAAATCAAAACCCTAAACCCTAATGGGGGAAATTCCAGGAATGCCCCTTGGTTTTGACTGAAATCTTGGTCAAGGTGGATACATGTGAAGTTGCCAGCTGCCTTTGTTGATCTTGGACGTTTATTTGGAGTGGGGGACAAGTAGTTGCATCTTAGCCATTCATCTTGTCGTTTTTGGGGTTGGGAATGAAAGTGACGCAGCAGGGGAGGTCCCTACTGCTCACATGGGTGAAGTGGTGAAGGTTTTTGGGGTTGGGAAATGATTAGGGTAAGATTAATTATGATTCTGGAGAGTTTAAGGGTAAAACCCTTCGATTTGATGAAATGGGAGATTAGGGTTTATGTGTTCTTGAGCTGGGGATTAAGGGGTGTTTAGGATTGATGATGTGAATAGTACCCGTTTACCTCCAAAACTTAGGTTTAAAAACAGATTATTAAATAATCTGTTATTTAAGTAGTGAGTGGATGGTGACGTGTGTGGGATGATGAGGTGGTGATTGGTGATTGGTGGGTTGGGGTGAGGTGGAAACATGATTGGCTGGGAGTGGTTTAGATGTTTGGCAGAATAGGTCCCCCTACTTCCTTTGTTTCTTCATGTTGTATAAAATGGCACAAACTTCATTCCTTTGTTAATCAACCTTGGCAGATTGACACTTTTGGCACAAGTACTTTTATAAACTTGAAACAAGGACTAAACATGTAATTTCTTCATTCTTCAAGGACTGTTTTTGACATGTCTTCATACTTCAAGGCTTTGACTTGTTTGTTGACTTCTTGGAGGACCATTATTGACAATTTAGTTTTGTTGAGGGACTAAATTTGCCAATTCTTCAAAGTTAAGGGTCCTTTTTGTAATTTTCACAAACTTTAGGGACCAAACTTGTAATTATGAAGATACAAGGGTATAAAGTGTCAATTCTTCAAACTTGGAGGACCAATCTTCATAATTCTTCAAATCTTCAAGGGTTTTCTTTGGAAAATTCTTCATTAGGGCTTGGTTCATCGTGCGGCTTCGTTTCCCGTGTTCGTTTTTGATTGATTCTTGTGATCTTTTGTCATTTTCTCAATATCCGTACCTAAAATACACAAGCAACAAACACAAGCATATATTTGGGTATTTTGATGATATTTAATGCATTATAAGCCCAATTTGGACGATGAGACTATGTATAAAAGCAGTCTCATCACAAATCATTTTATAAAACATTTAAAAGAGTGCGAGGCTATGAACTCACGTTGATAATGAAAGGCGGATTATCGGCTACGGGCGTGCTTCGGTCACGGAAACCTATATAAATAATAATCGATCTTAGACTTTTGTCCAATGACTTTATCAAAATAACAATATACATATAATGATTTTGTACATATGATGATAATCAAGTGGGTTTATATATCCTTTTTTACTCATTTTAGCGTTCATGTATTGGTAACTTTTTACTAGTTTACTAGTTTTACCTATTTACCTATTTTAAGTCCAATAAGCTTATTATAAGTTCTTTAACTTGTATTATTTCATTTTATACTTATATTATCAGTATTCACACTTTACATGTTGGGCCCAAATGGGTTAAGCCCAATAAGTACTTTTTTTATAAGTGTTTAACTTATTTAGTCCAATTATTAGTCCAATATGCTTACTTAGCTCGTTAATGTCCGTATGTCCTATAGTTCGGGTTTTATCGGTTTTTACTTGTATTAGATACTTATATATCATTATATGACTTTTAAAACCTTTACATTAGACTGGTTTGATCGTCTAAGTTTTAATTGGCGAAAAACGTTAATTTTACAGTAATAGCCGAAAAAGTCGTAAAAATCAAGTTTATAGTTTTTATAACTTATAAATATTATTCAACTACCATTTTTATAAATTGTCCATTTATTTAACCTTATACATATTTATATAAATGAAATTCATAAGTTAGTGGGTTTTAATTTCACATTTTATACTATATAATTTGAGTGCTTATATAATAGTATTAAACATTAATTCTTCAAAATCTGATTTTTGTTTTCATCTTCACCATTTTTATCATATCTAGAGTTCTACAATGAATTAGAAGCTCATTTTTGGATGGCATGAACTTCATATTATGTGATACAATTAACTTAGTTATAGCTACTGCTTAGTTTAAGTTTAACTATCCTTAACAGTCCCTACAAAACAGACTATCCAGATTAGCACACTCATCTTGTTTTGATCATATCTCACTCATTTTAATGATTCCATTGCATGGCCAACTCTCACATGTGTATGGCATCTTGTACTTACTATAAATGGATTCCACCATGCAAATATATCAGTTTAAATTTTGGTTACATACTATTTTTATACAGCCAACAAATTAAGCATGATTTTAGCCTTGTTTCTTATGGTTATTAATCTTTTTAAGCATATTTATAAACACTTGATCCCCACACAACATTTTTATCATCATATATTCATCATGTACATATACAACAAGAAAGAAAATACATTTGATCTTTACAAAAATAACAAGAGAAAATGGAGAGGATGATCTTCTTTACCAACCAAGAGTATATTTTGTTTTTAGAAGACAAGAACTTGATGAACACCAAATATATCTCCAAGATCATCAAACACCAAGAAAGTATGTTGAGAAATCAGCCCCAGGACACAAGCAAATCACCTCCTTTGTTGTTAAAATGGCCACCAAGTAATCAAGGCTTCAAGGTAACTCCATAATATAGCTAGATAACAAGTATTTTGTGGCTAGAAAAGATCAAATGGGGTGTTTGTTCTTGAATATGGGACGGCAAGGGGTAGAGAGTTGAGAGAGTTTTTAGTTGATTTGCATGAGATAAATGGTGGTAAATGAGAAGGTTGATGGTTTTGTTAGTTTGGTGGGTAAAAACAAGCTTAAGTGTTAAGCTAAGCTTACACTTGTAAGCTACTAGTGTATAAAGATGCCACATCTTTGATGTGAATTCTAGTTTGGGCCGTCCCATAGTTAGTGGGGTGGGATAAATTATTTTGTCCCATCCCACTAATTTACGGATACTCCTCGATTCTAGTTTCCTCGATTTGTGTGCCCTCGGGTCGTTTGACAAAAAACATTTTTATAATTTATGAATCAACGACACAAAACGAATCCAATAAAAATTGTCTCATCAAAAACGGAGTTCAAAAACGTAAATACGTAATCCTAAGGTTTCCGGTTTAATCGTAAAGGACGCTAAATTATGCACGTAAGCCCAAATTTAAATCCGTAAATTGTGAGTTCATCAACCAACACAAAAATAAGTTTCAAAATATTATACGAGAAAATAATTCTCTACCTGAAAATGTTAGATTGTCACAGCTTTTCCTCCTAAAAGGTATCAACGTCCTCGTGATCCATTTCATTTTGATGTCCGTTTCTTATTGAAATCGAAGAGGTGCGGATATTTCTTCCACATTTCATCCTCTCGTTCCCAAGTATATTCCAGTCCATGCTTTGAATTCCATCGGATCTTGACAATAGGTATCCGACTTTGTTTCAGTTGCTTTACCTCACGATCCATAACCTCTACGGGTTCTTTGATAAAATGCAACTTCCCATCTATTCGAACCTTATCCAACGAAATTTTCTCATCACTCACTGCTAGACATTTCTTCAGATTAGATACATGGAATGTGTTGTGAACCCTATGAAGTTCTGGGGGTAACTCTAGTTTATAAGCTACCAGACCTACTCTAGATAAAATCTTAAAGGGTCCAATATAACGGGGATTCAATTTTCCTCGCTTTCCAAATCTTATAACGCCTTTCCATGGCGATACTTTCAACATTACTTGGTCACCCACTTAAAACTCCATCGGCTTCCGCCGCACATCCGCGTAACTTTTCTGTCTACTACGGGCAGTCAACAACCTATTCTTAATCTAAGCTATCATCTCCGTAGTCTCCCGGATCAATTCCGGTCCCGTGAGCTGGGTATCCCCAACTTCACTCCAACATACAGGAGATCTACACTTCCTACCATACAAAGCTTCAAACGGTGCAGCCTTAATACTAGAATGGTAACTATTGTTATACGAAAACTCTGCTAACGGCAAATGTTTATCCCAATTCTTACCAAAATCTAGCACACAAGCTCTCAACATATCTTCTAGTGTTTGTATCGTCCTTTCACTCTGCCCATCGGTCTGGGGGTGATAAGCAGTGCTCATGTCGAGATTCGTTCCCAAAGATCTTTGGAGAGATTTCCAAAAATTCGATGCGAATCTAGGATCTCGATCTGAAATGATCGATACAGGCACTCCATGTTTGCATACAACATTCTCAAGGTATATACGAGTCAGCTTCTCTAGTGAGAACTGCTCTTTAACCGGAATGAAGTGTGCTGATTTGGTCAGTCTATCGACAATGACCCAAATCGAGTTGTTTCCAGATGATGTTCTAGGAAGCTTGGTGATAAAGTCCATCGTAATTCGCTCCCACTTCCATTCAGGAATCTTTGGCTGTTGAAGTAGTCCTGATGGCTTTTGATGTTCCGCTTTGACTCTAGCACAAGTCAAGCATTAAAGAACATACATAGCAATATCAACTTTCATATTTGGCCACCAGTACAACTTCTTCAAATCATGGTACATCTTATCAGATCCCGGATGAATGGAATACTTAGATTTATGGGATTCTAACATAATCAAGTCTCTTAAGCCTCCAAACTTAGGTATCCACATACGACCTCTTAAGCATTTCACTCCATCAGCTCTAACCTCTAAAGGATCTCCTTCTCCTCGGAACCCTTCGTTAACAAAATTTTTCTTCTTACAAGCTTCTATTTGCGCATTTCTAATTTTCTCAGGCAAATTATTGTGCACGGTCAAGACTAGAGAACGTACCCTGATAGGCTCTCTATCTTTCCTGCTTAATGCATCGGCAACAAAATTGGCTTTTCCTGGGTGATATTTTATATCACAATCATAATCGCTTAACAACTCTATCAATCTTCGTTGCCTCATGTTCAATTCCTTCTGATCGAGAATATACTGTAGGCTTTTGTGATCAGTGAATACCGTACACTTGGTACCATACAAATAATGTCTCCACAACCTAAGAGCAAAGACTACAGCTCCTAACTCAAGATCATGAGTAGTATAATTCTCCTCATTCTTCCTTAACTGCCTAGAAGCATAAGCTATCACTTTCTCTCGCTGCATCAAAATAGCTCCATAGCCTCTAAGAGATGCATCACAATACACTACAAAATCTTCACTCCCGTCGGGTAATGATAAAATTGGCGCACTACATAATTTTTGCTTCAATGTCTGAAATGCTCCAACTTCATCACTTCCCCAAACGAAAGGTTTATTCTTTTGGGTAAGCTTAGTCAAGGGTTTAGCTATCAAAGAAAATTCTTTAATGAATCGCCTATAATAGCCAGCCAATCCTAAGAATTGTCGCACTTCCGTTGGCGTTGTCGGTGCAGACCAATTCTTAATGGCTTCAACCTTTGCAGGATCAACATGAATTCCATCCTTGTTAATCACATGACCAAGAAATTGCACAAAATCTAACCAGAAGTCACATTTCGAAAACTTAGCATACAACTTTTCATCCTTCAAACAAATTCAAAACAATCCTTAAATGTTCTCTATGTTCATCTTCATTCTTAGAATAGATTATAATATCTTCAATAAACACAATCACAAATTTATCCAAGTAGGGCTTGCACACTCGATTCATTAAATCCATGAAAACTACAGGTGCGTTAGTTAACCCAAATGGCATTACTTGAAATTCATAGTGTCCATAACGAGTTCTAAATGCAGTTATATGAATATCTTCTTCACGGACGCGAAGTTGGTGATATCCTGACCGCAAATCTATCTTAGAATACACACTAGATCCTTGTAGTTGATCAAATAAATCATCAATCCTAGGTAAAGGATGTCGATTTTTAATTGTCAAGTTATTCAGTTCCCTATAATCAATGCACATACGGAAAGATCCATACTTCTTCTTAACGAACAAGACTGGAGCTCCCCAAGGCGACGAGCTCGGTCGAATAAAACCTTTATCAGACAACTCCTTAAGTTGCTCAGATAACTCCTTTAATTCAGAAGGGGCTAATCGGTAAGGCGCACGTGCCACCGGTGCAACACCAGGAATTAAATCGATTCGAAACTCTACTTGCCTTATCGGTGGAAGTCCGGGTAAATCTTTAGGAAATACCTCGGGAAATTCACAAATAATAGGTACATCTTCCAATCGTTTCTCCCTAGACTCATTCCCGGTCACTTGAGCTAAGAATAACTCACAACCGTTCCTGATGTACTTTTGGACTTTAATACATGAAACGATTTTCAAACGGGATTCACCTCGATTACCATCAATTACTAACGTCCTCTTCCTAAGAGGAATCTTAACCTTCTTCTCTCCACATAAAATAGTAGCATTATTCAACGACAACCAATCCATACCAATAATAATATCAAAACTACCTAATTCTATCAACATCAAATCAATCGGAAAGGAATAGTTCAAGAGATTTAGAGAGCATCCTTCTAATAGCTTATTAGTTTTCACTAATTTACCATCAGCCAATTCCACCTCGTAACTGGTATTTATCTCAACAGGTTCAATGTCAATAAGGGCACTAAATTTAGTGGATACAAAGCTCCTATCAGCACCCGAATCAAATAAAGCAACAGCATAATGATTGTTGAGTAAAAACGTACCGGTAACGACATTCGGATCCTCTTTCTTCACGTCAATTGTTCCAAGTTGATAGACACCACCCTGGGGGTTTCTTCCAGGTACAATCGCTTTCAACATGGGGCATTCCGATTTCCTATGACCTTCTTCATTACAGTTAAAGCAAATGGTTCCCTTCTTACACCTTTCAACCTTGTGTCCAAGCTTTCCGCAATTTTGGCACTTCCAGCAGTCGCTAGCGTGCCTCTTGTTGCCACACTTAGGACATCTATCATCGTTGCGTGGTGTGTTGTTGGTAAGAGCATTTGCATTCCCCTTTCTCTGGTTCTGATGACGATTGAAATTCTTCCTATTATCACCTTTATCTACACGATCTCCATCACCCTTTCTTTTCTCACCAACACGGGCTTCATCTTCCCTATCCTGAATTATCTGTCCAGTGAGTTGGTAAGCCATTCGAACAGCATCATAAATGGTCAGTGGTTTAGATGATGTCACGTCCCCTCGGATATTCTTGGTCAACCCTTTAATATATTGTTCAATTCGGATCTCTTCGGGTTCCACCAATCGAGGACATAGCAAGGCCAACTCATGGAATCGGTTTGTGTAACTATCAATGTCCACACCTTTCATTCTCAAATGAATCAACTCTTGTTGTAACCTAATGATCACACTACAGGGACAAAACTCCAAAGTCATCCACTTCTTAATTTCAACCCAAGGAGTAGCATTAGCAACATCAATACCCATGAAAGCAATTCTCCCGTTCCACCAAGTCAACGCACGACCTTTAAGATTAGCCATAGAAAAAGTCACTTTATCTTCCTCCTTACACTTACTAATTCGAAACACCGACTCAATCTTCTCAATCCACTGGCTTAATCCTACAGCACCTTCAGTTCCATTAAAAGGTAGAGGTTCACACTTCATGAACGTCACATAAGTACAGCCACCAACTTCAGGTGCATTAGTTCCAAGTCCTCCTATATTTCCTCCAGCATTAGCATTCACATTATTAGCATTCACATTCACATTAGCACCGCCAATTCCACTACCGCCAGCTCCACTACCGCCAGCTCCACTACTGCCAGCTCCACTACCGCCAGCTCCACTACCGCCAGCTTCATTTCTAGCATTTGCCATAAATTCAGTCATAGATGCGGTAACTTGCTCCGTAATAATCCTACGTACATCATCATCAGTCACAGCCTTCTTGGGCGGCATAGTTCTATAATTTCATAATTTGAAAGTATTAAGCATTCACCCAACAAGGGATTCATATAATATGGATTGAATTCATAATCAAGATACAAATAAGGCACAATATGGAATTCAAGACAAGATACATATTTCATTCGATTTGAAACAAAAGCATTGTCTTAGTTACATCCCATATCAAAGTCCTAACACTATATATACTCAAAATTCGTGCCAAGTCTACTACTAACAAGTCGGTTCAGTCAAAGCTACAAAAGTACAAAAGATACAAAGGTCACTACTAAATACAGACTGGTCTACTAAGAACCGCCAGATGGTCCATCATCCATCGTCTTCTGTATCTTCGTCGGACGATCATTAGACACATCTTCAGCTGGGCGCTTACGGATCACTCCTCTTTCAACCATGTCAGCATAAAATCTACTATTCCAACCTACGGATATATTCAACTCCTTCTCAGCTTTCTCACGCATCGCACGAGCTACATTCAACTGAATCTCCATAGAATTTACCTTTTTCTTCATAGCAGCAAACTCACCACTTTCTAACACCGATAACCTCCTAAAAGCCTCATTCAAACCACGCTCTACATCAGTCAAATCCAAACTAAGCAATTCCCGCTCTTTCTCACCAACCTTAGTCTTCGACTCCAAATAAGCAACATGAGTCTGAACAACACCTAATCCAATCTCTGTCATACTACTCTTAACACGGGAAGCATCTAGATCACGTCTCAAGGCCCATGGTGCAAGACCATCAATATGAGTAGCCTCTTGAGTACTAGACGACTCTCCTATCACACGTCTACGAGTAGCAATACCATCAGTACCGTCAGGTGCATTATCATCCTAATCCTCCTCTGATTTCAGAATCAGATTCAGACGATTCAGACATTTCATCCCTAGGTAGCTCAACCTCAGAATCAGACAAATAAACTGGTGGGGGTAAAGGCTCGCCCTCTGTAACATCATAAGGGTAAATAAGCTCAGCTTCCTCATCGTCATCAACCTTATCGTCTATACCTACATCCTCCTCGACATCCTCGTCGTCAATCTCATCATCTAAATTATCTAACCCAATCTCCTCATCATTCTCAATAACAACATTATCAATCTCATTTTCAACCATATCAACCTGAGGGGCAATCTGATTTCCTAGTCCTATCTCGGGCTCGGGATCCTCAAATGGTTCCTCCTCATCATCCATATCATAATCTACTTAGTCTAAATAAGGATCATCATCTACATTAGGTTCGGGAATAGCATGGTTCTCTACAGGAATATTAGGGTCAGCCATGACAATCTGCATTTATATATATCTCGTATTAGGATAACATACTATTTAAACAATTACATACTGAAACCACGATATATACATATATATAAATTAAATTATATATATCAAAATATTTATCTTCTCAATAGGGCTTGTTGGTAACGTCGGAGAACTCTTGCATCATTATAGTCAAAAGATTTTTCAAATATTTTCTCAAATGTTCATTGTCAAAAGATTTTGAAAAGTTTTGTTCAAAACCTTGGTTTTTAAAATCTTTTGTTCTCTATAACGAGAGCTCTGGTACCAAACTATAACACTCTCAAATTTTGTATCGGTACAGCGGAAGGATCTTTTAGAGTGTTACAGGATAACACAATAACTCCAATCATAGACAACACATAAAAATGGTTGTACAAGGTTCAACATACATTCATTCGATAAAAAGTTTTAAAGTGTACAACAGGTCCCAAATTATACAGGTCATTAAGTTTACAAAACATAGATCGAATGAACATTTTTTATATTATGTGGGCTCATCAGAGTCGATCTCCATCCGGATTACCTTCAAGCACCTGAGATAAAAACATGCAAAAATCATATCAACGAATGCCGAGTGAATTCATAGAGTTTAATAAAACTGTTATATAAAACAATCGTTGAAATCAGAACACAAGTATAATATCGGAAGTAAGTCCTCGTATTGCTAGTCAGGTAATATATAAATCCAGTATACATCGTAAACCGTCCATGAGACCGTAGCCTCAATATTACAATTATAGGTAATATTATCATAGTTATTAGCATCGTTATCGTATTGTATATATAGGATTATTATTAGCCGCATGACATTGTTGCCTTACTGTGAATACAAGGGCCGCGAACCCAACAAACAATTTCCCATCTAAGTTAGCGTGTCGTCACAAAAATCACGCTATGGAAATCTTCTCATACATAAATTCGCTTACCAATCAATGTGGTACGCCGGGGATCAACCGTCAAGGCGCGAACTGGGGTGATCGTCCCCAAATAGTACTATCATATGCATAAGCGTCTACCAAATCCCGGTAGTTCACAATTCATGCTAATGGGACTTTGAGTGACATAACCTAACTACTAATAATCCTTTTTATCTCGTTTATAGGGTCATAGCATCATTCGGGTCCATATCATTAAGCATACCATCGGGACTACTTGTGTTCTATTTTATCAAAAACTAGCATGTTATCTCCCTCGCGGGTTTACAAATCATTTTATAAAACATTTAAAAGAGTGCGAGGCTATGAACTCACGTTGATAATGAAAGACGGATTATCGGCTACGGGAGTGCTTCGGTCACGGAAACCTATATAAATAATAATCGGTCTTAGACTTTTTTCCAATGACTTTATCAAAATAACAATATACATATGATGATTTTGTACATATGATGATGATCAAGTGGGTTTATATATCCTTTTTTACTCATTTTAGCGTTCATGTATTGGTAACTTTTTACTAGTTTACTAGTTTTACCTATTTACCTATTTTAAGTCCAATATGCTTATTATAAGTTCTTTAACTTGTATTATTTCATTTTATACTTATATTATCAGTATTCACACTTTACATGTTGGGCCCAAATGGGTTAAGCCCAATAAGTACTTTTTTTATAAGTGTTTAACTTATTTAGTCCAATTATTAGTCCAATATGCTTCCTTAGCTCGTTAATGTCCGTATGTCCTATAGTTCGGGTTTTATCGGTTTTTACTTGTATTAGATACTTATATATCAGTATATGACTTTTAAAAACTTTACATTAGACGGGTTTGATCGTCTAAGTTTTAATTGGCGAAAAACGTTAATTTTACGGTAATAGCGGAAAAAGTCGTAAAAATCAAGTTTATAGTTTTTATAACTTATAAATATTATTCAACTACCATTTTTATAAATTGTCCATTTATTTAACCTTATACATATTTATATAAATGAAATTCATAAGTTAGTGAGTTTTAGTTTCACATTTTATACTATATAATTTGAGTGCTTATATAATAGTATTAAACATTAATTCTTCAAAATCTGATTTTTATTTTCATCTTCACCATTTTTATCATATCTATAGTTCTACAATGATTTAGAAGCTCATTTTTGGATGGCATGAACTTCATATTATGTGCTACAATTAACTTAGTTATAGATACTGCTCATTTTAAGTTTAACTATCCTTAACAGTCCCTACAAAACAGACTATCCAAATTAGCACACTCATCTTGTTTTGATCATATCTCACTCATTTTAATGATTCCATTGCATGGCCAACTCTCACATGTGTATGACATCTTGTACTTACTCTAAATGGATTCCACCATGCAAATTTATCAGATTAGGTTTTGGTTACATACTGTTTTTATTCAGCCAACAAATTAAGCATGATTTTAGCCTTGTTTCTTATGGTTATTAATCTTTTTAAGCATATTTATCAACACTTGATCCCCACACAACATTTTTATCATCATATATTCATCATATACATATACAACAAGAAAGAAAATACATTTGATCTTTACAAAAATAACAAGAGAAAATGGCGAGGATGATCTTCTTTACCAACCAAGAGTATATCTTGTTCTTGGAAGACATGAACTTGATGAACACCAAATATATCTCCAAGATCATCAAACACCAAGAAAGTATGTTGAAAAATCAGCCCTAGGACACAAGCAAATCACCTCCTTTGTTGTTAAAATGGCCACCAAGTAATCAAGGCTTCAAGGTAACTCCATAATATAGCTAGATAACAAGTATTTTGTGGCTAGAAAAGATCAAATGGGGTGTTTGTTCTTGAATATGGGACGGCAAGGGGTAGAGAGTTGAGAGAGTTTTTAGTTGATTTGCATGAGATAAATGGTGGTAAATGATAAGGTTGATGGTTTTGTTAGTTTGGTGGGTAAAAACAAGCTTAAGTGTTAAGCTAAGCTTACACTTGTAAGCTACTAGTGTATAAAGATGCCACATCTTTGATGTGGTGTCTAGTTTGGGCCGTCCCATAGTTAGTGGGGTGGGATAAATTATTTTGTCCCATCCCGCTAATTTACGGGTACTCCTCGATTCTAGTTTCCTCAATTTGCGTGCCCTCGGGTCGTTTCACGAAAAACATTTTTATAATTTATGAATCAACGGCACAAAACGAATCCAATAAAAATTGTCTCATCAAAAACGAAGTTCAAAAACGTTAATACGTAATCCTAAGGTTTCCGGTTTAATCGTAAAGGACGCTAAATTATGCACGTAAGCCCAAATTTAAATCCCTAAATTGTGAGTTCATCAACCAACACAAAAATAAGTTTCAAAATATTATACGAGAAAATAATTCTCTACCTGAAAATGTTAGATTGTCACAAGAAATGTAGAAAAGAAGCCTTTGGAAGCTTCTATTTAGATAAACATGCAGGATATATTCTTTATAAGTTTATTTAAATAGAAGATTTACATGTTTTATTTATTCTTATCTCTTGTAAAACCCTAGTCCTTACACTCTAAAAGGAACCAAGGGTTATTAGTTTTTTTTACATAACTTTCATATACAATGTAAACCTAAAGCGTGTGTCGACTAGGTGTGGGATTCAATGTATACACACCTAGTGATTGTTTGCTATTAATATAATGAACAATCCAATTGTTTTAATTCATGTTCTTTGTGTCCAAACACCTTGTTAATGTGTCGTGTTCTAATTCCGCTTTGATTATCTAATCATTTGAACATGATGCATTCCTAGTAGCTTAAAAATTCGTGAATCTTAGGATTCCACAAGTGGTATCAGAGCAGGTGGCTCTCGATGCTAGGATCAACATGGTGTTCGTGTATGGTGAAAAGAAGAAAAATCCGTCTAGGGTTTTTTGGACGTTTTTGTGTGCGCAGTAGTATTCAGAAGGTCATAACAAAAAATTGGACCGTTGGATCGTCACGAAATTTCTTGTGTGTGTTCTATACACATATATCTAGATATCCACTGGAGGGATTGGCGAGTTTTATCCCCAAGAAAAAGTTATTAAGCGTCAAAATCAGCAGCAGGGTATATGCAGTTTTCTGTAAACAGCCATGTTCAAAACACGTTTTCTCCTTCGTTAACCGTTGGATCTTCGTGATTTTTGAACTGTAGATTCTTGGCACTTGTGTCTAGAATCTCACAGAAGGGATTCTCGATCTGAGCCCTAATGAAGAAGCTATTCAAGGTCGAAGGTTGCTGGTTAAGGTATGAATGTTTTTGCTTTATTCACATGAAATCATGAACTAGGGTTACTCAAACCCTAGATTGACATGAAAAGCAGAAAGTTTGAGGTTCTTGGTTGTTATGATGTGAAGATGGTTCATAATATTTAGATCTTGGTATAAGTTTTAGTTAACCCTAATTAGGGTTTCGGTGCTCAAATTCTAAACCCTAGATCGAGTTTATAAACAGTTAGAAAGAGCAGATAATAACGTGATGCGTTTTACAAGCAAAAGAGGATATCATATGTATTGGTATTGTTTATTGCTGATAAGGACGCATGATAGGGTGTGTGATTCAAGAAAGCAAAACGGATCTCACGTGCTTGCTTGATGGTACTTATCAATAGCAAAAACAAACGAAGGTCACATGTTCAGACATATCTTTGGGTGCGTTTGATAATATGGTCCCAGTGGTTCGTTTATACTAAACGATTGAACAAGTAATATTTCTTTTGTATTCCTAGCTTGTTTTTATATAAAGCTGCTCACGTGGGGTTACAAAAGACATAGGAGACAAGAAAAGCTACTGCTACTTAGGTTGGAGTATTTTTTTATTTGCCCAGTCACGTGACATTGGTGTAGGGTCCCTAATATATTTACAAGGGTTCAACCGTTCAAGTAACGAGCAGCAATTTGGATTGTTTAATGATGGAGTGTTCACACGAGGAAATCATAAAGAATTCAAATTCAGATGGGGGCTTTTGGTCAACAGCGACGTTGATAATAATTAATTTGACGTTGATAAAGAAAGAAAAGACGTGGGTTACAACATTGGTACATAGACTCTTGTACATATTATTCAGTCCTTTACAAGAGAATCGTAGCCACAAGATGTTGTCAGTTTTTGAAAGAGACGCTGACAAAGTTTATGGTTGACGCTGACGTTTGTAATTTTGACGCTGACAAGAATAAGTCGAACGCTGACAGAGAGCGTTGACATGAGTTGTCCGAGAAACGCTTGCTCAAGCGTTGATAGGTGTTGTCTGATATCAGGCAATGCATGTGATTAAGACATTGGACAATGAAGGTTCTCGGATAACAAAAGAATGGCTGCTGTTGAGAAAATTGGTACGTTTTTAGCACACAAAAAGGAGGTATTTACACGCAAAGGTACATGGAATCTCCGTTTTTATTTAGAATATCAAGTTGATATTTATGGCTCGGATATTCTTGAAAGGGATTAATGATTTTAATGCGAGTTAGCAACTATTCATGGGAATTTGATGGATATTTAGATTATGTAATCGGGGTAGCCTTACGAAAGAGTTATCCATATGTATGACTTTTACATATAGTATGAAGATGTTATTTCATTAAATTCGTCATGAAGAGGTGTTGGCTTAAGGGGAAGAATTCTTATGGTAAGTTTGATGATTGAAGAAGATTTTCGCGAGTTTGTGTTCTTTCATATCTTAAAGTTGTGCACTTCCAGTCACTGACTTTTAAGGTAACTTGTTTGTGCTTACATTGTTACTGATGAAGTAATACAATATCTAGGAATATGTGATATTTCTTATGGTACTCTATGCACATATTTTCTATCACTTGAAGGAGTTACATTATTGTGCTCAGTGTCTCACAAAGGATGAGGATTTTTGTATTAATTCCATACTTCATCACATCGTACAAGACATGGAACATAGGTTTGGGTTAATCTACTTCTACATCAAGAATACTTTATTTATTTTTCTTCAAGATCATTACACAGAGCCTACATTTGGAGAATCTTCAAGATTGCCTACATTGTTTACTTCCCTGTTGATGTGACAAAAAGGGGAAGACATACATGCTACACTTAAGGGGAAGCAATTTGAAGATCATGTACAACTTACAAGAGATAAATAAAGAGTTTTGCCGACATCAACTAGGGGAACATTGTTGGGTCAAAAAGTTGATGTGGCAGAAACTCAAAAACGAAGAAAACATGAAGACATTTGTCTAAGCGTTGTCATGAGCAATCCAAGCGTTGACAAGAGTAAATCAGAGGTTGATGGCTTAAGCATTGTCATGTACAATTCAAGCATTGTCATGTACAAACTAAGCATTGACAGAGACGTAGACAAGAAGCCTTTGGAAGCTTCTATTTAGATAAACATGCAGGATATATTCTGTATAAGTTTATTTAAATAGACGATTTACATGTTTTATTTATTCTTATCTCTTGTAAAACCCTAGTCCTTACACTATAAAAGGAACCAAGGGTTATTAGGTTTTTTTTACATAACTTTCATATACAATGTAAACCTAAAGCGTGTGTCGACTAGGTGTGGGATTCAATGTATACACACATAGTGATTGTTTGTTATTAATATAATGAACAATCCAATTGTTTTAATTCATGTTCTTTGTGCCCAAACACCTTGTTAATGTGTCGTGTTCTAATTCCGCTTTGATTATCTAATCATATGAACATGATGCATTCCTAGTAGCTTAAAGATCCATGAATCTTAGGATTCCACAGAACCAAGTCCCTTCCACAAATCACCAACACCAAATCAAGATACGATCTACCCTCTATCTGAAACGAGAGTGATAAGGGGTGATGTTGTATTCATCGAGGAAGAAGAAGAACCTATTCCAACCGTGCCAAAACCGAAACCCATTATTTCTAATTCAATTTTTCCCAAGAATTGCACTATGCATATCCCATACAAAAAGGAGAAGACGTATGAACATGATATAATGTCAAATCATGACACGGAGTTGAAATCACTGAATGACGTTTGAAGTAAAATAATAATAAAGAAGGACGACAATGATGTGCCGAAGAAGCCTTTCAAAGTTTGGACTATAAATGGAGAATTGCTTCTATTCAACGTTGATAATTATCAAAATCAATAGCACCCAACCAAAGTTCCCCATCTTAATTGCATCATCAAAGAATCCTAACACCGAGGGGAGGAGTCTTGCTAACGACTCAATAATAAATTAAGCGCTTCTTGGGAGGCAACCCGTGCTTTAGTTGTTTGTGTGTTTTGAATAAATATGTACCCCCCAAATGTTTTTTTTCAAACTTGGAAAATATTAATTGTGAGTGGGTGTACTTTGCTAGTTGTATTTTATATCTATGTGTGCTTGCGTGTTTGTTTGTTTTGTTTGTTTGAATAAATGCAGCAATAGGTAATGGGGGATGCATGAAGAAGGATTGAAGTATCAAGAATCGATTGATCTCACAAGCTTATCATGTAACATTTTATCATATGGAGATCAACTGCAATTTCTTATCCAGGGAAGTTTCGTTTCTTTTGGATTATTTATTTTCCTCACTTTTCATGCTTTGAAGTTTATTTTTTGACACTGAGTCTATTCTAAAACTTAAGTATGAGGGGAAATAAATAGGAAACGAAACCAATTTTTATTATCTAAAATTTTTGGGGCTAAAATAAATAAAAATAATAAATAAATAAGGGAGAGTTTGTATACTTGTCTGCCCTTGGGATCTAATTGCTTTCACACGCTTGTTGTAAATATATTTCAATAATCATCCGCATGGTAAAAATAATAATAAATTAATAAATAAAATCTTAGTGAGATCACATTTTTGTGATATGAGTGTATATGCGTGATAAAGAGGCAACCTTAGGAATAAAACCCAAATAGCGTTTCCCATTTTCTTTTTAGCTAGTTACATCGATTGGCTAACAACCCAAATTAACCTTTTTGTTAGCACTCGCGTCTAGTGCTCGATACCCTTAGAACACCTGTTGAGCCAATCTTTTCATTTTTGGTAAATCCCCTAAAAAAGAAAAAAATATTTAACCCTAAACCTTAGCCTAACCCATGTCGAAGTCCAAATGGTGGGTTGCTAGTTGCTTGGTATGGTGGATCGTTTTCAATGATTTATAGTTGCCACACTTCGCCATGTGTGTGTACCATTCCAACAAAGATGGAGACTGCAGCTTCTTGTTTATATTTTTTATTGTATGTGCTCAAGCGAAGTGTAAGGGGAGCATGTGATGTTGAAAAACAATAAATGAAAAAAAAAACAGAGGAGGATGAGAAAAGATAAAAAGAAAATAAGTCATCGAAAATAAAAGAGTAAAAAATAAGTGATGACAAAAATAGACAATGAGCTATAATAAGTTATGAATATGAAGGAAGAAGAAGTATGTTTGGATATCGATTAGCCAATGTGCTAAGACGTGATATATATGTGTTGAATAAAGCTTGTAGCTATGATCATTTTTGGGTTTGTAATTTGTTCGGTAACTAGCAACATGGGACTTAGACTTTTAATTTGTATATTAGTGACACCTCTCATAAAATATCACATGTCTTATCCATACCAATTAACCCTTAGCATTGTAACCCAAATAAAAGTCCTCTTTAGATGTATAAACTTGGTTCTCACGCCATTTCATTTTGTTTTGTTTGTACTTGGTAGATTATCATCTTATTTTTCAATAATCCAATTTTATGCACCATGTGGGAAGTATTTTTCTTTTAATTACATGAGGACAAGCAAACTCTTAAGTGTGAGGGGGTTTGCACCTTTAGCCATTTCTTATAAAAACAAAAAATATTTTCAGATTTTCATAGATTTTCAAGTTTTCGTAAAATTTTTAAAATTTTCTTTTCTTTTAGAACCTAGGTATTAGTTTCTAACTTTATTTTTATTTTATTTGCTTGAGGGTAATTTTTAATTTTCCTTGCTCGAGGACGAGCAAAACTTAAGTGTGAGGGGATTTGATAACGCCCATATCCAATATGTTTTCTTGAGCGTTATCCGTATATTTTACATGGTTTTTGGTTATACTAACAAGTTATTTAGCTCATATATGTGTGAAGTTGTGTTTTGTGTTTTTAGTTAGCCAAGAACAAGAAAACACAAGGAAAGAAATAATAAACGTTGATTCATGCATATATGAAGGAATCCCGACAAGTATAAGCCTTTGAAGATCCATTCCGGATGCAAGAACAAGTGTTTTCAAGAAATGTACAAGTCACTCAGCATGGAAGTTGCCACCAGCAGAATCCAAGTTGTCACCAACATTTCTGAAAGTTTCCACTGGCGGAATCAAAGTTGCCACCTACTTTTGTGTTGGCTAATTTTTGACTATATTATGAAACACACATGGAGCTTCTATCGCGACCTCTAGAAGTACTTTGCCAACAAAAAAACACCTTTGGGTCCAAGTCTATTCCTTTGGCTCCAAGTTCAAGCAATGAAGACATGGCTTTAGTTTCACTATAAATAAGACCCTTGGGGTAATTGTAACATATCACTTCATCACTTGTCATTACCACTATCATTATTCACCAAGGAAACTCTCCCAACCTTGGTGAAGAACCCCATTCCCGGATTTAATATTGGAGTGCCAAAAAGTGACATCTTTGAAGCTCCAATCATCAAAATACCTTGCCAAACTCTAAGGGATCATTACCCTTATCATTGGTAGTGTTTCTTGATACTTAAATCACCCCCAACCTTCACCAAACCTCTCCTAAACCTGCCTCAAATCTCAAATACGAATTTCTAAATACATAACCCGAAAGACCACAAAACTTGTAGTCAATTGGAGGCCTAAGGATTGCTCTAATTCCTTCCATTTACTTATTGTATTCATACTTTGGGTAAAATCTTGTTATTTACTTATTGTATTCATTTGTTGAATGTTTGTTTTTAATTAATATGATCATGGAGTAGTTTTCTTATACTTGTTTGGAATAATGTTAACATGGATATGGAGTGTTTATTATTTTGCAATGTTGAATTATGATTTTGCAATGTTGAATATGAGTCTTGATAACTTGTTGGTAAACCATAACTTGGTCTAAAGGTCGAAAGGATTCCTTGTTATGTTTTGTTCCAAATGTTAATGCGCATATATGTTTGGTGTATTATGATTGACAACCATGAGTAAAAAAGTTAAATGGATTTATAAAGATTTAATCAAGAGTATAGGTCGAAAGGGCTCTAATGAACAAGTTGGCTAAAATCATACTTTTTACAAATGGATTTAATTACCGGTTTGTAATACTGATCATTGGTCGAAAGGTTTGTTTATTCTAAACCGTGTCATGTGGAATTCTATGATATTACCCATTGACTTGGAATTGTACACTTATAATTTGTGTGCTATTCCTTTACTATCTACCCGATAATCTATCCACTCCATTGAAATGAATACTAGTTCCAAAAAAGTATCTTTATTATTATTTGTTATCTCAACTTATTAGCTTAATCATCATCTTAAGTATTACTTGTTATTTATTTGCTTAGTTGTTACTTGTATGGTAATTGTGGGATTGACAACTATTTTTACCACCAACGTTACATTGTTACAAAGATGCCTTACAACCGAAAACACCCAAATCCCAGTGAACGACCTCGGCTTACCACAACAAGCTAGCTACAAACGAAAGGGTCATACTTGCCCGTGTGTTCTTAGCTTATTCAGTAATCCTTGTATAAATTTAAAACTTGTGTCAACACAAAGAACACATCAACATTCTTGCTAATCGCTTTCAACAGTTGATTGAACATTATCAATGTGATGTTTAAGAATACCAAGTGTTTTATACTTTTTCTTTTAGAAACATCAAGAGGAAAATAGTTAATATATTTAGAAACATTTTATTTCTTAGTGGCAAAAAATTTATTCCATTGAATTCTTCGTTGTTTGCTTTCAAGAAATAATTCCTCACAAGACTTCTGTTTTTGTGGATTGAAAAGACCATAAAGACTGTTTTCATAAGCATAATTATATGGTTTCACAAAATCTTTAATGAACGGTGATCTACTCTCCTCATCCCAAATGAACGTCTCTTCACTATCGAGCCTAACTACTGGGCAACAATGATCGATCCATTCGGACTCATCAAGATATAAGTGAGGGTTCGCAGCTTAAGCTTGTTCGAGGTACTTGGGACTTACAAAACTAGCTTGACCCAAAATAGACTGAGGTGCTATCATTCTTACGATTTGAATAGAGTCAAGCGTTTTATAAACAACTATTTTCAAAAAATTGACTTATTCTTCGAGTTCCGTTACTTTTTTCAGTATCTTTTCCTTGTCTCTTTTTGAAATCTTGTTTTAATTTTTCAACCTCTTGTTTCTTTTCGTCAAGATTTTTTGCAGAATCGGTGATTGTGATACCCTAGAACCGAGGTCACTAACATTACCCTAAATTACGCTAATTTTTGAAATTTTTAATAAATTTTAATTGCTATATATTTTAGTATTTTGGTTGAAACCGATGTTCGAGGTTATAATTTTGACGATTGACGATTTAAGAAGGACGATGACGAATACGATCCCGATGGATGCCCAAATTTCTATAATTATTGACGTTTTATCGATAATGTAATTTTTCGAGAATTTTACTTACGGTTCATGTTAAGTCGAGTCGGGTGAGTTTTATTGCTTTCCGGGTACATTTAAAGTGTCCCAAAAGTATTTTGGAGTGTTTGGAATAATTTCCGACTCCCGTAAAATTTTCTAAAAGGACTAGTGAGTCAATCCCGCAAAGTTTTGGTGTCGTTTTTGCTTAAGGCCAAAAGAATGCTTAAATTGCACAATGGTCCTTCCCATTTCACAAAAAGGGAACTAACAAACACACACAAAATATTTTCAAGAAAAAAAAACATCAAACACCCCTCTCTCTTGTGTTCTTAGGCCGACGGCCAAACCCACAAAACCACCACCACTTCATTTTTTTTTTAGTTTTGATCCATTCTAATCATAGACCACCTCCTAAAATCATCTAGTGAGTGTTAATCCATGTTTATTTCCCACATGCATTAACAAAAATTCTTCCAAAAATTTCAAGATTTTTCAAATTCGTTTTTGATGTTAATTGAGCATTTGCATGTTTAATTCATGCTAAAAGGATGCTAGAACACCAAACAAATCAACCAAAATTAATTTGGTTGGTGGGTTTTGATCACCCAAACCCCACGGCTCAAGGGGGGGTGTTTGGGGATCATGGTGGTTCATGTTTTGAGCTTGATTTTGTGTATAATATCATGTTTTTAGATGTTGTAGATGGGTAAATTTACTTGCATGTTTGTTTCTAGGATTTTAGTTTTATGAGGTTGATGATCAATAGGGGTTAGGGACTGAAAACATTGTTTGGTTGTGATTAGGGATGCTTAGGATGATGTCTAGTAATGATAAATGGGTTTGGAAATGAGCGTTAGTGTGATTTTGGTAAGGTTGATTTTAGGCAGAAAGTTTAAGGCATTTTCGTAAACATTATTTTGAAAACACGTCTTGTGGATAGGATAGATTTGTAGAGCATCTTCTTAGCTTCGATTTGATATAAGGTAGAGCTTACGACTCCTAACGAGTCAAAAGTTACGACGTTTTGAAATTCGTGTACCGGGAGATGAAAATTGTCATAATCCGAAGTTATGCTTGGTTTTAGGTCAAATCCCGGGGACTATAAGTTTAGTTTGGTAAATGGTCAAGGGCTGAATTTTGGTGCCAAACCTGCACATTTGAGTCTATTATAGGACTTAGGTGTCAAATGGGTCAATGGAGTATTTTAAAAGGGTCAAATGAGTCCGACTTGGTCAAAGTACAATTTCAGTCCGAAAAACGTAGTTTTTGGAAAAGTGTTGAGTAACGGGTCGTAGAAGTAAAAATTTTTGTTGGGATTAAATATGTGTTTTCTACAGGTCTTATAGTATTTTTGAGAATTTTGTCAAATTTTACAAAGATGGTTAAGTATGGTAAAACAGCCCGTACTTTTGGAAAGTATCGGCGAAAATGAATAAAAATGGATAACGTTAATAATAAGGACAAATGGTGTAAAATGAGTAACGCTTGTTTTTTTGTTTTGGCGTGAGTTGAAATTGTCATAAGAGACTAGTATTTATGTATTTTATACAGTACCATAAGGTCTTTTTAAAATGAGATTACTCATTACGCGTTATTTGGTTTGATAGGTGTTGATTTACCCGGGCATCCGTATCGTCGTCAGTGACCGTCTCTCGAACTATCGACTACTTGTTATATAAGGTGTGAATTTATAGCCTCGCTTATTATTATTTCAAACTGTTTTACCCGCGAGGGAAATGCATGCTAGTTTTTAAAAATGAACATATGTCATGAATGATTGTTGGACCCGAATGTTGCCTTTGAATATGTGTTGAGTACCTAGTTGCAAAAGTCCCTAAATTCATGAACTATTAACTATTGTTTAGTCCTAGCGTGGATTAGAAATAGCCGCTTATACAAAGTGATAGTACTATGGGGTTGACTACCCTATCCGAGACGAGGGCTAGTACGTTGATACCCCCTGCGGACGGATAATTTGTGATAAGAGATAAGGTATAATTGCAACTGATGCCTTATTAGGGGCCTTGGTTTCATCTGAATCACGCCGGTAATTATTACGCGGGTGATTGAGTTAACGGTTTAGTGTCATGAGCTTAAACACAATTGCCAGTATCTTGAATATAGATTGTTTGATCGACAAGTCTATGAATGATCGTGAATGGTTTTTATTTCACATATGTTCAAAATGAATTGTAAAACCTATGAATTCCACTCAACGTTTTCGTTGACCAAATTTAGCATGTGTTTCAGGTAACCGCTGAAGTGTAGCATGGAGCGTGCATTGGATGGATGTTGTGTGTATGGCTTGGAGTCTGCTTGTTTTTCCTCCCGTTATTACTTAAATATTTTTAACTTTAATGTTATGTTGTTGTGAAAACTGTAACTTTTGGGTTGAGATTCATGGGGACCGAAAACGCAAAACTCTGTTGTATCAATTGGGGTTGGAAAAACCGTAGACATGTATCTTTTAACAATTTTTAATTTAAGTTTTAAATTGACGTCTCTTTGGAGTCGTTCGATATATCTTGTGTGCGATGATAACTGCCTAGCACCCAAATGTTGTAGTTCCGCTGCGCATAGCATTTGGTGGGGTGTTAGAGATTGGTAATCAGAGCCATGAGTTATAGAGAACTAGATCGTTTTGAAAATCCTAAACTATAACTTTTGGTGTCGTAAGAGATTGTCCAAGCACACACAACTATCCTGCATGGCTCCGGTAAGGTTTATTTTTGTATTCATAGCATTTGACGTATACTTTTGAGTTGAAGTATATATGAGGGTATTTATTACGTAAATATGGAAATTACTATATGTAGACGTTGAAATTATACGTGAAATATCCGACACCGTAATTTTTGTATTAATCATGCATGAGCATCATATTATTGCATTTTGGGCATATGTACCACCTTTGTATTGCATTTGCATGCATGTATTTATAAATATTGTATAGTTACTTACGTACCCTCCAAAATTCGCTGTTATTGCAGGAATTGCCGAGGTACCGCCTAATGGTAATGGAAACGATTACGTCGTGGGTCACGAAGGGGGAAGTGTTGGAACAGCTGCTGAAGGACAAGCTGAGGCGAACGATGTGCAAGCCCAGGACCTCGACAAAAGGAGAACTACTTGCCCCAGGCCTATGCGTACTTCTCATCTGGTTGGTGCACCAGGTATCCCCAGGAGATCCGAAGGTGCAGCGAGCGCAAATTTTCTTCATCAGGGCATCTCAAGAGTTTGCTACCCCGGACCAAGAGCTTATCATGACGTACGTCGTGTTATGAGAAGTTTGGATGAATCGATGTTCAAGCGGTACATAGTGGAATCAAGGGTGATCGACAGATTCGACGAGAATGAAAGGGCACACCAAAGATTATTGGAAAGGACTTCAAGAATTGAGTATGATGGAAATGCAAACAAAAGTGATATCAACAGTCTAAGATCGATGATCGCAAACTTGAGCGCCAGTCTTGACCGTGTTAGGGAAGATCAAGTGAGATTGTCTAGGATGCAGAGTTGGGAGCATCGAGTGAGAGCATCATTGCCCCCAGATTGGAGATTTGTGGACGATTTGGAAATGGAAGCTAATGACTTCATGATCCAGCCACCTGCCAGAGGTGCTTGTATCACTGTGGGAAATCATGTAACGGTTGAGTGTGGGTGTACGTCAGGGACGAAAAAGGAGACTGAATGTGGGCCGAACGACAAAGGAAAGAGAAAAATGGATGATGTGGACGAGGATGATAGCGATGAGGAACCCGAGGAAGATGATGACGAACCGCCATCCAAGAGGCCGTGGGGATCACCACATGCCTAGTTGCTTGTCTTGTATTTTATCTTTGATCGTTGTAATAGAACTGTTTTAGACTTTTGTATGATGGCATTATGACGAAAAACTTGAGGACTTAAGTTTTATGGTGAATGGTTGTAGTGGCAATACTTGTCACAATTTTGGTTGATTATCAATACAATCCACGTTTACCTTTCATGATCTGTGATATGTCTTTAATTTGATCTTTTGTGATGTGAATTGATGAATATTAGTAACTCTGTAGTGATGTGTCGTTGTATTTATATTATGTCTTGAAAGAGAAATCCATCTTAATCTTGATGTGTATACTTACATTGTTTTTCTATTTTCCCTGTCTTTGCAGAAAGGTATATTTGATAACGCACCATGCCTCCAAAACTAACCGCAACCCATGTGAACACGATGATTCAGGAAGCCATTGCGAATGCGCTAGAAGCAGACCGAGCAGGAAGGAATCCAGACCAGGGCAGAAATGCGGGGAGACAGCAAGCCCCAAGAGAATGTACTTACTCTAGTATCATAAAATGTGGTCCCACGCAATTTCGTGGAACTGGTGGAGCTCTAGAACTCAGGAGATGGTTAGAAAAGGTTGAAAGTACTTTCGAGATTAGTGGTTGTTCAGAAGCGAACAAGGTCAAGTTTGCGGCTGCTACATTTCTTGACGATGCATTGAGTTGGTGGAACACCCAAGTAGCCACTGTTGGATTGGCAGTAGCGAATGCAAGAACATGGACTGCAACTAAAGCTCTTTTGACCAAGAAGTTCTGTCCTGAAGAGGAGTTAGGTCAATTGGAAGATGAGTTGAGGCACCTGACTTTGAAAAACAATGATATCACTGCTTACACCAGGAGGTTTAATGAACTAAGCCTTTTGTGTCCAGACACTTTTGCCGATGATACCAAGAAGATGAAACAGTACATCAAAGGTCTATCCAGTAATATCAAGGGTGAGACGACTTCATCTAAACCTGGGTCGTTTGATGAAGCGGTCCAGATGGCTCACGCGTTGATGGATGTCAAACTCCAAGACAAGAAGAACTTCATTGCTGAAGGAAATAAGAGGAAATGGGAAGCGGCACAGAGCAATCAATCCCAGGGTCAAAGCCGAGGTGGAAACCGAAACAACAATGGTCAGAACCACAATCAGCAGTTTAACCAACGAAGGAATGAAGGGATGAGAGCTGTGACAAACCCCAGAGGAGCGAAGGTGAATCCCCACTGTGGTAGATGCAACTTGTACCATGTAGGGAATTGCCCGCCTGCATGCGGCAAATGTGGAAAAGCGGGTCACATGATGTCTGATTGCCGAACGAAAGGGGTAGCCACTAGGGCGAATGCTACAAGAGTGAGGGGTTTTTTTGGATGTGGACAGAGGGGCCATATGCAAGGGAATTGCCCGAAGGCAGGAAACAAGCAAGGAGGTAACAATGCTGCTGCCGTGTATCAAGTAGGGACGGCTGATAAACCACAGGGTCCTAACGTGGTTACCGGTACGTTTTTGCTAGACGCTTGTTATGCTTGTGTTTTGTTTGATTCTGGATCCGACAAGAGTTTTGTAGATGTTAAATTTAGTCGACATATCGATAGAAAACCGGTGTTGTTAGCGACTAGTTATAACGTTGAGTTAGCCGATGGGAAAATTGTTAGTACGAATTCTATACTGAAGGGGTGTACCCTGAAGTTAGGAAATTACGCTTTTAAAATCGACTTGATGCCTATAGAGCTAGGATCGTTTGACGTAATTGTGGGAATGGATTGGCTGATGACGCACAGTGCTATGATCGTCTGTGGTGAGAGATTAGTTCAGATCCCGTTGAGGAATAAAGTCTTGACCGTGAAGGGAGACGAATGCACTTCTCGTTTGAAAGTGGTCTCTTGTTTGAAAATGATGAAGTATGTAGAGAGTGGATGCGATGTGTTTTTGGCACAAGTTTCGAGTGATGGTGATTTAGAGGCGAGGATTGAAGAGGTACCTGTTATCTGCGAATATCCAGAAGTTTTTCCAGAAGAGCTGCCAGGTTTACCACCCACCCGTGAGGTCGAGTTTCGAATTGATTTGGTGCCAGGAGCTGCGCCGGTTGCGCGTGCAACCTACCGATTAGCACCATCCGAGTTAAAGGAGTTATCGGATCAACTGAAGGAGTTGATGGATAAAGGATTTATTAGGCCGAGCTCATCACCATGGGGAGCGCCAGTGTTGTTTGTGAAGAAGAAAGATGGATCATTTCGGATGTGTATTGACTATAGAGAACTCAACAAGCTGACGGTTAAGAATCGGTATCCATTGCCGAGGATGGACGATTTGTTCGATCAATTGCAAGGTTCCAGTGTATACTCAAAGATCGATTTAAGATCAGGGTATCATCAACTACGTGTAAGAGAGGAGGATATCCCTGTAACTGCCTTTCGTACGCGGTATGGACACTTTGAATTTCGAGTGATGCCGTTTGGGTTGACGAACGCGCCTGCTGTATTCATGGACCTTATGAATCGCGTATGCAAGCCGTATCTAGATAAGTTTGTTATTGTTTTTATCGATGATATTCTTATTTACTCTAAGAGTAAGGAGGAGCACGAGAAGCACCTGAGAAAGATTTTGGATCTGCTGAAGAAAGAGAAGTTGTATGCGAAGTTCTCGAAGTGTGAGTTTTGGTTAGAATCCGTGCAATTCCTTGGTCACGTGATTGATAGCAAAGGAGTTCGCGTGGATCCTGCCAAGGTCGAAGCGATCAGGGAATTGTCGGCGCCGACAACGCCGACTGAAGTTCGACAATTCCTTGGTTTAGCTGGGTATTATCGGAGATTCATTGAAGGATTTTCGTTGATTGCAAAGCCATTGACAAAGCTTACCGAAAAGAATAGGGTGTATGAATGGGGAGATGGGGAAGAATTCGCTTTCAAAACGCTCAAGGACAAGTTATGTTCCGCACCGATATTGTCATTGCCTGAAGGAACCGAAGACTTTGTAGTGTATTGTGACACATCTCGTAAAGGTTATGGAGCGGTATTGATGCAGCGTGAAAAGGTGATAGCTTACGCGTCGAGACAACTGAGGAAGAATGAGGAGAACTACACGACGCACGATTTAGAATTAGGGGCTGTAGTCTTTGCGTTGAAATTGTGGAGACATTATTTGTATGGGACGAAGTGTGTTGTGTTCACTGACCACAAGAGTTTGCAACATATTTTAGATCAAAAGGAGTTGAACATGCGACAGAGACGATGGGTAGAATTACTGAGTGACTATGACTGTGAAATTCGCTACCATCCTGGCAAGGCGAATGTTGTAGCGGATGCACTTAGTAGGAAGGAACGAGAGAAACCTTTGAGAGTCAGAGCATTAGTGATGACTGAGAGTGTTGACTTAACCGAAACTATACTAAAGGCTCAGGAGAGGGGATTAATGAAGGAGAACGTTGATGCTGAGAACTTGGGAAGAATGTTGAAACCTCTTTTTGTGATTAGGTTAGACGGATTGAGATATTTCGAGAATCGGATTTGGTTACCATTGTGTTCATCTGAGGAAGGAAAGCCTGGAGTACGAGAGTTGGTTATGAACGAGTCTCATAAGTCGAAGTATTCGATACATCCTGGATCGGACAAAATGTATCATGATCTGAAGAAAGTTTATTGGTGGCCGAATATGAAGGCGGATATTGCTCGTTACGTTAGTAAGTGTTTGACTTGCGCGAAGGTTAAAGCAGAACATAAGAAACCGTCTGGTTTGTTGGTACAACCAGAGATCCCAGAATGGAAATGGGAGAAGATCGCTATGGATTTCGTGACGGGTTTACCCAGAACTCCTAGTGGATGTGATATGATATGGGTAAGAGTGGATAGATTGACGAAATCTGCTCATTTCTTACCTATGAAGAAGACGGACAGTATGGAAAAGCTGGCCAGTGTGTACGTGAAGGAGATCGTTTGTAGACATGGAGTACCGTTATCGATCATTTCGGATCGCGATAGTAGATTTACTTCGGAATTTTGGAAATCGCTTCAACGTGCGATGGGCACTGAATTGAATTTAAGTACGGCTTATCACCCGGAGACTGACGGCCAGAGTGAACGAACTATTCAGACGATGGAGGACATGCTCCGAGCGTGCGTGATTGATTTTGGAGGAAGTTGGTAACGCCACTTGCCTCTAGTGGAGTTTTCGTATAATAATAGCTACCATGCGAGTATCAAGGCAGCACCGTTCGAAGCATTATATGGAAGAAAGTGTAGATCGCCTGTGGGTTGGAGTGAAGTAGGAGAAAGTCAATTGACTGGACCCGAAAAGGTTTTAGAGACGACCAAGAAGATTTTGCAAATCAAGAACCGACTACTTGCTGCGAGAAGCCGACAGAAGAGTTATGCCGATAACAGAAGAAAACCGTTGGAATTTGAAGTCGGAGATATGGTTATGCTTAAGGTTTCGCCGTGGAAGGGTGTAATTCGTTTTGGGAAGAAAGGAAAGTTGAGTCCGAGGTATATTGGACCATTTAAGATCGTTAAACGAATTGGACCAGTAGCGTACAAGTTAGAGTTGCCGAGCGAGCTTAGTGCTATTCACGACACGTTTCACGTATCGAACTTGAAGAAGAGTTTGACGGATAAAGAATTGGTGATTCCTTTGGACGAGATTCAACTGGATGACAAAATGCATTTTGTGGAAGAACCCGTGGAAATTATGGACCGAGAGGTCAAGAGGCTGAAGCGTAGTAGAATTCCCATTGTGAAGGTTCGATGGAATTCTAGGCGTGGACCGGAATACACTTGGGAACGCGAGGACTTTTTCAAGGAAAGGTATCCTCATCTGTTCCAGCGGCACGAAATGTGAGTATAAGAAGAGGCGAGCGCCGGGACGTCGCTCTCTTTAAGGAGGGGTGGATGTGATACCCGAGAACCGAGGTCACTAACATTACCCTAAATTACGCTAATTTTTGAAATTTTTAATAAATTTTAATTGCTATATATTTTAGTATTTTGGTTGAAACCGATGTTCGAGGTTATAATTTTGACGATTGACGATTTAAGAAGGACGATGACGAATACGATCCCGATGGATGCCCAAATTTCTATAATTATTGACGTTTTATCGATAATGTAATTTTTCGAGAATTTTACTTACGGTTCATGTTAAGTCGAGTCGGGTGAGTTTTATTGCTTTCCGGGTACATTTAAAGTATCCCAAAAGTATTTTGGAGTGTTTGGAATAATTTCCGACTCCCGTAAAATTTTCTAAAAGGACTAGTGAGTCAATCCCGCAAAGTTTTGGTGTCGTTTTTGCTTAAGGCCAAAAGAATGCTTAAATTGCACAATGGTCCTTCCCATTTCACAAAAAGGGAACTAACAAACACACACAAAACATTTTCAAGAAAAAAAAACATCAAACACCCCTCTCTCTTGTGTTCTTAGGCCGACGACCAAACCCACAAAACCACCACCACTTCATTTTTTTTGAGTTTTGATCCATTCTAATCATAGACCACCTCCTAAAATCATCTAGTGAGTGTTAATCCATGTTCATTTCACACATGCATTAACAAAAATTCTTCCAAAAATTTCAAGATTTTTCAAATTTGTTTTTGATGTTAATTGAGCATTTGCATGTTTAATTCATGCTAAAAGGATGCTAGAACACCAAACAAATCAACCAAAATTAATTTGGTTGGTGGGTTTTGATCACCCAAACCCCACGGCTCAAGGGGGGTGTTTGGGGATCATGGTGGTTCATGTTTTGAGCTTGATTTTGTGTATAATATCATGTTTTTAGATGTTGTAGATGGGTAAATTTACTTGTATGTTTGTTTCTAGGATTTTAGTTTTATGAGGTTGATGATCAATAGGGGTTAGGGACTGAAAACGTTGGTTGTGATTAGGGATGCTTAGGATGATGTCTAGTAATGATAAATGGGTTTGGAAATGAGCGTTAGTGTGATTTTGGTAAGGTTGATTTTAGGCAGAAAGTTTAAGGCATTTTCGTAAAAATTATTTTGAAAACAGGTCTTGTGGATAGGATAGATTTGTAGAGCATCTTCTTAGCTTGTATTTGATATAAGGTAGAGCTTACGACTCCTAACGAGTCAAAAGTTACGACGTTTTGAAATTCGTGTACCGGGAGATGAAAACCGTCATAATCCGAAGTTATGCTTGGTTTTAGGTCAAATCCCGGGGACTATAAGTTTAGTTTGGTTAATGGTCAAGGGCTGAATTTTGGTGTCAAACCTGCACATTTGAGTCTATTATAGGACTTAGGTGTCAAATGGGTCAATGGAGTATTTTAAACGGGTCAAATGAGTCCGACTTGGTCAAAGTACAATTTCAGTCCGAAAAACGTAGTTTTTGGAAAAGTGTTGATTAACGGGTCGTAGAAGTAAAAATTTTTGTTGGGATTAAATATGTGTTTTCTACAGGTCTTATAGTATTTTTGAGAATTTTTTCAAATTTTACAAAGATGGTTAAGTATGGTAAAACAGCCCGTACTTTTGGAAAGTATCGGCGAAAATGAATAAAATGGATAACGTTAATAATAAGGACAAATGGTGTAAAATGAGTAACGCTTGTTGTTTTGTTTTGGCGTGAGTTGAAATTGTCATAAGAGACTAGTATTTATGTATTTTATATAGTACCATAAGGTCTTTTTAAAATGAGATTACTCATTACGCGTTATTTGGTTTGATATGTGTTGATTTACACGGGCATCCGTATCGTCGTCAGTGACCGTCTCTCGAACTATCGACTACTTGTTATATAAGGTGTGAATTTATAGCCTCGCTTATTATTATTTCAAACTGTTTTACCCGCGAGGGAAATGCATGCTAGTTTTTAAAAATGAACATATGTCATGAATGATTGTTGGACCCGAATGTTGCCTTTGAAATTGTGTTGAGTACCTAGTTGCAAAAGTCCCTAAATTTATGAACTATTAACTATTGTTTAGTCCTAGCGTGGATTAGAAATAGCCGCTTATACAAAGTGATAGTACTATGGGGTTGACTACCCTATCCGAGACGAGGGCTAGTACGTTGATACCCCCTGCGGACGGATAATTTGTGATAATAGATAAGGTATAATTGCAACTGATGCCTTATTAGGGGCCTTGGTTTCATCTGAATCACGCCGGTAATTATTACGCGGGTGATTAGGTTAACGGTTTAGTGTCATGAGCTTAAACACAATTGCCAGTATCTTGAATATAGATTGTTTGATCGACAAGTCTATGAATGATCGTGAATGGTTTTTATTTCACATATGTTCAAAATGAATTGTAAAACCTATGAATTCCACTCAACGTTTTCGTTGACCAAATTTAACATGTGTTTCAGGTAACCGCTGAAGTGTAGCATGGAGCGTGCATTGGATGGATGTTGTGTGTATGGCTTGGAGTCTGCTTGTTTTTCCTCCCGTTATTACTTAAACATTTTTAACTTTAATGTTATGTTGTTGTGAAAACTGTAACTTTTGGGTTGAGATTCATGGGGACCGAAAACGCAAAACTCTGTTGTATCAATTGGGGTTGGAAAAAACCGTAGACATGTATCTTTTAACAATTTTTAATTTAAATTTTAAATTGACGTCTCTTTGGAGTCGTTCGATATATCTTGTGTGTGATGATAACTGCCTAGCACCCAAATATTGTAGTTCCGCTGCGCATAGCATTTGGTGGGGTGTTAGAGTGATATTCATAGAAAGCCTTAGTTGAAGTTCGTTTACTTTTGTTGTGGCAAGGTACGTTTTTTGACGTTCATCACTTAATAAAACATTAAATTGACGTTTTTCTTTAGTTAACAAGGCAATAGCTTCGTTGTATTTATTTTCAAAATCGTCCTTTTTAACGTTAATTAAACGAAACTTTTACCCCTCAAGCTCTTTGTCTCTTTTAATAAGCTGAGCCCTATAACCATCAATGCTCTCACTAGACTTTATAAGAGCGACTTTGCTTTCTTTAAAGTTTTGAGTGAGCGTTGTGTTTGCCTTCTTTAATTTGTGTTGACTCTTTCTATTTTCATTGACATCTTGTTGTAAACTAGCAATTAAATTAGCAAGCACGACACGCTCCTCATCATCATACTTATTTGCATGTTGATCATCCTTAAATCATTATTACACATGTCTGATGAATCAGGTGTGGTATTGCTATTGACCTTTCCCATCTTACATGTGTCAGTAATTGTTGTTGGTAGATCACTATGCTCATGTGTATCACCAAACACATTATATTCATCATCATGTTGTACCTTATCAATTGGCTCGGTATCAAAGATAGGACCATTGTCATCTTCAGTGACACTAAGGACCTCATGAATCTTTGCCATGTATGAATAATGTGCCTCGAGTTCTTGGTCAGAGAGTTCATCATCTGTGTCGTCGAGCATTTCTCCTTCCTTAGCTGATAACTTGATCTCAGCTTCCATCTTCTTGCATAACAACACCTTTTCCGTATGATAACCATAATCTTTAATCCTCTTTGGCTGCCGACATTGCCTAGCCAAATGCCCAAAACCTCTACAGTTAAAACACTGAATCCCATTTTTTTTGCACAACTTGAGTACCAACAGTTTCCCTCTTTCCAACAATAGTAGCAACCCTCTGATTATCATATTTAGCGGGTTGTCGATCATACTTTGGAGGACTCTCAGCACGCCTTTGTGTGTCACTCCTTGGAGGACTCTGAGCATAGTTGTTCCTTGTGTTTGATGATGTTCTGAGGTTGTTGTTGGTGGGTTTGTAGATTTTCCTGTATTGCTTCATAATGAAAGCATTTGTTTTGAATTCCCTATCCTTTTGAGCTAGTTCTTCATCACTGTCTTCTTCGGATGATTGCTCAGGAGTGGGTGATGGTGCTCTTGCAAATTATTTGCCTCGGGATCTTGTTGGATCATGTGACTTAGAGACAGTAGATGATCATGGTGACGATAATTGAGTAGAGTAGGTCTTTGGAGCATGAGAACGATAATCTGGGTAATGTTGAGTGGTAGACACCAAAGCAAGTGGATTTGAAACCTTTGCAACCCGTTCAACTCGAAGTTTGTTTGCCCCATTCTAAAATTATTTCAAAATGTCAAAGAGCATGTGATATGAAACTTCCTCTAACTTTTGTTGTTGTTTCAACAAGGTAAAAAACCGTAACCACTCTGGTTGAAGTTGCTGTAGCAATTGGACATTGACTTACATGGTGGAAATTTGCAAGTTGTTTCGGGTCCTGTCACTCATCATTTTGTAGAATTGGGAGTAATATGAATCAAATGATTCCCCATCCTTTGAAGTAAACTTGCCAAAGTTCCAAAACATCTTAGTTTTCACATCTTGTTTGTTAAGTGATTCACATTGTTGCAATCTTTCAATAGCCGTCCACATATCTTTAGCAGTAGAGCATGCATCAACCGTGGAATAAATGTCAAATCCAAAGCCACTTAGAATTAAATAGATTGATTCCTTCTCTTCATCAAGCCAAGCATGGTTCTCTGGTGTGAGGTCGTTTCTCTTTTCATTACGTTCATATGCGGGTTGTTCGTCAGTTGTGTCTGTGGCTGGTACTGCAGGAACTTGTATCCTTGAGAATTTATAGGGTCCATCAAAAATGCATTCCCTTAAAGCATCACCGTTAGGTTTTGTGTCAAGATAACGTAGAAAACGGGATTGCCATTGATCATATCGACTGGACACAAGCATTGGTGGTCTCTCTTTGTTACCTGCCCCTAATGATGTTGTTGTTCGTCACACGATATTCTATAGTAGAATCCATCTCAATATTCTCTTGAAATGTTGAACTGAATACGGATTTAAGTTGATGTTATAGTGATTGTTGTTGAAGAGAAAAAGTGTTGAAATCCCTTTAAAAATGTTCTCGAAAAACAAAAAAAATAGACGAAATATTTTAAGTGTATTTTCGGAATGTTAAAAAATTCTTCAATCTTCTCAATACCAGTCATCGCAATACCAATGACAATACCTGTCGCAATACCAATAACAATACCTGTCGCAATACTAGTCTTCACAATACATGTCTCAATACATATATGTCACAATAACTATCTATCTTTCTTAATAACTATCTGTCGCAATAACTATCACTTGTCGCAATACTAACAAAATATCTGTCGCAATACCACAATATGAGTGTATCGCAATACCACAATATGAGTCTGTCGCAATGTTTTTCGCAATCCAAAACCCTATTGTAATGTGTGTCGCAATAAGTATCGCTGTAACACCCCCAAATTTACACATTTCAATACAGCGGAAGACTCGTTGGTGTTACGGGATAACACATTACTCACATCATAGATAATGCTTAAAAATCGCGTCGTTTAATAATAAAGCATTTCCATTCATAAATATTAGATTTACATAGGTCCCAAGTCATTGTATTTTATACAGGTTTTACAAAGCATTTGAATGGAAATTAATATTTGAGTGCGGGCCATGAATTCTTGATGTCTTCCCGAGAATTACCTTCAAGTACCTACGATAAAACATGTTAAAAGAAAAGGTCAGCGATAATGCCGAGTGAATTCATAGAGTTTAATAAAATCCATCAATATAACATCGGTATAAAACCGAAAATCATTTTGTACAAATCTTTGTAATAGGCCATAAAATAGCCAAAGTCACTTTTATACAAATCTTTATCAAAATCATAATATAGGCTTTCACCTTCAAAATCATAATACGAACCATTGTCGTTAAAAACATCATACAATACGTTTTATAACGTTGTATAAAGTTAAATAAAAACCGTTATATGAATATGGTTATGTAAAACCAAAACACGAACATAATATCAATAATAAGACCCTGTATTGCTAGTCAGGCAATATATCATAATTCAATGCATAAGGCAGTATTTTCGTTATTTGAATTATTATAAGCCGCATGACATTGTTACCTTACTACAACAAACAACGGGTAGCTAGCCCGAAACTCAATTTGCCCATCTAAATTAGCGTGTCGCCACAAAGTTCACGCTATGTAAATATTCTCATACATAAATTCGCTTACCGATCAATGTGGCACGACGGGGATCAACCGTCAAGGCGCGAACTGGGGTGATCGTCCCCAAATAGTACTATTATATGCACAAGCGTCTACCAAATCCCGGTAGTTCACAATTCATGCTAATGGGACTTTTAGTGACATAACCTAACTTTAATAATCCATTTCATTTCATTTATCGGGTCATATATTCATTCATCGGGTCATACAATCATTCGGGTCCAAATCAATAAACAGACAATCGGGACAACTGGTGTCCTATTTTATTAAAACTAACATGTTATCTCCCTCGCGGGTTTATAAAACATTTCATAAAAACATTTAAAAGAGTGCGAGGCTATGAACTCACGTTGATGTGGGAAAGCGGGTTATCGGCAATTTGGATGTACGGTACGTGCTTCAATCACGGAAACCTAGAAAAATAATACTCGTCTTAGACTTTTGTCCAATGACTATATCAAAATAACAATTATGTATACATATGATGATTTTATATATATGATGATGATCAAGTGGGTTTATACATCTTTACTCATTTATTATAGTGTTTATGTGTTGGTAATTTTCAAGACTAGTTACACTAGTTCAACTTGTTTACATTTTAAAGCCAAATAATATTCATTATCCCAATTATACTTTTATTATCAGTATTATACATTATATGTTGGGCCCAAATGGGTTAAGCCCAATAAATAAGTTTATAAGTGTTTTACCAAATTAGTCGGGTTTATTGTCCATTAAGGCTACTTTGGCCCGTTAATGTCTATATGTTGTAAAGCTCGGGTTTTATCGATTTTTACTTGTTATATGAGTTCATATATCAGTATTTGAGTTTATAAAAGTTTACATTAGACGGGTCCGACCGTCTAAGTTTTATTTGACAAAAACGTTAATCTTTCGGTACTAGCCGAAAAGACGTAAAAATCATGTTTATAGTTGTATAACTTGGAAAATATTTTATACTTGTAATTTATAAAAATATCTTATTTTATATCATAATATATGAAATTCTTATTTATAATTACTATTAATTCTTAGTGGGTTTTCATGTGTATATATTTAATAAATATATAAGTGAGTGCTTATTTTATATAAGTTTTTATTATACAAATCTGATTTTAAATTTCATGTTCACCAAAACAGCCATATCTAGAGTTCTATATGGAGATAGAATCCCAAATTTTTATGGCATAAACTAAATGAGATGTGCTCCATTTAACTCTTCTATGGATACTGTTGAATCAGCTTCTAAATATTTTATAAAAATCGTCCAAAACAATCTATGCAGATTTGTACTCTAATATTGTTTTGATCATATCTCACTTATCCTAATGATTCCATTGCATGGAAAACTCTCACATGTGTAAAAGACTCCTAGCTTACTGTATATCAATTTATCCAAGCCATTTTATCAGTTTATCATTTGGTTATTTACTGTTTTTATACAGCCTACTAAATTAAGCAATATTAACCACTTTTACATATAGTTTTTCATCTTTTTACCCATGTTTATCAACACTTGATTCCCACACAACATTTTTATCGTAATATATTCATCATATACATATACAATAAGAAAGAAAATACATGATTACATAATCAAAATAATAAGGGGATGGGGAGAACAATCTTTATACCACCAAGATTATGTAGGTATTCATCAAGGCTTGTATTTTTGATGGAGAAACTTGTGATAGATCAACATCAATCTTCAAGACCACTAATATTTGTAAACTCCTTGTAGAAATCAGCCCTTGGACATCACCAAATCACCTGCTTGGATGTTAGAATCACCTCCAATCTTCAAGGCTTCAAAGGTTCTTCACCATATGTGTAGATAACACATGATTTGTGGTTAAAATTGATCAAATGGTGGTGGTTTAATGGTGGAAGTGGACGGCAAGGGTGGAGTGTAGAGAGAAAGATGTGTGGTTTTGCATGTAAAAATGAACAAATGGTTTTTAGATGTGTGGTTTTGAGGTATGTTTAGCTTACTTTGTAAGCTTAGGACAAGTGTTAAGTAACTTAGCTTACTACTTGACACCAATGTTGGTGTGGTGTAGTATTGTGGCCATCCCATGTGTAGGGGGTGGGGCAAAACTTGTTTTTGTCTCATCCCCAATTATTTACGGGTACTACTCGATTCTATTTTCCTCGATTTGCGTGCCCTTGGGTCGTTTTACAAAAAACGTGTGACAACCCGTCAATTTCAGGTCGTTATTATAATCTCGACTATTACGTATTACGTGTTTGCTTTAATGAGAATTTTAAATTATCGACTAACCGAGAAGGTTATGAATTGAAACTAGCGTAAAAATGTCGATTAGATGAAAACCGACAAGGAATATGTTAGGTATCGATATTATATTCTCAAATAATCATGAAAATGATTTTTATTATATTTAATCTTTATTTCTCGTGTTTTACGTTTTAACGAATGACGATAACTAGTAGTGATCGCGATACCGACGGATGCCCAAAATTTTACGTTTTATTATCGATTGTCTCGATATTGTATATTTTCGACGTTTTTGATTTAATTGCGTTTTAAGTCGTGTCGAAGCTTGTTATTATTTTTATGAAGCGTTTTAACTTTCGAAAAGTATTTTTACGAAACCCGAGCCCCGTAAATATTTTTAAAATTTACAATTTATATTTTCTACCTTGTAAACTACTTACTTGCATTTTTGGACAAAAAGAATGCATAAATGACAAAAACTACCCTCACCCCACTATATAAGGATTTTCCACTACACATTTCTTTATTAAAAATTCATTTAACAAAAAAAAAATCTCATCCCTCTCTCTCTTGTTCATATATGCCGTCCACCCCCCAACACCCTAATCCATTGATTTTTGATTTTCTACTTTGAATCAAAAGAAACTAAGACAAGACCCATCTTGGAAATTCAAAGATCTTTCTATTGGTATAAATTTTTCCCACATGCATTCACTTAATTTTTATTTTCAATTCTTGATGATGAACATCATGTTTGATCCATTTTTATGGTGATGAATGTGTTAATATTATTATATTCATAGTGGGTTGTTGTTGCATGTAAGATTTTTAATTATTTAATTTTTGTGAGATAAAATTTGAGGGTGTTATGAGTTAGTTAGATGTGTTAATATGATATTAGGATGATATTAGGACCATATGATTTGTTGGAATGGGTCGAAAAATTGTTTTGGTATGACTTTTACATGGTCTATTTTGGGCAGTAACTTTAAGGCCATTTTTGGAATACTTACTGTAGTAAACTTGGTAAACTAATAAGATAGGGTCGTAGAGAATTTCGTTAGATTAGATTTGAGCTAAAGTAGAGCTTCTAACTCATTACGAGCGAAACGTTATGCTACTTTTAGTATTTGTGTACCAGGAGACGGGTATCGGCACAATCCGAAAATTGTTGTCGATATTTGGATCGAATATCGGGGACTATAAAATGAGTTTTAAAAATGGTCAAGGACTGTTGTAAGTTGATAAACCTCAGGTCATGAGTCTATTTTCAAACCCGAGTGTCGGTTTTGCAAACGGAATTGTTTAGATAAGTCAAAATGGTTTTACAAGTCAAAGGCGTAAAACTGTCCGGTTTTTGTAACACGAAGGTGTGTCAGGCAGAAGGTCTTAGAAGTAATATTTTTGAATTAAATTTAAATTGGGTCTTATTCATATTATGTGTGAGTTTGTCACCAAGTTTCGTCGAAATCGGACAAGTCTAGATTGGTTAGATTGGTGTGTACATTTGGAGTGTACATGCTGATTGGTAATTTGGACACGTAGTTCAATACTTGTATGGCGTGAGTTGAGTATTCACTATTGGACATGGTGACTTACTCAAGTGTTAAGTCATTACGTAAATGACTTAGCTACTGGTCCGAGGGAAGTAAAATGATGTTTTGACTTGCGTTGACTTGGCGTCTTATGACGGGTCAATGTCGAAAGTGCAAGTTTTTAAATGAATAAGTGTTGAATAAAAGGGTATAGAAGTACACTTATATTGTTAATTTTTCGGGATTTTCATGGTTATATGAAATTGAGTTTCGTATTATTTAAGTATTATTTATACTTGAGTCGTTTATTAACGAACGCGCCTTAATTGGTAGGTTGCGGTCTTCGTGTTTAACGGGCATCACAAATCGTCGGCGATCGTCACATTTCTACTATCGTACCAAGGTGAGTCTATAGCCTCGCTTTATCATGTTTACTTGTTTTATAAAACCCACGAGGGGGATAACATTCTTGTTTTATTAAAATAAAAGGGGTACAACGAGAAGTTGTGGAAACCCTTATTATTGGAAAAACATTTATTGATAAATGAAGGGTACAACGAGAAGTTGAGGTAAACCCTCTTTCTTTTAAAATTGAACACAAAGGACCCGATTGTATGCTTAGATGAAAGTTGTTATATAAAGTTTGTTTAGCCTGAAAAGACCCATGAATCGTGAATTGTTAATCGAAAAGAACGCTAATACTATGGATAGATCTATCGGGGTGACACCCAGTCCGGTCGCGACTAGCTATCGCGTGGTGTTGTGATGCACCAGTAATGAAACATCGGATGCAATTGTATAAGAGAAATATACGCACTTGGCTAGGTGTGTTGGGCTGAAGTAATATATGTTAACGTTCAATTTCACGAGACTTATGAAATAACAACGATAATTATGTCTGATCCACATGATTGTCAACCACGGAAGGTTTATTCAGAATACTTGTGTTCGTTTATTTAATTTTAAACTCTATAGATTCACTCAAAATTTTTGTTGACTTTATAGCATGTTTTATCTCAGGTCCATGAAGAAGGCACTCAAGGAAGGCGGTTTCACGCAACTTGCTAAATTAAAATGTTTTGGCCCGCTTTTCTAAACTATGTCCATTAAAAGAAACCTTTATTATTTGGTTGGTTGTGTAAAATTTAAAACTATTTGGGACCGTGTGCGAACTGTTTTATCTTTAAACAAATGAATGGATGTATGTTTTGTTAAAACGACTCATTTTGAGGTGTTTTCTATGATATTAAGGTTGAACCATGATAGTAACACCCAATGACCATTCCGCTGCTATGACCCGAAATTGGGGGTGTTACAGATTGGTATCAGAGCTCAAGTATAGAGAACGAAAAGATTTTCCAAAAATATAATTTTGAAATCTTTTGACTATAACATCTGCAAGCGAAACCTCCGAGTTGCCAATGGACGAGAACAAGAAAAGTATATATATGTTATACATATTTAATTATTATTTATGCTTAAAGCTTAATGGATTACATTTATTATTTATAAATGTTTATTGTTTGATTATTATAATACTAATACGTGATTTACAACGACGCTGATTGTCACAATAGAAATCCCTGTCTTTTGACTCATTCCTCGTGAATCTTTGTTCCTTGTCTAAATTCTATTCTTCGTTCTATCATCCATTCTTGTTTCTTTTCATCTATCTATTCTTATTTTATGTTATTCATGTTTTGTTATCACAAGCGTTGAATGAATACTCATTTTTATGTGAATTGTGTAACAGGATCATGCCGCCAAAACAGTTGACTGAGACTCAGTTACGTGCTATAGTAGCTGATCAATTTCAGATATCTATGAATGCATTTATGGCAAATTTGAATAATGGAGCCGGTGGATCTGGTGGATCTGGTGGATCTGGTGGAGCTGGTGGATCCGGTGGAGCTGGTGGATCTGGTGGAGCTGGCGATACTAGAGCTGGAAACACTGGAACTGGCACTACTGGAGCTGGTAACACTGGGGCCGATAATACTGGAGCTGGTGTTGGAACTGGCAATGCGGGAGCTGGCAATGCTGGTGCTGGAACTGGTGATGCTGATAGACCAGTGATCCCTGAAAACAAGAAGTGCAATTATACCTCGTTCATGAAATGCAAACCTCCAACTTTTAAGGGTACTGAAGGTGCTGTTGGGTTAATGCAATGGTTTGAGAAATTGGAATCCGTGTTTCGATTTAGTGGAAGTGAGGAAGGAGATAAGGTGATCTTTGCCTCTGCTACTCTTCAAGGGAGAGCATTAACTTGGTGGAATGGAAGAATGGCGTCAATGGGTATGGATGCTGCTTATGATACACCTTGGGTTGAAGTAAGAAGGTGAATGACTGATGAATTCTGTCCAAGGAGTGTTATTCAGAGGTTAGAATAGGAACTATATCAGATGAGACTGAAGGGTACTGACATCGATGGATACACAAACAGATTCCATGAACTTGCTCTACTTTGTCCAAACAAAGTTAACCCAGAATACTTGAAGGTAGAGCAGTATATTCGAGGCTTACCGACCAACATCCGTGGTGATGTGACCTCATCTAAACCTGCCAATATTGATGAAGCTGTTCGTATGGCCTACCAACTAATGGGTCAGATCATCCAAGAAAAGGCTGATGGTGTTTCTGAAGGTAACAAAAGAAGAGCTGACAATGATAGTGATGATCGTGGTGATAACCGTCAATCTCACAGTAGGAATCAAAACCGAAGGAGAGGTAACGCTAATGCGATGACTGAAACTGCATCTGCTGATAAGGGAACAAGATGTCAACGCTGCAAGAAGTCTCATACTGGTGAGTGTGCTAAGTGTGGGAAGTGCAACAAGTTAGGTCACAAGACTAAAGACTGTTGGGGACCAGGAAAGAAGGGAGTAACGTGTTTTAACTGCCAAGGTAAAGGTCACATGAGAAACCAATGCCCTCAACCTCCGAAGAATGCACATGGTGGAGATAACCAGGGAAAAGCTTCTCAGTTGGGTGAAGCCGAAGCGAAGCAAAACCCGAAAGTTGTCACTGGTACGTTTTTACTTAACAACCGTTATGCTACAGCTTTATTTGATTCTGGTGCGGACAAAAGCTTTGTGTCTACAAGTTTTAGTACCTTAATTGATATCAAACCGGTCGAATTAGACACGAGTTATAAGGTAGAACTAGCTGATGGTAAATTAGTGAGTACCAATCGTGCGCTCCTAGGATGTTCTCTTAACCTTTTGAACCGTATTTTTAAGATAGACTTGATGATTTTCGAATTGGGAAGTTTTGATGTTATTATCGGAATGGATTGGCTATCCAAGTATAACGCGTCTATCTTGTGTGGAGAAAAGAAAGTTAGGATTCCCTTGGATGACAAGACCATGGTTATCGAAGGTGATCAACGTAATTCACGACTAAAAATCGTTTCGTGCATTAAGGCTCGTAAGTATATCGAAAGAGGTTGTGAGTTATTCCTAGCTAAAGTAGTGGAGAAGGAATCAAAGGAGAAACGTGCTGAAGATGTACCTGTTATCCGTGACTTTCCTGAAGTGTTTCCGGAAGATTTGCCTGGGCTTCCGCCTCCAAGGCAGGTAGAATTCCAAATTGACCTAATTCCTGGTGCTGCACCCGTGGCTCGTGCGCCATATCGTTAGCACCATCCGAGCTGAAGGAGTTATCTGTGCAATTGCAAGAGCTATCTGATAAGGGTTTTATACGACCGAGTTCGTCACCTTGGGGAGCTCCTGTCTTATTCGTTAAGAAGAAAGATGGCTTGTTTCGCATGTGTATTGATTACCGAGAGTTGAATAAGCTAACGATCAAGAATCGTTATCCGCATCCAAGAATTGATGATTTATTCGATCAACTTCAAGGTTCTCGTGTTTTCTCCAAGATTGATCTTCGTTCTGGTTACCATCAACTTCGCATACGTGAGGAAGATATTCCTATTACGGCGTTTAGAACTCGTTATGGTCATTATGAGTTTCTGGTTATGCCTTTTGGTTTGACTAATGCACCTGCTGTATTCATGGATTTAATGAATCGCATTTGTAAGCCGTATCTTGATAAATTCGTGATCGTTTTCATAGATGATATTCTATTCTACTCCAAGAGCAATGAAGAGCATGCCGAGCACTTAAGGATTATCTTGAACTTGTTGAAGAACGAAAACTTGTACGCTAAATTCTCAAAGTGTGATTTTTGGCTTAATTCTGTACAATTTCTCGGACATGTGATTGATAAAAGTGGAGTACATGTTGATCCTGCAAAGATTGAAGCCATCAAGAACTGGAGTGCTCCGACTACTCCAACTGAAGTACGACAATTTCTAGGTTTGGCTGGTTATTACTGAAGGTTTATTGAAGGATTCTCTTTGATATCGAAACCATTCACTAAGCTGACTCAGAAGAATAAACCGTATGTGTGGGGAGATGATGAAGAAGAAGCTTTCCAAACCCTGAAGATGAAACTCTGTAGTGCGCCGATCTTATCGTTACCTGAAGGAAGTGAAGACTTTGTTGTTTATTGCGATGCATTTCTTCGAGGATACGGTGTTGTTCTCATGCAATGTGAAAAGGTGATCGCATATGCCTCTAGACAATTAAGGAAGAATGAGGAGAACTACACTACCCATGACTTGGAATTGGGCGCTGTGGTTTTTGCTCTGCAACTTTGGAGACATTATCTGTATGGGACGAAGTAAACAGTATTCACTGATCATAAAAGCCTACAATACATATTGGATCAAAAGGAGCTGAATATGAAGCAACGTCGATGGGTTGAACTCTTGAGTGATTACGACTGCGAAATTCGTTATCATCCAGGAAAGGCGAACGTGGTAGCTGACGCGTTAAGTCGAAAGGAAAGGGAGAAACCGATTCGAGTGCGTGCTTTGGTAGTGACAGTTCATAATGACTTACCTGAGCAGATTCGAAACGCACAAATTGAAGCATGCAAGAAGGAAAATATTGCAGCCGAAAGATTTAGAGGAGACGCTGAAACATTTGAGACGCGGTCCGATGGTATCAAATGTTTGAGAGGTCGAATTTGGTTACCATTATATGGTGGACTGAGAGACTTGATTATGTTAGAATCTCATAAGTCCAAGTATTCTATTCATCCTGGATCAGACAAAATGTACCAAGACATGAAAAAGTTATACTGGTGGCCGAATATGAAAGTTGATATTGCAACATACGTCGCGAAATGCTTAACATGTGCAAAAGTGAAAGCTGAATATCAGAAGCCGTCAGGATTACTTGTCCAAACTGAAATTCCAGTTTGGAAATGGGAGCGAATTACGATGGACTTCATCACAAAACTCCCAAGGACACCGTCTGGGTTCGATGCAATTTGGGTTATTGTCGATCGTTTGACTAAATCCGCTCATTTTATTCCAATCAACGAGAGGTTCGGTTTGAAGAAACTCACCGATATTTATCTGAAGGAAATCGTGTGCAAGCATGGTGTTCCTATTTCAATCATTTCTGATAGAGATAGCCGTTTTGCTTCTGGATTTTGGAGATCACTTCAAAAGTCGTTAGGAACCAATTTGGATACGAGCACAACCTATCATCCACAAACTGATGGGCAAAGTGAAAGAACAATCCAAACTTTGGAGGATATGCTACGTGCTTGTGTGATAGACTTTGGAAGTAGCTGGGATAAGCACTTACATTTGGCCGAATTCTCGTACAATAACAGTTATCACGCGAGTATTAAAGCTGCACCTTTTGAAGCACTGTATGGGAAGCGATGTAGATCACCCGTTAGCTGGAGTGAGGTTGGTGATGCCCAACTCACTGGACCAGATTTGATTAGAGAGACGACGGATATGATTGTGCAAATCAAGAATAGGTTGTTGTCTGCTCGAAGCCGACAGAAGAGTTATGCGGATGTGAGAAGAGAACCATTGGAGTTTAACGTGGGAGATAAGGTTATGCTAAAGGTATCACCAAGGAAAGGTGTTGTACGATTTGGAAAACGTGGGAAGTTGAGTCCTCGTTATATCAGACCATTCAAGGTTACATCTAGAGTAGGACCCGTGGCATACCAACTTGAACTACCACAAGAGCTATATGGGATTCATAACACTTTTCATGTGTCGAATCTAAAGAAGTGTTTATCCGATGAAGAACTCATTATACCGTTAGACGAGGTTAAGTTGATAAAAAGTTGCACTTTATTGAAGAACCGGTCGAGATCATGGATCACGAGGTCAAGCAACTAAAGCAAAGCCGAATACCTATTGTCAAAGTTCGATGGAACTCTCGTAGAGGACCGGAGTTTACTTGGGAACGAGAAGACCAAATGTGTAAGAATTACCCCTCATCTCTTTGATTTCAACAAGCGATCGGGCAAGAACGCAAGTTGATCTTCGAGGGCGAAGATCCTAATTTCGTGGGGATGATGTGACAACCCGTCAATTTCAGGTCGTTATTTTAATCTCGACTATTACGTATTACGTGTTTGCTTTAATGAGAATTTTAAATTATCAACTAACCGAGAAGGTTATGACTTGAAACTAGCGTAAAAATGTCGATTAGATGAAAACCGACAAGGAATATGTTAGGTATCGATATTATATTCTCAAATAATCATGAAAATTATTTTTATTATATTTAATCTTTATTTCTCGTGTTTTACGTTTTAACGAATGACGATAACTAGTAGTGATCGCGATACCGACGGATGCCCAAAATTTTACGTTTTATTATCGATTGTCTCGATATTGTATATTTTCGACGTTTTCGACTTAATTGCGTTTTAAGTCGTGTCGAAGCTTGTTATTATTTTTATGAAGCGTTTTAACTTTCGAAAAGTATTTTTACGAAACCCGAGCCCCGTAAATATTTTTAAAATTTACAATTTACATTTTCTACCTTGTAAACTACTTACTTGCATTTTTGGACCAAAAGAATGCATAAATGACAAAAACTACCCTCACCCCACTATATAAGGATTTTCCACTACACATTTCTTTATTAAAAATTCATTTAACAAAAAAATCTCATCCCTCTCTCTCTTGTTCATATATGCCGTCCACCCCCCAACACCCTAATCCATTGATTTTTGATTTTCTACTTTGAATCAAAAGAAACTAAGACAAGACCCATCTTGGAAATTCAAAGATCTTTCTATTGGTATAAATTTTTCCCACATGCATTCACTTAATTTTTATTTTCAATTCTTGATGATGAACATCATGTTTGATCCATTTTTATGGTGATGAATGTGTTAATATTATTATATTCATAGTGGGTTGTTGTTGCATGTAAGATTTTTAATTATTTAATTTTTGTGAGATTAAATTTGAGGGTGTTATGAGTTAGTTAGATGTGTTAGTATGATATTAGGATGATATTAGGACCATAGGAATTGTTGGAATGGGTCGAAAAATTGTTTTGGTATGACTTTTACATGGTCTATTTTGGGCAGTAACTTTAAGGCCATTTTTGGAATACTTACTGTAGTAAACTTGGTAAACTAATTAGATAGGGTCGTATAGAATTTCGTTAGCTTCGATTTGAGCTAAAGTAGAGCTTCTAACTCATTACGAGCGAAATGTTATGCTACTTTTAGTATTTGTGTACCGGGAGACGGGTATCGGCACAATCCGAAAATTGTTGTCGATATTTGGATCGAATCTCGGGGACTATAAAATGAGTTTTAAAAATGGTCAAGGACTGTTATAAGTTGATAAACCTCAGGTCATGAGTCTATTTTCAAACCCGAGTGTCGGTTTTGTAAACGGAATTGTTTAGATAAGTCAAAATGGTTTTACAAGTCAAAGGCGTAAAACTGTCCGCTTTTTGTAACACGAAGGTGTGTCGGGCAGAAGGTCTTAGAAGTAATATTTTTGAATGAAATTTAAACTGAGTCTTATTCATATTATGTGTGAGTTTGTCACCAAGTTTCGTCGAAATCGGACAAGTCTAGATAGGTTAGATTGGTGTGTACATTTGGAGTGTACATGCTGATTGGTAATTTGGACACGTAGTTCAATACTTGTATGGCGTGAGTTGAGTATTCACTATTGGACATGGTGACTTACTCAAGTGTTAAGTCATTACGTAAATGACTTAGCTACTGGTCCGAGGGAAGTAAAATGATGGTTTGACTTGCGTTGACTTGGCGTCTTATGACGGGTCAATGTCGAAAGTGCAAGTTTTTAAATGAATAAGTGTTGAATAAAAGGGTATAGAAGTACACTTATATTGTTAATTTTTCGGGATTTTCGTGGTTATATGAAATTGAGTTTCATATTATTTAAGTATTATTTATACTTGAGTCGTTTATTAACGAACGCGCCTTAATTGGTAGGTTGCGGTCTTCGTGTTTAACGGGCATCACAAATCATCGGCGATCGTCACATTTCTACTATCGTACCAAGGTGAGTCTATAGCCTCGCTTTATCATGTTTACTTGTTTTATAAAACCAGCGAGGGGGATAACATGCTTGTTTTATTAAAATAAAAGGGGTACAACGAGAAGTTGTGGAAACCCTTATTATTGGAAAAACATTTATTGATAAATGAAGGGTACAACGAGAAGTTGAGGTAAACCCTCTTTATTTTAAAATTGAACACAAAGGACCCGATTGTATGCTTAGATGAAAGTTGTTATATAAAGTTTGTTTAGCCTGAAAAGACCCATGAATCGTGAATTGTTAATCGAAAAGAACGCTAATACTATGGATAGATCTATCGGGGTGACACCCAGTCCGGTCGCGACTAGCTATCGCGTGGTGTTGTGATGCACTAGTAATGAAACATCGGATGCAATTGTATAAGAGAAATATACGCACTTGGCTAGGTGTGTTGGGCTGAAATAATATATGTTAACATTCAATTTCACGAGACTTATGAAATAACAACGATAATTATGTCTGATCCACATGATTGTCAACCATGGAAGGTTTATTCAGAATACTTGTGTTCGTTTATTTAATTTTAAACTCTATAGATTCACTCAACATTTTTGTTGACTTTATAGCATGTTTTATCTCAGGTCCATGAAGAAGGCACTCAAGGAAGGCGGTTTCACGCAGCTTGCTAAATTAAAATGTTTTGGCCCGCTTTTCTAAACTATGTCCATTCTAAGAAACCTTTATTATTTGGTTGGTTGTGTAAACTTTAAAACTATTTGGGACCGTGTGCGAACTATTTTATCTTTAAACAAATGAATGGATGTATGTTTTGTTAAAATGACTCATTTTGAGGCGTTTTCTATGATATTGAGGTTGAACCATGATAGTAACACCCAATGACCCTTCCGCTGCTATGACCCGAAATTAGGGGTGTTACAAAACGTTTTTATAAATTATGAATCAACGGCACAAAACGAATCTAATAAAAATTGTCTCATCAAAAACGGAATTCGAAAACGTAAATACGTAATCCTAAGGTTTCCGGTTTAGTCGTAAAGGACGTTAAATTATAATCGTAAGTCCTAATCTCTTCTCGTAAATTTGTGAGTTTATGAACCAACACAAATTTAAAACTCCAAAATAATATTCACGGATAAATTTATTTCTTGAAATGTCGGACTGTCACCAAAGACGGTGTATGTAAACGTGAGCACGTAACGTAGAATCCTCCGGTTTAGACGTAGTCAATGCTACTTCAAGACGTAAATCAAAATATCTTCCCAAAAATAAGTGAGTTCATAATAAAACATTAAAATAATGTTTTTAAATAATATTTGAGAATAAAATATAAACCATGAATTGACGGATTGTCACAGCATTTACCCCTAAACAGGATCTTTGTCCTCAAAGATCATCTTACCTTACTACTCACTTCTTATAGAGTTAAAGCCATGTGGGTATTTCCTCCACATTCGGTCTTTTCTCACAAGTGTAATTCATTACAATACGCGAGTTTCATCAAACATAACTACGGGAATAAGATCAGGCTTAATGTTGACTTACTTTCTCTATCCATGATGTTCACGGGTTTTTGATGAATGCAACTTTTCGCCGATCTAAACTTCATCAAGAAGTGATCAGATTCTCACTTGATAGACATTTTATCAAGTTCGATATACGAAACATAATTCACGCAGCTCTTGAAGTCCTAGGGTAGATCCAGCTTATATGCCTTTCGTACCAACTTTTACATCGTCTCTATGGTCCCATACTACGGGGAATTAATTCCCATGATCTTTCAGATCATTAATTCATTTTTCCAACATTAAAATTTCTGGCATAACTTCGCTACCCATCCGGTACTTCCAGATCTACACTTCATAACCTTCTGCCCACAACCGGCAGTCAATAATCAGATCCTAATTTTAACAATCATTTCAGGTCTCGCGGGTCGAGTATTTTGTAAGGTTAGGTTCGCCATCATAGGAAACCTTAAACCTAAAAGACATGTCCAACTCACAATGGGTGTATGTCAGGTGTCTTCATCCCAACTCCTGCTTACAGATGCTCTGATATCTAGATCCTAACAAGATTCAATCTCAATCCTAATACGATAATTATCAATGATAATCTTTCCTAAGGAAAGCGATTATACGGTTTATTACCAAAGGTCAATCATTCAAGCATAAAAAAACACTTATAGTATTTTGTATCGTTACTTTACCTCATCCCTTCGATTGCGGTGGTACATAGTACTCTCATCAAGATTCGTTCTCAATGACTTCTGAGCAAATCTCTAGAAATTCGATGCGAAGCGAGGATCTTGATAGAGATGATCGATACATGCACACTATGTTTACACAACTCCTTTAAATACAAGAGAGTTAATTTCTTCATCAAGAATTTATCATTAACAGGAATGATATTAGCAGATTTGGTCAGTCTGTCGACGATGACCCAAATCGAATCAAATTCAGATGATGACCTTTGCAATAGCTAGACGTTTACTAATGTATGAGGCAATGTCTGCCTTCATAATTTGCCATTAGTACAACTTCTTCGGATAATGATACATTTAGTCAGAAATGACAGGAATAGAATACTTATACTTACAAGATTCCAACATGACTACATCTCAATATTTAGGCAACCACAAGTGGCCTTTTATACATTTAACGCCATCGGCTTCTCAATTCTAATGGTTCACATTAGCTGCGAACCCCTTTTTATTATCTATATTATCCTTCTTACAAGCATTGTTTATTTTTAAATTGTTCGGCAATTTATTTTGCACAATCATTATTAAGGAACACGTCCTAATTGATTCTTTATCCTTTCTATATTATGTGTTAGTATCTACAATCACCTTCCCTGATGAAACAATTATCATGACCGTATTTATTCAAAAATTATTCCTTCATATTTTCTAAGTCTTAGTTCTATCTCAACTATTATTTTTATCTGTTTTTCTCAATCCGACGTTTTAAAGCGTCGATAATTATTACAAGTAAATTAATAATAATTATTAAATTTTTATGAAGCGTAAACGTAAAATTTTAAATTTCTTAGTTCGACCAATTATATAAAGATATTCAAAATAAATTTGAATTTTAGTTAACACGATTTTTGGTTGATTTATTGAAAATAATTAATAAAATTCTTAAATGTTTGAAAAATCTTTGGTTATACTTTGGTCAAAATTTTCTTAGTTGAAAAGCAAAAAGTGTCGTTTCAAATTTCAAGTCATGGTTCAAATTGTTTCCTCAATCCCTCTTACGTTGTCTTGAGGTATACACACTCATTTACCCCTAAACAGGAGTTTAGTTAAATGATTTGTGTATAAGGGAATAATCCCTTAAAAAATCCTTTGATAATTGATTTGTCAAAACATATTTCCATTTTCTTTCTGGTAAAACCCAAAGTCTTAAATGTCTTCTAATTTTTGAAGAGTCAATATAGATTTCATTACCGTTGATTACGCGGTCATTTAATGTAAAGGATTAAGCCTTAAATCACATGTTAAATATTCAAGGTACAGGTTTTCACTGCTCGGCCAACTCAGGGCAATCTATAAATAATTATTAACTCGTTCTTATTCTTATAAACAAACAAATAGTCCTGAATGATCACAAGCATGAATTTATCAAATTACAGCCTACACACGTGATTTGTTGGGAATAAATTAAGGCCAGATCACTTGAGCGCTGACAAGAACAAAACAAGCGTTGACAGGAACAAAGCAAGCGCTGACAGCTCAAGCGTTGACAATTTAAAGTCAAGCGTTGATAGATTGAAGACAAGCACTGATAGAAGATATAAGCTACACGTTTATTATATTCTAGAATACTTCTAGTAAGGATAGAAACGACAATGTATTTTCTATGTTTATCTTTACCTAGAATAGTTGATACGTAGCTTATTGTACAAGGCTTCTTAGTCTATAAAAGAAGGCCTTTAGGTTAATGTTTAATATCAAGTTTTTATATAAGTTTTCATTCGTAAACATCTTTCATTGTAAGCAAGTTCGACATTCATAATCAAAGTGAAAGTTTTGTTTACATCTTGTGTTCTTGTTTAAGTGTTAAATTCCGCATAACACTTAGATTCACAAAGCATATAACAAAGATTTCTCTACGTGTTATACTTGATCTAATCTCGTATACACAAAGCTAATCGATCTAAGTTTGGGATCAACAAGTGGTATCAGAGCTTGTTGAGGAACTTTTGATCTTTGAAGAACACCAAAACCCTAATTTTCTCAGAAACCCTAAAAACACCAAAACCCTAACAACATCATGTCTGAAGCAATAACCACCTCCAATTCACCCTTACCAAACATCAGGATTCCCATGCTTGATGCAACCAACTTTGACTTATGGAAGTTCAACTTTGAACAATATCTGGGGATCTATGACTACACACTCTGGGAGATTATTGAATATGGAAACTCATTCAATAAGGCTCAAAAGATTCTTGATGCCATTACTCAAAGATCAGCTGTTGAAGGATGCCCTGATGAAGATAAGAAAGAAAAACCTGGAGATGGTAGAGCTGTAGGTGCTGAAGATATTGCAAAGAAAAGGGTTGACATGAAAGCCCTAAATATTCTAAAAGTCTCTTTGGGACAAGAAAACCAGCACAAATATAGAGGCTATGAATCTGCTAAGGATCTTTGGGAAGCACTTGAAGTTGCATATGGTGGCAATACAGACACTAAGGAAGAAAAGAAAAAGCAACTTCTGCATGATTATGTTGTCTTCAAAGCTCAACCCAATGAGAAACTGAGTAGTGTGAGAAGCAGATTGCTTGACATCACAAGCAAATTGTCCTTCATGGGGACACAAGTTGGTGATGTTGACACCAATGCTACCTTTCTTAAAAGTCTTGGTGAGGCATGGAAGATTGAGGCAAGATCTATTCTTGCCAATAATACTTACAAGAGCTCCTCGTTTGATGACATCTACAACAAACTAAGACTATTGGAAGATGAAACTCTTTCAGCACATGGAAGTAAACCTAGCACCAGCAACATGGCCTTCTTCTCTCATAGTGAAGGTCAATTCAATCAGAAGGACTCTTTTATGCATCCAGTTACTGGATCATCATTTGTCAGCGCTGGAACAAGTCCTGTCAACGTCTCCTTTTCAGACGCTGACACATTCATGAATGACTCCCCAAGAGTTAAACCTGCTGGTTTGGATTTGGATACTGTGTGTGCTTGCATTGCTTCTTTGCCCAATGGTTCAGTGATTACATATGAGGACCTTGAGCAGATAAGTGATGAGCACTTGGAAGAGATGGACATCAAGTGGAACATGGCTCTTGCTAGTATAAGAGCAAATAGGTGGAATAGAAGGTTCAAGAAGAAGATGACCTTCAATGCTAAAGACACAGCTGGATTTGATAAATCCAAAGTTGAATGCTACAACTGTCATCGTATGGGGCACTTCATGAGGGAATGCAGATCTCCTAGAAGATCTGATACTGGTAAACCCTCAAGTCAGGTTGTTAAAGCTCAAGATTCCAAAGCCATGGTTGCAGTTCAAGGAATTGATGGTACTGGATGGGATTGGAGCTATCTGGCTAAGAATGCTGAAGAGGACAAAGCTTTGATTGCTGATATTAAAGAAGAAGAACATGTTGAATATGCTCTCATGGCACACTCCTCCTCTTCATCTGATAATGAGGTATATGATGATGCTTTTTGTAGCAAAGGTTGTAGGTTAAACACTGATAGACTTAACAAAGAGGTGTTAAAACTAAAAGATGATATGAGCACTAAAAGGTGTAAATTGTCCAATTACCAACTAGCTCTTACTGAAACTGAGAAAACCGTTTCTGAATACAAGAAAATGGAATTTGATTTAAAAGATAAGATTAATATCTTAAAACATGAGCTAGAGGGTAGTATGGATATTAGAAATATCATGACAAAGGTCAATAGAGACCTACAGGCTAAGTTAGATGAGGCCATTAAGAATAAAGATAATGTTGACCTCAAGATTCAAAGATTTGATAGAGCCACCCAAACCCTAGGAGACTGTAGCTAAACAAAGGGATCCTAAGGACATGACTGGGATTGGGATGAATGATTACTCTCTGGTTCCACCACCAGCTGGTGACTTCTATGGTGTCCTTAGAAAGGATTTATCTTGGACTGGTATACCAGAATGCCAAGAAGAGGAATTCATTCCTCCACCAAGAGTTGTCACTCCATTGGAAGAGTATCAACAAAAACTGACTGACCTAAATGAGTGGAAGAAAGCTAACCCTACTTTATTTGTTAAGGGAGGTTTGCTATGTGAAAGTCCCAATGAATCACCACCCATTAAGGTTACTCAACCAGTCACTGGTAAAGCTGTTGACCTAGGCTCAAACACTGTTAGAAGACCTACCATTAAATATGCAGAGATGTATAGGAATAATAGGTCACCCAAGAGCCAAGTTAGCAATCATGGAACAGGTTTCTACTCTTCTAGACCTAAGAGTGTGTCTAAGAAAGCCTGTTATACTTGTGGTAGCTTTTCACATTTGGCATACAAGTGTGTCAACGCTCCCAAAGCCAGCGCTGATAGGAACAATTTCAGCACTGATAGGAAGAAAGTCAACGTTGTTAGGAAGTCAAACGTTGTCAGACCCAAACCTTGTGTGCAGCAAAGTCCACAAGTGATTAGACCTGCCCCATTCTTCTCTAGAAGGTCTAACACTCATGGACAAAGACCTTTTCAAAAGACAAACACCTGGTCAAATAGGCAATGGGTTCCTGTAGCAAACCCTAGGTTCAACGCTGACAAGGGTAATTTCAGCGTTGACAGGACAAAATCCAACGCTGACAGAAACGTGACCAGACCTAAATATTTGCAGCCACAAGGTAAGGGGTCAAAAGCTTCTTCAAGCTTAACATGGAGACCCAAGAAAGATCAAAACCCTAATAATAATGGAATTTCAATGACTTGCAATAGATTTAATTACATTTCAAAGGTCATTACAAAACCTATTGGGGTTAACTGGGTATTTCATCCTAAAAGGGATGAGAATGGGGTTGTTGTGAGAACTAAGTCTGTTCTTATTGAACAACCAGATGGATCCAAGTCTTCTGAGACTTGGGTTCCCAAAGAAAACTAATTTGTTTTCTTTATGTGCAGGGCATTCAAAAGCAGATCAATGATTATGGATATTGGGATAGTGGATGCTCAAGGCACATGACAGGAAAGGAAGACTATCTGACGAACTTCACTCCTATTAAAGATGGTGATAAGGTATACTTTGGAGGTGGCTACGACACCATTACAGGCAAAGGAACCCTTCTCACCAATAATCTACGTTTTGAGAACGTCTTCCTGGTAAAAGAACTGGATTATAATCTGTTTAGTGTATCACAAGTTTGTGATAACAAAAATAAGGTTCTTTTCACTGATACTGAGTGTTTGGTGTTAAGCAAGGATTTTAAGATCCCTGATGAGAAGTATATTGAGTATAGAACACCTAGGTAATAACTGACTTTTGATTGGTTAATAAAAGGTTTTTGCTTGCAAGATCTCTCTTTGCGTTGCTCGTACCCAATTGATATATATCGTTGTTTCGTTCTCGGTATCTTCTCGAATCGATCACGGTCAAAAGTGGAATCGTTGTTATTGGTGACTAAAAAGGGGGAGCTTGGGTCTAAATCTACTAAACTGATAAAGACAAGTAATAAAATAACACTAGAGACCAGTAATGAAAATAAATCCAGACTTTAAATGAAACAGTAGAAAATACCTTATGAAAAATAAAACTGGAACTCTCTTATTCGGAATGCTTCTTGCTATGCGGAATGTACTGCTCCATTCAGAATGTTTCCCTTACTCGGAATAATTAGTACTATGCGGAACAAATCTCTTATGCGGAAAACGAGGGCCTATTCGGAAAGTTATGGCTATGCGGAAAAATGTCTTACTCGGAATAATCTTCCTTATGCGGAAAAATGCCCTATTCGGAAAGCAAGATTCTATGCGGAATAATGGGGCTATTCGGAATATGGAAAATATTCCGAATAGAAGAAATGAAATCAGACTATGCGGAATATTTGAAGAAAGACCCTTATGCGGAAAAATCACTAAAGCGGAATATTTTGAAAAACCTATTCGGAATAATTGAGATATTCCGAATAAACAAGACAAGGGATCCCTACTCGGAATAAATGAGATATTCCGAATAGCAAAGAAAATCTACCACTACTCGGAATAATTGAAATATTCCGAATAGCCAAAACCCCAGATTCCTTATTCGGAATCTGGGCGAAATCAGATACTGTAGCGAAGAACAGGGGAAATTAAAGATCACGAATTCAAAACCAAAAATCACTAAGTTTTTGATCAAAACTTTAACCAATTTTACCACTAATCTTTTACTCAAAGAAAGCTTTAATCCAAAACAACAAAATCACAAAACCCACTTACTTTTGACAATCAAACCCAACGAATGAAACTCAAGAACTAAGAGTCAAAAAGATATGAAGAGCAAGATGATGGAAAGATTAAAAGATGAATTGTATTAATGAATTAAGATTCAACAAACAAGAAAAGATTAACTTACAAGATTGGAAGATAAATCAAACAAAGATTAAAACCACTCCTTAAGGGAGATGGTTCCTAAAAACTAGGAAGAAGAATAACTGAAAACTAGAAGAAGAGAGCTTCGCATGTGTGAATGGGAGGAGTATTTATAGGCTTCTCCCTTGGTTAGTGAGTGGGCTTTCTTCCCTTCTTTTTGTCTTCTCGTCTTTTCAGAAAAGTTGACGTTTTCGATTCTGATTCGGGATTTGTCGTCAATTAAATTCAACTCGTCTTTTAATTTCTTCGTTAAATAGACTTGAGTTTCTTCGACATGTGTAAATCTTCCGTCTTTGGTCCTTTTCTTCGATAAATCTTCAAATAGGCCCATTGACTTCAAATCTTTTGCATCTCTTGGACAATAGACTTCGTCTTCAGTCTTTTTCCTTGATAAAACCCGTGCAATCCCATGTTTTCTCTAATATTTATCCGGTTGGCTCTGAAAACATAACAAACACACAAACCACGCATAATTCCAAACAAATGACATTAAATACGCGTTTTGGTCTTGTTTTAGCAAGAAATAAGTGGTAGAAAAGATGAGTGTTTACACACCTATCAAATCCCCTACACTTAACCATTGCCATGCCCTCATGCAATGCTTAATGATAAAGCAACATTACACTTTTCTCATAATTAATTAACCTTGGCCTTATTCAAATACTACTAAACAAAAATTAAAGCACTAAGAGAAATTTAAAGTAAACAAAAGGATAGAATATAGCTATGTGGGAATAACTTGTAAAGAGATCGAGGACTTACATTAGGGCTTTGGTGCTGCGAAGATTTATCACCCTCAAGTTTCACGTTCCCCAAACTAAGCTTAAAAACGAGATCATTGTTATTATAAGTTAGCAATTCAAACACTTACACACATGGCTTAATTAAATGCTTAAACTCCCTTATTCCTAGGTGTATCTCTTATATTTTATTTTTGTCTTAGAATGATCATGAAGATGCATTTTTGGACTTATTTCGATAGTTTACTTAGGCTGAAAGCAAAGTAGGACGATTTGATCAATAGTTAGCTAAAGGACAAAATCTCTTAAAACTGCTTCTCGGGATATCAAAAAGTTCATATCTTGGCATAACTCGGTTCACGATTTGAGACCTTTCTCGGGCCGATATTTGGCATGTACTTCATACTTCATATCTTCGAGAGACGTTCTTGAGATAATGGTCTTCTCATCATAATAGAGTTTCTTCACTTTGGAGACTTTTGAGGGGTACTCCAACTTTGTTGACCACGACTTCATGATTATTTCTTCAATCTCTAATTGGGATTTTGAGATACAACGATCCGCCTCCTTTTCGGACTTGGATCTATTTATCCTCATACCTTGTTAGGGTCTTTTCGGATAGACTTCTCCATCATCTTTGTGGGAGTTGATTGCTTTTCGTCGTGAGTCTTGATCTTTCATATTGATTTTGGGAATAATGCTTTTCACATCACTTTTGGATCTTCAGCAATAAAATTGAATCCTCATGCCTTGTTAGGGCCTTTTCGGACTCGCCAATCTTCGCGCCCCGCTTCATAAGTTATGCCTTGGCTATGAACTCTCGTCATTACCGAGCAACTTTTAAACGATCTTGGGCTAGAAGCTAAGTAACCTTTCAAATCGTACGACCTTACTTATTGCAGATAAATTATTAGCAAGTGATGGGAGAATAGGCAAATAATTACACCAAGTGAGCTTGTGTAAGAATACCGACTTATAATTGACTCTATCATTTCTCGTCCTCCACAATTTAAAGTCTCAAGTAATGAGACTCGTGGACACTTAGCCTAATAAACCAATTAAGGTCTACATGGTTAAGGATACTAGCTAGAATAAACTAGAATAAGTCTATTCGGGTTGAGTCAAAATAAACGCAACGGGCCTAATATGTTCAAGATTTCAAAACTAGCTACACCATTTTATTAATATTTTTAACTTTATTGCGGGGTATATACATATGAAAGTAACGATAAAAATTTAAAAATTACGACAAAATGGCCAAAGTTGATTAAAAATTTGAAAAATGTTGAAAAGTATGATTTTCCGGTTAAATGAAGGCATTTTCATGGAAAAGTCCACTTAAAACTTCGATAGAAGTCCCCCCTACACTTAAGATAAACATTGTCCTCAATGTTTAAGCATGTGGGAAGGGTCTCCCCTACACTTATGACATTGTGCACGTTGGTTAACTCAAGTTAAGGAAAAGACGACTAAAGTGATCAATTTCAAATGTGAGTATGAAGAAAATTGAATCACGATAGTTGAGAGATAGAACCAGATTTCGGATAACATGGGATCACGGTTCTTCAAAGATTCCAAGAGTGCAATAATCCCTGTAATCACATCACCATCCAAAACCAAGCAACCTATATAGCTCCCCCTACACTTATGATGAAAAAAACGGGAAAGGGGGATAGATACTCGAGTTGCCTCCTGAGGAGCGCTTGTTTTTGTTTACCGAGTCGCGAGCCTGACTCGGTCCCGAACTAATTCAAGGGGAACGTGGTGAGGGATGGAATCATCTCCTGAGAGATGTCCTCACCAACGTACAATTTCAAACGCTGGCCATTCACCTTGAAGGTAGGCCCATTTGGCTGAGAAAGCTCAATGGTACCATAGGGAAAGACATTGGCGATGGTGAATGGACCAGACCAGCGGCTCTTCAACTTGCCTGAGAAGATCTTCAACCGAGAGTTAAAGAGTAAGACTTGATCACCAACGTTGAACTCTCGGTTCTTGATTTTAGCATCATGGATAATCTTGGTCTTCTCCTTGTAGATCAATGAGTTCTCGTAAGCTTGATTCCTCAATTCGTGTAGCTCGTTGAGTTGAATCTTTCGAAAATCACCGGCTTTGTTGATGTCGAAGTTAGCCCACTTCAAGGCCCAGTATGCCTTATGTTCCAGCTCGATGGGGAGGTGGCAGGCTTTCCCGTACACAAGACGATAAGGTGTGCAACCAATCGGCGTCTTATAGGCGGTACGGAAAGCCCACAGAGCATCATCAAGTTTATCGGCCCACGAGGCACGATGCTCTCCCACAGTACGTTCCAAAATTCTCTTCAATCCACGGTTGGATATCTCGGCTTGACCGTTGGTTTGAGGATGATAAGCGGTGGAAAGACGGTGATTGACACCATACTTAGCCATGACTCTTGCAAATTGATCGTTGCAAAAATGAGTCCCGCGGTCACTGATAATAGCACGAGGAACACCGAAACGAGCAAACAGTTGTTTCAAGAAATTACAAACCACCCTCGCGTCGTTAGTGGGTAAAGCTTTTGCTTCAACCCATTTAGAAACGTAGTCGACAGCGACAAGGATGTATTTGTTGCCTTTAGAAGACGGGAATGGCCCCATAAAGTCGATGCCCCATACATCAAAGATTTCACATTCTTGTATGAAATTTTGAGGCATCTCATCTTTATGTGTGATCTTGCCTTGTTTTTGACAAGCATCCCAATGTTTAACCATCTCGTGAGCATCACGATAAATGGTGGGCCAATAGAATCCCGAGTCAAACACTTTTTTGGCGGTGTAGTTGGGACCAAAGTGACCATCGGTGGGTCCTTTGTGGCACGCTTGGAGAATATCAAAAGCTGCCGGTCCGTCAACACACCAACGAATAATCAGGTCAGCGCATTGTTTGAATAGAAAAGGGTCCTCCCAAAAGTAAGTCTTAACATCGTTCAAGAACTTCTTCTTTTGTTGGGATGTTAACCCTTGGATGAGAACACCACCCGCTAAGTAATTTGCAATATCGGCAAACCACGGGGTGCCATCAAGATTGGGATTTATAGACACTAAGGTCTCAAGGGGAAAAGAGTCATTGATCTCTTTGTTCGGATGGTCCCCTTGATATGGATCCTCAAGTCTGCTCAGATGATCCGCGGCCAGGTTTTCAGCACCCTTCTTGTCACGAATTTCAATGTTTAATTCTTGAAGGAGTAAAACCCAGCGGAGAAGTCTTGGCTTAGAATCATTCTTAGTCATCAAGTACTTCAACGCGGAATGGTTCGTGTATACGATGGTGGTGGATAAAACAAGATAGGGGCGAAATTTCTCAAAAGCGTAGACAACAGCTAAAAGCTCTTTTTCGGTTGTCGTATAATGCAATTGAGCCCCCGTCATTGTTTTGCTAGCGTAGTGGATTGGTTGGAAGTGTTTATTCACTCTTTGGCCCAGAACCGCACCAATAGCAAAGTCGCTAGCATCGCACATCAATTCAAAAGGCAGCTCCCAATTAGGGGTAACCAAGACCGGTGCCTTAGTTAGCTTATCCTTAAGAAGATTGAAGGCTTCGAGACACTCTTTAGAAAAGATAAAAGGTGTATCTTTTTCCAAGAGGTGGGTCATCGGGCGAGCGATTTTAGAGAAATCCTGAATGAATCGTCGATAGAAGCCCGCATGACCCAGAAAACTTCTCACACCCTTCACGGTTGAAGGTGGAGGTAATTTGGCTATGACATCAACTTTAGCACGGTCGACTTCAAGACCGGCTTTAGAGATTTTGTGTCCTAGCACAATGCCTTCTTTTACCATAAAATGGCATTTTTCCCAATTCAGAACAAGGCGAGTGTCTTCGCACCGCTTAAGCATACGTTCCAAATTGGCAAGGCACGAAGAGAAGGAATCCCCGAAGACCGAGAAATCATCCATGAAGACTTCCATGGTTTGCTCAACCATGTCATGGAAGATAGCCAACATGCACCTTTGGAAAGTCCCGGGAGCATTGCATAAGCCAAAAGGCATTCTTTTATAAGCAAATGTGTCGTAGGGACAAGTGAATGTTGTCTTCTCTTGATCTTGGGGATCGATGGGTATTTGAAAATAACCCGAGAAACCATCCAGAAAGCAGTAATATTCATTACCCGCTAGACGTTCAAGCATTTGGTCCATAAAAGGTAGAGGGAAATGATCCTTTCTCGTGGCATCATTGAGTTTGCGGTAGTCTATACAAACTCTCCACCCAGTAACGAGACGGGTAGGAATTAACTCGTTGTTTGCATTGGGCACAACGGTGATTCCGCCTTTCTTAGGCACACAATGGACTGGAATAACCCATGGGGAATCCGAAATAGGGTAAATCATACCCGTATCAAGAAGTTTGATAACCTCTTTTTTGATGACATCATGTATTTTAGGATTCACCCTTCTTTGGCTTTGAATAGTGGGCTTAAAGTCGTCCTCCATGAGAATTTTATGTGTGCAGAAGTGAGGATCAATTCCACGGATGTCGGAGATTTTCCAAGCGATAGCGCGTTTATGCTTCTTCAACACTGCAACAAGTCGGGCTTTTTCGTCTTCTTTCAGATCCTTTGCGATGATGACCGGTAACTTCTCGTCGTCTTCTAGAAAAACGTACTCAAGATGAGGCGGTAGGTCCTTAAGCTCGAGAGTAGGAGGATCCTCAGTAGATGGTGAAACTAACGATGGGTCATCATTAGTCACCTCTTTAGGAGTAGGAGGAGACAATGGGTCCTTATTGAGAAGTCTCTCAATAGTAAGAATATCTTCATCCCAATTGGTGGACGAATTATCATACTTAATGTCGAGGGGACCCAAGCTAGCTTCGAACTCATCCAAGTCACTTTCTCCAAAAGGAGTAAATGCCGGAGCAATTGAGGCAACGGTCTCAACAGTGGGCAGAGAAGAGAGAGTACTTTTGCAAGCATCATGAAAATGTTCTTCACAAGCCTCATCGAGAACATCAATAGCATTAACACTCTCATATGAATAAGGTTGCTGAGAAATCTTACCCATGTTGAAGACAATTTGATCGTCACCAACTCTCATGATTAATTCGCCTGCGGCTACATCAATGAGAGTGCGACCGGTCCTCAGGAATGGACGTCCAACGATTAATGGAACACGAGGGTCCATCTCATAGTCAACGACGACAAAATCCGCCGGGAAGGTGAATTTATCAACGCCAACAAAGACATCTTCGGCTATCCCCACTGGATAAGCAACCGTACGGTTGGCTAATTCCAAAGTCATTCGTGTGGGGACTAGCTCAGGGAGAGATAATTGCTTCCAAACACTAAAGGCATTAAGTTTATACTGGCACCTAGATCGGCTAGGGCCATGCAATTCTCTACTCCCGGAAAGTTGCAAGGAATCAAGAAGCGACCCGGATCATCAAGTTTGGTGGGCAATTTCCTGAAGAGCACTGCGGAGCAGTTCTCATTAAGTTGGGTCTGAGCAATGTCAAGAAGCTTTTCTTTATCACTTAGAAGATCTTTAAACATCTTAGCATATTTGGGCATGTGAGCGAGAGCCTCGGCAAATGAGATGTTAAAATTCAATTGTTTAAACATTTTTAGGAAGTTTGAAACCTGAATATCATCCTTGCTCTTTTGCTTCTCTTTCCTCAACCTTGAAGGATAAGGTATATTGGATGAATAAGAAGGCTTTAAGGGGGATAGGATCACTCACAACCACGGGTGGTGGGGAAATGGGGATAGATGGTGAAGGAGGTGAGGAAAGTTGCTCTTTTTCCTTGTTCACAATCACGGGTGGAGGTATAGGAAGCTCGGGTTCCATATAACCTTTTCCACTACGAGTGGTGATTGCTTTCATCTCCCCTCTTGGATTCGCAACGGTATTACTCGGAAGAGTACCCGAGGAAGAGGGTTGATTACCTTGGATGAGCGAACCAATCATATCACGAAGGTGAACAGCTTGATTATTAAAAGAGTTTTGCATGTTGGCATTAATAGCATCGCTGTGTTTGGCCATATCATTCCTTAGCTCGGCTCGAATATCGCTTCCTTGTTTCACCATGTCATTCTTCAAGTTGACAAACTGACTCTGAAGATTCGTCACCATCTCACGATTGGTCTTCATGAACGACTCGACGTCGGGGTTTACTGCCATCGGTTGATTGAGAGGTGGAGCTTGGTAAGCTTGAGAATTTCCTTGAGTTGGGTAGGTATTTCTTTGGGATGGATATTGATTTTGAGCACGAGGTTGGGATTGGTTGTTTCGGTTATAGCATTGTTGTTGGTTTTGGTTTGCAGGAGGGAAACCGGGAGGTGCAAGATAATTGTTGGAACGATAACTTAGCAAGCTACGGTCTCCTTGAGGACGAGCTTGATAGCTTCCCGTGGGATATGTACCGTATGCCGCGTTAACGTTTTCAGAATAATTGCCTTGAGTTGAAGGACAATCATTATAAGAATGAGGACCACCACATGTGTCACAAGAAATAGCAACGGCTTTAGCTTGTTGAAAGTGGTTTGTGGCTATGGTCATGAAATTCTTGTTCATTTCAGCGAGTTGTCGAGAAATTTCAGTCATCTCAGGATTGGAAGTAGTAGAAGAAACATTGACTCTCGAGTTAGATCTTGAGGATGCGGATGAATCCCAATTCTTGTGGTGAGTAGTCATGTTTTCAATCAACTCTCGACACTCCTCTGGTCTTCTTTTCATAAAAGTACCACCGGCGGCGGCATTGATCGTGTCACGATCGCGAAAGGTGAGACCATTGTAGAAGGTATCAATGAGAGTGACGGGGAGCATATTGTGATTAGGACAGCGGTCGATCAAATGATTGTATCGTTCCCAAGCATCGAAAAGCGATTCATCATTCTCTTGCATAAATCCACTGATTTGGTTACGGAGGTTAGTGACCATGGATGGTGGGAAGTAGCGCGATAAAAAGCGTTGAGTCATGTCGTTCCATGTATGAATAGAATTCTTAGGAAGACGGTCAAACCATTTTTCGGCATGGTGAGAAAGCGAGTGAGGAAAGAGTTGGAGGCGAAGGTCATCCATAGAAACACCGGGGGATTTCATGCTTTGGGTAATGGTTATGAATTTGTCGAGGTGTTTGTTGGCATCATCATCCGGAATTCCGCGAAATGGATTCGTTTGTACTTGCTGGATCATGTGATGTTTCACTGAAAACTCCTGAGCCGTGACATGCATCGGTGCAATCGGGCCTCCACGTCCGTTCATCGTGGGTTGACATAGCTCCTCCATGGTTCGTAAATCAGGTAGAAGGACATTGTTGTTGTTGTTGTTGTTGTTGTGGTTGTTGTTCAAATTGTGTTGAGGTGGGTGATTATTGTTGTTATTAACACCCGCCATGTCTAATTGTTCGAGAGTCTCGGGCTCTGAATAAGACGTGGATCGAGTACGCATACACTAAAAAGAAAGTGCAAGAGAAAATATTTTTGGTTTTTATAGGTTTTTTATTATTTTTGTATTTTTGAAGATTTTATATTTTTATGGATTTTTGAAAATTTTTGTGCTTGAAAATAACGTTCCCGAAAGAACGGATCCCAAAATCCAATTTTTCTCACAAGAAACCGTTGATCCTTACGAAAAGAGCCGGCAGCGGCGCCATTTTAATAACTGACTTTTGATTGGTTAATAAAAGGTTTTTGCTTGCAAGATCTCTCTTTGCGTTGCTCGTACCCAATTGATATATATCGTTGTTTCGTTCTCGGTATCTTCTCGAATCGATCACGGTCAAAAGTGGAATCGTTGTTATTGGTGACTAAAAAGGGGGAGCTTGGGTCTAAATCTACTAAACTGATAAAGACAAGTAATAAAATAACACTAGAGACCAGTAATGAAAATAAATCCAGACTTCAAATGAAACAGTAGAAAATACCTTATGAAAAATAAAACTGGAACTCTCTTATTCGGAATGCTTCTTGCTATGCGGAATGTACTGCTCCATTCAGAATGTTTCCCTTACTCGGAATAATTAGTACTATGCGGAACAAATCTCTTATGCGGAAAACGAGGGCCTATTCGGAAAGTTATAGCTATGCGGAAAAATGTCTTACTCGGAATAATCTTCCTTATGCGGAAAAATGCCCTATTCGGAAAGCAAGATTCTATGCGGAATAATGGGGCTATTCGGAATATGGAAAATATTCCGAATAGAAGAAATGAAATCAGACTATGCGGAATATTTGAAGAAAGACCCTTATGCGGAAAAATCACTAAAGCGGAATATTTTGAAAAACCTATTCGGAATAATTGAGATATTCCGAATAAACAAGACAAGGGATCCCTACTCGGAATAAATGAGATATTCCGAATAGCAAAGAAAATCTACCACTACTCGGAATAATTGAAACATTCCGAATAGCCAAAACCCCAGATTCCTTATTCGGAATCTGGGCGAAATCAGATACTGTAGCGAAGAACAGGGGAAATTAAAGATCACGAATTCAAAACCAAAAATCACTAAGTTTTTGATCAAAACTTTAACCAATTTTACCACTAATCTTTTACTCAAAGAAAGCTTGAATCCAAAACAACAAAATCACAAAACCCACTTACTTTTGACAATCAAACCCAACGAATGAAACTCAAGAACTAAGAGTCAAAAAGATATGAAGAGCAAGATGATGGAAAGATTAAAAGATGAATTGTATTAATGAATTAAGATTCAACAAACAAGAAAAGATTAACTTACAAGATTGGAAGATAAATCAAACAAAGATTAAAACCACTCCTTAAGGGAGATGGTTCCTAAAAACTAGGAAGAAGAATAACTGAAAACTAGAAGAGGAGAGCTTCGCATGTGTGAATGGGAGGAGTATTTATAGGCTTCTCCCTTGGTTAGTGAGTGGGCTTTCTTCCCTTCTTTTTGTCTTCTCGTCTTTTCAGAAAAGTTGACGTTTTCGGTTCTGATTCGGGATTTGTCGTCGATTAAATTCAACTCGTCTTTTAATTTCTTCGTTAAATAGACTTGAGTTTCTTCGACATGTGTAAATCTTCCGTCTTTGGTCCTTTTCTTCGATAAATCTTCAAATAGGCCCATTGACTTCAAATCTTTTGCATCTCTTGGACAATAGACTTCGTCTTCAGTCTTTTTCCTTGATAAAACCCGTGCAATCCCATGTTTTCTCCAATATTTATCCGGTTGGCTCTGAAAACATAACAAACACACAAACCACGCATAATTCCAAACAAATGACATTAAATACGCGTTTTGGTCTTGTTTTAGCAAGAAATAAGTGGTAAAAAAGATGAGTGTTTACACACCTATCACTAGGCATAAGGACATATATAATGTGAACTTAAATGGGATTAAAGTGAATACAAATATGTCTTGTTTTTATGCTAAGGCCTCAGTAGATGAAAGTAATTTGTAGCATAGGAGACTAGGGCACATAAATTTTAAAAATATAAATAGACTTGTGAGGCTTGGTTTAGTTGATGGTTTGCCTGAGAAGGCCTTCCACAATGACCACTCTTGTGTTGCATGTCTTAAAGGCAAGCAGCACAAGGTCTCATTCAAGTCCAAGCAGGTGCATACTAGTTCCAGACCTCTTCATATGCTTCACATGGACCTCTTTGGTCCAACAAATATAGAGAGTTTGAATGGCAAGTCATATTGTTTTGTTGTAACAAATGAATTTTCTAGGTTTACTTGGACATTCTTTCTAGCTATGAAGAGTGACACAACTGATGTTCTTATTGAATTTATCACTCAAATTGAGAAAAGGTCTGGCAATGAGGTTAAAATTATTAGGAGTGATAATGGTGGAGAATTTAGGAACAAGAAGCTAGATGATTTTTGTGCCAGGAAAGGAATTACTAGGCAATTCAGTATTGCTAGAACCCCACAACAAAATGGGATTGCTGAAAGGAAGAATAGAACCCTAATTGAAGTAGCCAGAACAATGTTGGCTGATGCTCACTTTCCAATAGCCTTTTGGGCTGAGGCTGTTAATACAGCATGCTATGTGCAAAATAGAGCATTGGTTAACAAAATTCAGAACAAAACACCTTATGAGTTACTTTGGGGTAGAAAACCTAATATTGGTTTTCTCAGACCTTTTGGTTGTCATGTAGTAGTTTTGGACACTAGTGAGGCCTTAGGGAAATTTAGTGCAAAAGGTGATGAAGGTTACTTCATGGGGTATTCAGTGCAGAGCAAGGGTTATATGGTTTATCTTAAGGAGGACAAACGTATAGTTGAGAGAGTACATGTTAGGTTCTTAGAGAATAAACCTAGTGATCCTGAAAGTGGTCCTAATTGGTTGTTTGATTTGGAACCCTTATCTAGAACTTTAAATTATATGCCTGTCACTAATCTAGACATTGTGAAGGTAACTTCAAATATTGTGGAGGAACAAGTTGTTAATGTTTCAGGTACACAGGTTCATGAGAAGGTTGGATCACAAGCAGAAAAGGCATCTCCTACATTTGAATATGTCACAATTCCTATTTGGACAGATGCTTTTGCTGCTGCTGCTGCTGCTGGACAAGATAATGGTGGTCTCCAAATACCACCAGATACAAACATGCATGGTTCTTCAGGCGCTGACAAAGGCAAATCTAGCGCTGACAAGACCAATTCAGACGTTGACAACAACATTTCAAACGCTGTTAGCCCAGACGCTGACAACCAAGATTCGAACGTTGACAACACTTATGGGCATCTTTTCTCTTCTAGTTTTGAACAAGGTGGACCTTCCAATGTTCATGAAGAGATTCCTGTTGCTCAAAGAGAGTCTGATGAAGAAGATATTGGAAACATGGAGCATGAGGTTGAGGACACCAGACTTTTTGAAGGAGGGGTTCTCACCTCCACAATGAAGAATCACCCCACATCTCAGATCATTAGTGATATTATGACTCCAGTTCAAACAAGAAGATCCCATCAAGGTCTTGGTGGATTTATTGCCAATATACACAAGAAGGTTGATACCCCTCTTGTGCAAGCATGTTTGTTTGCATGTTTTCTGTCACAAGAAGAACCCAAGAAGATATTTGATGCTCTCAAAGAACCAAGTTGGGTGGAAGCAATGCAGGATGAGCTTCACCAATTTGCAATTCAGGATGTTTGGGAGCTGGTTGATTGTCCTAGATATGTCAGACCTATTAGGACAAGATGGGTTCTCAGGAACAAAAGAGATGAACGAGGTATTGTGGTCAGAAACAAGGCAAGGTTAGTGGCTCAAGGTTATACACAAGAGGAGGGGATAGACTATGAGGAGGTCTTTGCACCAGTTGCAAGGATTGAAGCTATTAGGATTTTTCTAGCCTATGCATCTTGCATGGGCTTCACAGTCTATCAAATGGATGTCAAGAGTGCTTTCTTGTATGGCACCATTGTTGAAGAAGTTTATGTTATGCAACCTCCTGGTTTTGAGGATCCAGAACATCCAGATAAAGTGTATAGAGTCAAAAAGGCTATGTATGGCCTTCATCAAGCCCCTAGAGCATGGTATGGTACTTTGTCTACCTATTTGGTGGACAATGGATTCAAGAGGGGCACCATAGATCAGACACTATTTACAAAGAAGAAAGGCAAAGATGTGTTGCTTGTGCAGGTCTATGTTGATGATATCATTTTTGGGTCTACTGATCCAAAGATGAGTGAGGATTTCTCCAAGCTTATGACAGACAAATTCAAGATGAGTGCTATGGGGGAGATGAACTTCTTTCTTGGTTTACAAGTTCAGCAGAAAGAGGATGGTATCTTCATCTCCCAGGACAAATATGTTGCTGAGATCTTGAAGAAGTTTGGCTTTTCTCCACATGAAAAGAGGGCTACTACTCCTATGGATAGAGAACACCCTTGGGGAAAGATTGGAGATGGGAAAGATGTTGATGTCAGGCATTATAGATCCATGATTGGATCTTTGATGTATCTTACTGCTTCTAGACCTGATATCATGTTTGCTGTATGTGCTTGTGCACGTCATCAAGTGACTCCCAGAGAATGTCACCTTTATGCTGTGAAGAGGATCTTTAGGTACCTAAGATGCTTTCCCAGTCTTGGTTTGTGGTACCCAAAGGATTCACCATTGGAGCTGATTGCATATTCAAATAGTGATTATGGAGGTGATAAGTTTGATAGGAAATCCACAATTGGTGGATGTCAGTTTCTTGGGAGTAGATTAATATCTTGGCAATGCAAGAAACAAACAGTGGTGGCTAACTCTACAACTGAAGCAGAGTATGTGGCTGCAGCAGCATGTTGTGGTCAAGTGTTGTGGATTCAGAACCAGCTGTTGGACTATGGGTATAATTTCATGCATACTAAGATATTTGTTGACAATAATAGTACTTTATGCATCATTAAGAATCCTGTACATCATTCTAAAACTAAACACATAGAAATTAGACACCATTTTATAAGAGATTGCTTTGAGAAAGGTTTAATACAACCAGATAGGGTTGACACTGAGGAAAATGTGTCAGATTTATTAACTAAACCTTTTGATACTGGAAGATTTCAATACTTGGTAACAAGTATTGGAATGGTTAATCTCTCTTAATATGTGTTTTGGATTCTTTTTGTAAAAGTATGTACAGGATGATGCCTTATTATTATTGGTCTTATTGATGATTTAGATTTTCCACTATATTTTTCTAACACTGACAAAGGTTGTTTGAAAACTGATAAGTGGTTTTGCAACGTTGTCAGCAATATAATTGTCTAACGCTGACAAAGCTTCCTTCAACGCTGTTGTGTGTTATCGGGGCGTTGTCAGCAACAATGTTAGTTTTGTGGTTTTCAATCTAAATGTGCAGATGGTGTTAGCAGTATACCATTGGATACAGAGTTGCTTATGGATCAATGGAGAAGCATTTGGACAAGTTTTTATTTATGGATGATTGTTGGAATGTTTCATTCCTATCTTGACATAAATTTTTTATGTTCATGCATGATTTTAGCAAACTTTTTGTATCATAGTTTAAGGGGAGGTTTTAGGAACCTTTAGGATTTTTGGGTATCCATATGATACTCTTATCACAATTCTAGATTGTGTCCACAGGTGAGTATGGGTTAGTTTTACTAAACCATGAGGCACTGTAGCATGCATAGTATATCAACTTTGCATGCTGCCAAGACATTTTTGGCCTAGAATTGGTTGTGGTCTGTTGGGAGACTTGGGAATGATTTTGATATGGGATTTACCTGGGAGTAACAAGGATTTTATAAGGTAACTTTGTTGTTAAGAGTTTTGGTTAGCAAGGGACACTAGAGGACTGTTATGTCTATCTTGCTTATGCAAGTGTGCATAACTGGACAGTGCTTGCTGCCCTATAATAATTATCAGCTTTTGGTTATCTTCTCTAGGATAAATTACTTGTTAAGGTCATTTTTCACTTTTTAAAACAATTTTATTTTTGGACGCTGACAAGATTTTTCCAAGCGTTGTTGTGACCAAATTGGACGCTGACATGGCTTTAGGCGAACGTTGACAAGATTATAGCCGTTGGGCGTTGATAGGTTATTTTTGACCATTGACACTCAATGGGACCTACCCAGTTGTTACTTTTTGACATATTTTCAAGCCGTAATTTTAGGAGTTGTTACTTTCATTAAATGCATGAGATAACTTATAACTTTTTCAATATTTTCATGATTAGTTTTTGAAAATCTTTGCCTATTTTTGGGCCAATCACATGCATTCTTTATCTCCTATAAATTTGGCTCCTATTTTTAAACAGGGTATCTATAATTCTTGTCTAACACTTTTCTCTTATCAACTTCATCTTCTACACTTCAAATTAACAGCTTTCATCAATGGCACCAAAGTTTAACTCAGCAGAATTGGATTTGGGGTTCAAGTCTCAACACAACATGATTGCTTATCTTGTTGCTGATAATGATTTGTTTCCTCAATACACACAAATGGTGGCGTATTTGAACGCATCCCCATTAAGGTATGCTCTTTCTCATGCCCACTCATTCCAGTCACACACATTAAGCAGTTTTGGAACACTGTCAGTTCCTCAACAGTTAATGGAGTGACCACATTGACTTCTATTGTTCATGGGAGATCTTGGGTGGTTACTGAGGCCTTGGTACGCCAGGCTTTGCATCTTGATGATGCTGATGGTGTCGCCATCCTTCCCATCAATGAAATAGAACAAGGGCTTAGGGCTTTGGGATATCCTTTTCCTGATGAAGGTACTCTTAATAAGTATCATAAGCAGGAATTTCCCCCAGCCTGGAAGTACCTCATTCACATTCTCCTTCAATGTTTGAGTCCCAAATGTACTGCACACAATGAGATCAATAGATCCATTGCCAGTGCTATTGTGTGCATTGCAACAGGGCAAAAATATAACTATTCTAAAATGATTTTTGAAGGGATGTGTAAAAACAAGGGGACAAAAATGACTTTAGCTTATCCCCGTTTTCTGCAAATGATTTTTGATGATCAAGGTTACTGTTCAAGGGATCACAATGATTTTTATAAGATCCCTGAACAAAAGAAAACTATTTTTACAAAGATGAATTCACCACCTCATAGAGACTTACCTTTAACCCCGGCCATGCTTGCTGTTATTGCAGCAGCACAACCCCAACAAGACCCTCAACCTCAAATTGCCCCTCAACCACAACTTGAACCCATTCCTGAACCTTTACCCTCACCTGCACAAATGCAAATTGACCAAGAACCCTTTGACGCTGACACATCAATTGTTGGCGTTGATGTGCCTATTTCCAACGCTGACACACAACCATCACAATCCCAAACACCCCTTAACCAACCCACATCTACCCATTCTTCCACACCATCTTCCACACCACCTGAATATAGGTTTATGAAACGCCAAAGGACTACTGGAGTGTTCTCCTCTGGTGGTCCTAGCCATGTAGAAGAGAGAACCACCACCACAAGTGTGGCTGGTGACCTGGATGAGGCTGGGACTATTGGTTCTGGCTTAGATGCTGGCCAAGGCAGTCCCACCATCATTAAGTCCTCATCCTTGCCCAATGAACCTGACTTGGGAGGTCAAATCCCCATTTCAGAAGAGGGCAGACTGGAACCAATGAATCTTTTGGAATTGACGGCAGTCTGCATTAGCTTGTAAAAGCAAAATGCAGACTTAGTACAAATTGTCAGCTCACAAGGCCTTGAACTCAAGCAATTGAGGGAGAGGATTGTTGTTTTGGAGAGTGATCATGCTAGGAGAGGTATGGAGGAGTCTTCCAAAGGGGAGGAAGATCAAAGAAATCTGAGTGATAAGGGCAGCCAAGATGGTCAATCAATGGATGTTGCTGAAGCCCTTACAACTTTGAAGGAACAAACAGGTTTTGATACGTCCTTAATCTCTCCAACCAATCTAAATTTATCATTTACAGCTATGTTGAGAGAGGTTACACAAGGCGCTGAGGGAAAATATTTGAGCGTTGACAAGACAAATTTGGACGCTGATAGAAGTATTTTGGGCGCTGATAGAGGAAATTTGGGCGTTGACAGACCTGCACATGAAGGTGATGTATTCCAGTCATCATCTATCATCAAAGAAGTTTCTACTCAGGTATTACCATCTACCTTACCAACCATTGCACCATCAGATAAGGGTAAGGGTAAATTGGTAGAAGAAATTGTTCCAAAGGATGCAGCCCAAGTTGAATTTGATAGAAGATTGGCTGAACAAATGATGGAACAAGGAGAAAAGGAAAAGTCACCATTTGTTGTGACTTCTGAAGAAGAAAGTGATGGAACTAGCTCAGACTCAAGTGTGATGATTATAGAACCAGAAAGGCTTGAGTATGGTGATGAGCTTGCTAGGGAAAAGTTGAGAGATTTAAAATTGCAGGTTGACTTTGACATGCCAGAGGTGGTTCAAATGTACAATTCTTGGGAAGAAAGCTGTATGGATAATCCAGACTTGACCATTTCAGATCAAATATGGGGTTTGGAGCTTCTTCTTAGAGTTCAGAAGGATTGTAAGGTGATTTTGAAGCACAAGGCAAGCAATATTCTCTCAGAATTGAAAAGGGATAGAAGAGAGCTCTACTTTATGTTGCTCAGATGTCATGGAGTTGGATGGACACATCAAAAGTTGAAGGCTTTGACATTTGATGAGTTGGAACATAGGGCTTATCCTATTTGGGTGAGAGTGTAGGAAGAAAATACTCTCAGACTTCTTTCATATGAAAGAAAGGAGCAACTTGCAGAAGAGATGGAAATCAAGAAAGCTATGATAGTTCCCAGGCCAGTGAAGAAGGGATTTAAACTTGAGTTTCCAAAAGATATGAATCCACTATATCCAAGTGAAGCAGTTATAAGAAAAGGCCTCAAGCTCTCCCCATTAGAAGCTTCAGATATGGTGCAAGTGTTACCATTAGATTCCAGGAATCCAATTGTGAGTTATGATGAGGATGAATGTGGATTCTGGAATATTGGCAGATTTGGCAAGGAGGTACACACTTTTACCACTCCCATATCTTTATTTGCAAGTTGTGATAGAGAAGACTTGGTGGACCTTTGGAGGTTACTAGAGACCAAGTATGAGGCTGAAGCACCAACTTCAGCTAATGGAATAAAACTTTGGACCACATTTAAAAGAATGTGTGGGACAAATGAGGAAGATCCTGAAATATGGAAGGATCTTGAAGATGACCTCAGTGGTCTTCAATGGAGGTTATATTCAGCTGCTGGTGTATATCATTTGAGTTCTACAAAGTTTGCAGAGTATCTACTTGTGGATGCTCAATATTTCATATCCAAGGCTGTTTTGGAAAAGATGAAGGACACCCAGCTGGAGATAGATTATTCAAGTGACGTGGCAAAGAATTTGATCAGATTTATTCATTACCAATATGAGAAGGTTTGTCAGACTCCTCCATGTTCTTAATGCTTATTCAGAAACTTGATCATAAGAGTGGATATCAAGCTTAGGGGAGGATTGTTGGGAATAAATTGAGGCCAGATCACTTGAGCGCTGACAAGAACAAAACAAGCGTTGACAGGAACAAAGCAAGCGCTGACAGCTCAAGCGTTGACAAGTTAAAGTCAAGCGTTGATAGATTGAAGACAAGCATTGATGGAAGATATAACCTACACGTTTATTATATTCTAGAATACTTCTAGTAAGGATAGAAACGACAATGTATTTTCTATGTTTATCTTTACCTAGAATAGTTGATACGTAGCTTATTGTACAAGGCTTCTTAGTCTATAAAAGAAGGCCTTTAGGTTAATGTTTAATATCAAGTTTTTATATAAGTTTTCATTCGTAAACATCTTTCATTGTAAGCAAGTTCGACATTCATAATCAAAGTGAAAGTTTTGTTTACATCTTGTGTTCTTGTTTAAGTGTTAAATTCCGCATAACACTTAGATTCACAAAGCATATAACAAAGGTTTCTCTACGTGTTATACTTGATCTAATCTCGTATACACAAAGCTAATCGATCTAAGTTTGGGATCAACATGATTCACCGAATTTATGAATGCTACATGTGCATTAGTCAATCCAAACGACATAACATGAAACCCATAATGCTCATTACGAGTTCCGGATGTAGTGATTGGAATAGATAATCTCTTTTCGCGGACGCGAAATTGATGATAATCATGGCGTGGATCAAATATTTAAAACATACACTAGAACCTTGTAAATGATCGAACAAATCTATTATCTTGGGTAGTGGATATAGATATTTATCATCAATTTACCTAGTTCACTGTAATTCAACAAATAAAAGGAAAGATAACACCATAGCTCTTCATGATGACGAGCTTGGTAGAATAAAAGTCTTCTCATACAACTCTGTCAGTTGTAGGGTAATTCTTTTAATGCAGATGGTGCTGACGTACAGTGCACATGCCACAGGTGCAGCACCGAGAATATAATCAATACCAAATTCAACTTGCCTTAATGGCAAAAGTATAGGTAATTCACCAACAAATACTTCCTAAAGTTTCAAATATTAGGTTCTTTCTAGATTATAATATCTATGACTAATTAAATGCAGGATATGGTCATCCATCAAGAATTATTTAAATAACTTTTGATAATCAACATCTTATCATTTAGGGGAATTCTATTCGAGTTCCCATCAATTAAGACAATGTCGTCATGTCATAATCAATCAATCCATTCTACCGGCACTATCAACTTTCCAGTTTCATTACCGTTGATAAGATGTGAACTTCTCAAAAGACTAATAATAACTCATAATCCTTCAGAAATTCAAGGATATTTGGAGACATAACTAACCTTAATAGAGTAAGGTCAACGCATAATCTACGCGAGAGAATTTCAAATCAGATACAGACGAAAACATTTAATGAATATGAATATATCCCATGTTTTCATAATTTGAGTACGCATTCGAAAGCTCCTCGGATCGTTACCCAGGTCATTCAAATGATATCTAATCAAAAGAAATGATAGGAACGTCGATACATCCAGTCGGGTATCAACACTCGGTAATCAGATACTTTTCCAAAGAATCTCACTACGGGAGAATTGGACAAGAATGAATTGTCAATTGTCAAATAAGACAATTTCCACAGATGAGAAAGTTAGACTTAGAAGAATAAATAGTACCGGCACATATGTAGGTGTCCCTATCAATATGTCCCTATTTTTCACTTCCTCATAAAATTTAATCTTTCACAACTTCAAAGAAAACTTAGTGTTTATTAATAATTTCATGGTGACTACTAATCAGCCTTGCATGGTTACTTCCAAATTGTATGTAGGCACGCAACTATATACAATTTCAAGATTAAGCAATACTCAGTTCGTCAAAATTTTATCATCCTGTTTGTAATAAAAACATTTTCATGCTTAATTCTTAAATAAGAATCAACAATAAATTTACAAAGATTTTCTTTGTTATGAAAACAATTAAGTTTCCAAAGCGTTTCATAAACAACTTTACTTCGATAATGATTATTTATAAATCTCATTGTGAATAATTCTTATAGTGATGAAAATTCAATTTTTCTCAAGGGATACTGTTTTAACTTATAAAAACAATGAGATATCTGCAAAAGAGTGATGAAATGTTGTTCACCAAGAACTAACTACAATATGCTAGGAAATGAGCTTAGCCAATTAATCATGAGGTTCATGACCTCGATGGCACTCAGGAACACAAAGAGAATAATCCACAACGTAACTCAATTCGAGATGAGTACTTGTTCAATGGTTGCATCACTAGTTCGATCATTAGGATGAAGCAATAAAGGATAGATAACATCGATACATGTAGGATTTAGCAATCAATGGTAGTCTTTTCATTAATCACAAACAAGTCAAAATTGTACCGTAACACGTTACGTGTCACTATGTCATACAATTCCAAGAACTCATCCTACCAACTGATGTCTCAGTTAAGTTAGGGATTTTTAAAAGATACCATAATGAATACTAATCCACAAGAGTCATTAGGTGTTCCATATGTCCTGGAAGATCCATCGTGTCCCAATTCAGAAGAAGATTTCTTTAATTTATTTATTGGACACTGGGCATCCTCGTCATTGGAAAATGGCCTAGGAACAACCCTTAACACAAACTAACAATCATTTAAAACCTTATAATTCAATCACAGAACTTAAAGACTTCCTTTTAACAATCTTATATTCCATACAAGTTAAATTTTTATTTATTCAAGTTTCAACCCACTTATACTCAATGCGATATCCTACTTCATTCTCCAATATTTTCAACTTTTATTCTTAGACCTTGAAAGGGCAATAAAAGCTCGATATGAACAACACTTAATTTCCAATCCTATAACTCCTTTATCAATAATTATCAAATGAGTCACTAGTATGAAATGACTTGATCATTCAACTAGACTTCTCGGAAAGGTACTAGTGGCATGAGGCTTTTGGGTAATAGTTCTAATGACAGCCTCAAGTGCAACATTCACCCTTTCGATTTAAATTTAAGAATTGGATGACAACGAATCAGATGACATCTTTCTAGGTGGTAACATTTTGTCAAACTCCACTCTATAAGGAAAGATCGTCATGACATCGATATCAGATTTAATCTCGCCAATTCTTCTTTAATATCACAATCAACTAATATCAACATTTCTACGAATATCAACCATTTGTTGGGATCATAAATATCCACAACTTGGTTGGGATCTAGGATAGCTAGAATTCCTACGAGAATAGCTTTGATTAATTTACTAGGGGATTTAGGGTTCCTTGTGACAATCTACGTCGTATAAATACCTCGTATAAATATCAAAATAATCATCAAATAATCATGTAATAAAATTACATCATATATATATATATATATATATATATATATATATATATATATATATATATATATATATATATATATATATATATAATCCAAGTTATATATATAATAAAATAACGCTTCTCAGTCTGGCCTTGTCGGTAACTCGGGAATTCTTCGGCACCGTTATAGTCAAAAGATTTTTAGACATTTTGTGAAAAATGTTTATAGTTAAAAGATTTTGAAATGTTTTATTCAAAACCTTGGTTTTAAAAATCTTTCGTTCTATAACGAGTGCTATGGTACCACACTGTAACACCCCCCAAATTTACACATTTCAATACAGCGGAAGACTCGTTGGTGTTACGTGATAACACATTACTCACATCGTTGAGAACGCTTAAAAATCGCGTCGTTTAATAATAAAGCATTTCCATTCATAAATATCAGATTTACATAGGTCCCAAGTCATTGTATTTTATACAGGTTTTACAAAGCATTTGAATGGAAATTAATATTTGAGTGCGGGCCATGAATTCTTGATGTCTTCTCGAGAATTACCTTCAAGTACCTGAGATAAAACATGTTAAAAGAAAAGGTCAGCGATAACGCCGAGTGAATTCATAGAGTTTAATAAAATCCATCAATATAACATCGGTATAAAAATTATTACCGAAAATCATTTTGTACAAATCTTTGTAATAGGCCATAAAATAGCCAAAGTCACTTTTATACAAATCTTTATCAAAATCATAATATAGGCTTTCACCTTCAAAATCATTATACGAACCATTGTCGTTAAAAACATCATACAATACGTTTTATAACGTTGTATAAAGTTAAATAAAAACCGTTATATGAATATGGTTATGTAAAACCAAAACACAAACATAATATCAATAATAAGACCTTGTATTGCTAGTCAGGCAATATATCGTAATTCAATGCATAAGGCAGTATTTTCGTTACTTTGATTATTATAAGCCGCATGGCATTGTTACCTTACTACAACAAACAACGGGTAGCTAGCCCGAAACTCAATTTGCCCATCTAAATTAGCGTGTCGTCACAAAGGTCACGCTATGGAAATCTTCTCATACATAAATTCGCTTACCAATCAATGTGGCACGACGGGGATCAACCGTCAAGGCGCGAACTGGGGTGATCGTCCCCAAATAGTACTATTATATGCACAAGCGTCTACCAAATCCTGGTAGTTCACAATTCATGCTAATGGGACTTTTAGTGAAATAACCTAACTTTAATAATCCATTTCATTTCATTTATCGGGTCATATATTCATTCATCGGGTCATACAATCATTCGGGTCCAAATCAATAAACAGACAATCGGGACAACTGGTGTCCTATTTTATTAAAACTAACATGTTATCTCCCTCGCGGGTTTATAAAACATTTCATAAAAACATTTAAAAGAGTGCGAGGCTATGAACTCACGTTGATGTGGGAAAGCGGGTTATCAGCAATTCGGATGTACGATACGTGCTTCAATCACAGAAACCTAGACAAATAATACTCGTCTTAGACTTTTGTCCAATGACTTTATCAAAATAACAATTATGTATACATATGATTATTTTATATATATGATGATGATCAAGTGGGTTTATACATCTTTACTCATTTATTATAGTGTTTATGTGTTGGTAATTTTCAAGACTAGTTACACTAGTTTAACTTGTTTACATTTTAAAGCCCAATACTATTAATTATCCCAATTATACTTTTATTATTAGTATTATACTTTATATGTTGGGCCCAAATGGGTTAAGCCCAATAAATAAGTTTATAAGTGTTTTACCAAATTAGTCGGGTTTATTGTCCATTAAGGCTACTTTGGCCCGTAAATGTCTATATGTTGTAAAGCTCGGGTTTTATCGATTTTTACTTGTTATATGAGTTCATATATCAGTATGTGAGTTTATAAAAGTTTACATTAGACGGGTCCGACCGTCTAAGTTTTATTTGACAAAAACGTTAATCTTTCGGTACTAGCCGAAAAGACGTAAAAATCATGTTTATGGTTGTATAACTTGGAAAATATTTTATACTTGTAATTTATAAAAATATCTTATTTTATATCATAATATATGAAATTCTTATTTATAATTACTATTAATTGTTAGTGGGTTTTCATGTGTATATATTTTATAAATATATAAGTGAGTGCTTATTTTATAAAAGTTTTTATTATAGAAATCTGATTTTAAATTTTATGTTCACCAAAACAGCCATATCTAGAGTTCTATATGGAGATAGAAGCCCAAATATTTATGGCATAAACTGCATGATATGTGCTCCATTTAACTCTTCTATGGCTACTGTTGAATCAGCCTCTAAGTATTTTATAAAAGTCGTCCAAAACAGTCTATGCAGATTTGTACTCTAATATTATTTTGATCATATCTCACCCATCCTAATGATTCCATTGCATGGCCAACTCTCACATGTGTACAAGACTCATAGCTTACTGTATATTAATTTATCCAAGCCATTTTATCAGTTTATCATATGGTTATTTACTGTTTTTATACAGCCTACTAAATTAAGCAAGATTAACCACTTTTACATATAGTTTTTCATCTTTTTATCCATGTTTATCAACACTTGATCCCCACAAAACATTTTTATCATCATATATTCATCATATACATATACAATAAGAAAGAAAAAAATGATTACATAATAAAAATAATAAGAGGATGGGGAGAACAATCTTTATACCACCAAGATTATGTAGGTATTCATCAAGGCTTGGATTTTTGATGGAGAAACTTGTGATAGATCAACATCAATCTTCAAGATCACCAATATTTGTAAACTCCTTGTAGAAATCAGCCCTTGTACATCACCAAATCACCTCCTTGGATGTTAGAATCACCTCCAATCTTCAAGGCTTCAAAGGTTCTTCACCATATGTGTAGATAACACATGGTTTGTGGTTAAAATTGATAAAATGGTGGTGGTTTAATGGTGGAAGTGGACGGCAAGGGTGGAGTATAGAGAGAAAGATGTTAAACTATAATCGTAACTCCTAATCTCTTCTCGTAAATTTGTGAGTTTATGAACCAACACAAATTTAAAACTCCAAAATAATATTCACGGATAAATTTATTTCCTAAAATGTCGGACTGTCACCAAAGACAGTGTATGTAAACGTGAGCACGTAACGTAGAATCCTCCGGTTTAGACGTAGTCAATGCTACTTCAAGACGTAAATCCAAATTTCTTCCCAAGAATAAGTGAGTTCATAATATAACACTAAAATAATGTTTTTTAAATAATATTTGAGAATAAAATATAAACCATAAATTGACGGATTGTAACAATCGCAATCCAGAAAACCTTGTCTTTTGCGATGGAAATCAAGCACAAGTGTCGCAAAATAGTTACTGTTTCGTGAAAAATGAGTAAAAAATGAGATTTTTTCTTAGAAATCCGTGATTTTAACCAATCCAAAGCACCCAAATCCCTACCACAATTATGTAGGAGATTGATATCAAGATATAGAGCACGGAAAACACAAAAAAAATTTGAATCCAAGATGATTAATGGATTAAATCATATGAATCAAATGAAATAACAACAAACAGTCACAAATCTACCCCATGGCGATTGATACCAATTGTTGTCCCATTGATATGATTAAACAAGATAAATAGTGTTAGAAATACATTTTTACGTATATTAGAAGTATCGGTCACTCCACAATATTATTAATGTTGTAATAGCTCGTAGTTAGTGTTACTTATTAAGTTAAGTAAGAAACCGACCCATGGGCTTGTCATGGGTCGGCCCAAGCCCAAATAAGGCCTTGGATATAAATACCCCTTTCCACCATGGAAAGGGGTTGGTTGTTGTTCATTCCTTGTTTTCATTTAATAAAAAGACACATAGTTTCTCTCTCACTTTCTCTCTCTAGTTTCTCTCTCTAGGAATCTTCAACCTACTTCATAGATTCATAGGTTATCAAGATTCTACATTTGGTATCAGAGCTATGGGGTGATTTAAGGTAATGGTTTGTGTTGTTATTTAGTTTTTTGATTGTATTAGTGTTTTTAAGAAGATCCATCTTGATTCTTGGAGTTTTTGGTGTTTTTGTGATTGGGATTAGTAGATAAGTATTAGTTTTTACTTATTATTGTAGAAATCACAAAACTTTTTGGGTTATTTGGTAAAAATCTGGGTTTAATCTTCATTTTTTTGATCGACTGTATACTCGAACAAGGTTTCTGATTCCCAGCAAAAGTTCCGAACCAAAAGTTCCGGATCAACCAAAGTTTCGGATCAAAAAGTTCCGAACCAAAAGTTCCGGATCAAGGAAAGTTTCGGATCAAAAAGTTCCGAACCAAAAGTTCCGGATCAAGGAAAGTTTCGGATCAAGGAAAGTTCCGGATCAAAAGTTCCGAACCAAAAGTTCCGGATCAAGGAAAGTTCCGGATCAAGGAAAGTTCCGGATCAAGGGAAAGTTCCGGATCAAGGGAAAGTTCCGGATCAAAGGAAAGTTCCGGATCAAGGGAAAAGTTCCGGATCAAGGGAAAGTTCCGGATCAAGTCTTCCGAACCAAAAGTTCCAAATCAAGGTATTCCAAGCCAAAATCTTCCGAATCAACACTTCCGAATCAACAAAAGTTCCGAATCAAGGGATAATTTACTTGTTTTTTCGACGATTTTTTAGAGGATTTAATCTTGGTTTCTTACAACAAAAACTCAACACAATTCACAAGCTTTACTTCACTGCTCGATCAACCGATAATCTTTGTCTCTTTGAAGTGAACAAAATGAATCCGAATTCAGTAATGCCTCAGATGACATCCCTTACGGATATTTCCGTCATTACGGGAACGGATAATCGCCCTCCAATGCTCATCAAAGAAGTTTTTGAAGCATGGCAAGGCCGGATGATGTCTTACCTTAAGGGAAAACCGGTATATGGGAGGCTTATGGTTAAGTCAACTTTAAATGGTCAACTTGACTATGGTACCATCGTGGTTAACAATGTGACTCGACCAAGGGAGTTTGAAGAACTTACACCAGCTCAACAACTTGTTGCCGATGCAGACTAAAAGGCTCTTCAAACCATTCTACAAGCTCTTCCACATGACATCTATCGAATGGTAAGTCAGTATACGGCGGCAAAGGATTTATGGGAACGTCTAAAGGTGTTGCTACAAGGTACGTCTCTTACCAAACAGGAAAGGGAATGTCACTTGTATGATCTGTTTGATAGATTCACGTACAACCCAGGGGAAACGCTTCACGACTATTACTTCAGATTCACTACTCTCATGAATGATCTGAATGTATACAATCTCATGATTGCTCCATTCCAGGTTAACACCAAGTTTTTGAATACTTTACCTCAAGCTGAATGGGGTGAGTATATTACCGATGTTAAGTTAACCATGGATTTGCATAAGTGCAATTTGGATCAACTCTATGCTTTCCTTCAGCAGCATGAGAAACATGTGATCATGCACCGTTCGCCTCGAGGTATGTACCCTGATTCTTTAGCTTTGATGGCAAATCAACCAAGCTTGTCACACAACAACACTCCTTATACCTTGGGACATCAAGCCTATCATCCATCACCTTACATGACACCAACCTTCCCCCAATATTCGATTCTACCGCAACCACCCACCTCACATCAGCAACAATATCAGTTTAATGCACCTTCACCACACTATGCTTCACAAAATCACCCAGCAAGCATTGCACCTTATGCTCAGTCTTCATATTCTTCTTATCAAGAGAATGCAGCATATCCATTAAGCTACTCTGACCACATGGGTATTCCTTCTAGTGCTTATGCAGCTCAACAAGACCAAGCACTGTATTGTGATGATGATGAAGTCCCCATTCCTGAATTCAAACAAGGAACTGATCCAGTTGAAGTGTTAGCCACTATGTCTGCTTATCTCACAAGGACTTTAAGCAAACGAGGATTTAGAGGACCAGCTCCTACTAACAATCAGCTGAGGAATTCATCCAATTCTCGCCAACAAGCTACTATTGAGAATGGCAGGGTAATGGTTCAACCCATTCAACCTTATCAGGGGAGACCTACTACATCAACCACCAATGCACGTACGGTCAATCCTGCTCCAATGGTCAACACTCCTCCATGGGCTAATTCCACAGGCAAGTTGAGAATGATTACATGTTACAACTGCAAAGAAGAAGGTCACATGTCCAGGGATTACAAGAAACCCAAGAGGAGAAGGGATGGTCAAGGTTTGCAGAGAAGATTTATCTGGTGAACGCTCAGGCACAAGGAAGGGAACTTGATGAAGAGGAGCTTGCATTTCTTTCTGATCCAGGGATTGCTGAACAAGACGTTGTCACCATACAGAATGCAGCATACCAAGCAGATGATCTTGATGTGTATGATTCAGACTGTGATGAACTTCAATCTGCACAGGCAACTCTTATGGCAACTATCTCCAGCTTAGGGCCAGAAAAAAGATCTGAGGTACTTATTAATACCACTGATAATACCACTGATACTTGTATTCAACCACATCATGTTGTGCAAGAGAGTGCTGATTCGACTGAGTCTTCGGTGGTGAGTCTTTCAAAGGAAGAGACAATCAATGATCGTAATATCAATGTGAGTCCTCAGACTTTGAGTGAATCACAACCGGGAGCCATTTCGAATACGCATACTCCTGCTCAACAAGATTTGGTCATGGTTCCTGCTACATTACTTAGCCAAATGAATGCTCCACTATTAGAAACCATAGCTAAGAATAAGAATTTGTCTGATGAGCTTGCCTTATGCAATGAGAAAGTTCAAACTTTGGAATTAGTTCCTTCGTCTAATGTTCTCACTAATCCCGAATATGATCATTTTCGAAACAAACAAATGGGTCATTTGCAAGAAATTGAAACCTTAAGAGCAGATCTTTCTAACGAACTTAAAGAAAAAGAGTTAGTGGTCACTAATTTTCAAAAACTTCAAACGGATTTTGAATTACTCGAGTCTAAGAAGAATGAAATGGAAATTAATTCGGCTAATAAGATTAGAAGTTTAGATTATTTGCTTTTAAGACAATACGCTGCTTCTCAACTAGTGCACTTATTTGATGCTTCGTTTAGAGAATTTAACTTATCACGTCAAAAAGGCCTTCCCCCTAACCCACAGTATGCAAAACAAGCTTTAAGCCATAGTCCAAGACTTTATAATGCAACCCAATTAGGATTGGTCTTAGACCCGATTGTTATTTTTGATGATCGCACAAGTAAGGATCTAGTTGATGAGGATCGGTCATACAACTTTGCAAAATATCCCGATTGTGATTATTTTAAAATGAATCAGGAGCTTGCTAAAACGGATTTTAGAATTCGCTTCCATATGGACAAAGATCTCATTACAGCACCAACCTACATGTTAAATGAAGAAAACCCTAGTACACTTCCTACACTTGTCAAAATGGAAGGTCCTAAGGAAATTCCAAAGGATCTTCCACCTGTTAGCACTGTATGGTTAAACTTACAAGAGATTAATCAATACTTTACTAATTTTGACAAGGTCATTTTGGAATGTACGACTTCAAATGGCCTAAACGCCAGAGAATGGGCTTTCGAATACATGAACGAGGTGTTTAAGAATGAGATCAATCCGTTTGTCGAAAGTCTAAAAGGAAGTTTTGCATCTCTTAAGGAAAATCTTGAGTTTGAAATTGGAGAAGTTCAAAAAGTGTTTTATGAAATGGACACCAGTTACGAACTTTAATTAATTGAAAAGGAAAAGATTTTATCCGAATATGACCGATTCTTGTCCGAAGTAATTTCGTGTGATGTGCTTACTACTGTAAATGTTAATTATTCGGATGAGCTTACATCCGCTATGATTAAATGTGATGCTGTGAATATATGTGATGATGTTTGTGATCTCTCTGTAAATGTTGCTAATACTGTACATGAGGTAGATAATCATTCTTGTCACGAATCTAACGCTGAATTTTTAAAGCTACAAGATTCTTACAATTTACTTTCAAAACGCTTTAATCAACTCGAACAACATTGTATATCTTTAGAATTAAAACAACAAACTCAAAATGAGAATCTTTTGATATCAAATGGTTGTGAAAACGGTGTTGAGACGAGTGACAAGATGATTGCAATAGTTAAGGCATTAGAGGAAGAGATTATGAGATTGAAGAGAGATGTGTCATCAAATGAAACATTAAAATTGGAACTAGAGGCCGTAGAGTCTAAAAACCAGGACTTAGAAATTAGACTTTCGTCTATTCTAGGGGAGATGGATCGGGCAAGACAGGGACTATCCGCTCCTTATGGTTCAATAGAAGAACGCTTAGCTTTTAATGCAGCACAGCAACAATCTTATGTTGAACAACTGAACCAAAAGTGTGAGGAAATCTCTGACTTAAACATCCTGCTCATTGACAAAAACATGGTTTTGGTCGAGTTAAAGGAGACACTTCTTCTCACCCGACAAGAAGTTGTTGATAACTTAGCTACCGACTCTGCACCGTCCTCTAGTGCTCCAACAACCAAGTCAGTAGTGCTTTATAAGAACCCGCTCCATAAGAAAAACCCGGTTACCTACGATGATTATATGAGGAATTCAATTAAGCATGTAGATCTTGTTAGGGATATCTTAGACGATCTTTATGCCTTAGATCCCTCAAGTAGCTACTATTATTCAGCCCATGAATATATTAAGCGTGTTCAATATTGCTTAGCCTACTTGCAATACATAGGTAAACCAGGTTCTGCACTACTCACTAATCGACCCATTGCTGTAACTCCATTTAATAAGAACCCAGGAGCAAAACCGTCATTGGCACCATCAAGTAAGGCACCTTTAAATCTGTTGCTAATGTTCCCACTTTGCCTTCTACAGGAGTAAAAGAGTCTACTAAGGCTAAAGGATCGCCACTCAAGAAAGATAAGATCAAGCCCTCCACTAGTAGTACCAACAAGAAGAAAGTAGAAGCTCACCATAGGAATGTTAGTTCAGTTTTAAATAAAAAGAATCATGTTAAGACTAAAAGCTCTACGCCTGTGCAGAAGCCTAAACCATTTGTGAATTCTGATTTAAAATGTTGGAATTGTAATGAATGTATGTTTTCCCAACGTCATGATTTGTGTCTTATTGATCATGTGAATGAGATGAATGCCATTAGGAATGATCTTGAATGGAAGCCAACTGGTAGAACACGTGCCCAAGTTGGCTGGCAATGGCGTCCCACTGGTAGGACCTTTACATTAGATGGAAAAATGTGCCCTTTAACTAGGAATGCATCCATTGAGGTTAGGTCTGAACGTCCTTTAGTTAGGCACACTAGCACTAAAGTATGGAAACAGCGCCCTTTAATTAGGTCAGCCCCCACTATAGTGCCTATCAGTGAAGAAATACCTCAGGATTTAAGCCAACTAGAATCTACACCACCAACTAGGAAGAAGAAGGCTAGGAAATCTAAGAAACCTAAAGTTAGCAAATCTAAGATTATTAAATCTGTACCTGCTAATAACAAGGAACATTCAGATTCCGATACCTCTACATTGTCCTCGTCTGGTGATATTTTCAGGTGGTCCAAATCATGCTCTGGTATTTGGACTCCGGTTGTTCAAAGCATATGACCGGAGATCGCTCGATGCTCCGAAATTTCGTCAGCAAGTTTCTTGGAACGGTTAAATTCAGTAATGATCATATTGCAAAGATAATGGGGTATGGTGAATATCAGATTGGAAACGTTACGATTTCAAGGGTATACTATGTAGAAGGTCTTGGTCATAACTTATTTTTAGTAGGATAGTTTTGTGATTCCAACCTAGAGGTTGCTTTTCGACAACATACTTGTTTCATCCACAACTTGGAAGGAAAAGACTTGTTGAAGGGATCTCGTGGTGCAAATCTTTATACGTTGTCCCTACAAGACATAATGGCCGCCTCTCCAGTATGTCTTCTCTCTAAAGCATCTAAGACCAAGTCATGGTTATGGCATCACATATTATCTCATCTCAACTTTGATGCTATTAATCATCTGGCTAAAAAAGAATTAGTTCGTGGTCTTCCAAAGCTCAAATTTCACAAGGACCATTTATGTTCCGCGTGTTCAAGGGGTAAAAGTACCAAGAAATCATACAAGCCCAAAGCTGAAGACACCAATCAAGAAAAACTTCATCTTTTGCATATGGATCTTTGTGGGCCAATGAGAACTGAAAGTGTGAGCGGTAAGAAATTCATTCTTTTCATTGTGGATGATTTCTCCAGGTTTACATGGGTTAGATTTCTACGTACAAAGGATGAAGCACCGAAGGCTATCATCACTTTTCTGAAATTCATTCAGGTACGTTTGAATACTACTGTCCGCCGTATTCATACAGACAATGGAACAGAGTTCGTCAACCAGACTCTTCGTGATTACTATGAAGGAGTTGGTATCTCTCATGAAACATCCGCTGCACGTACTCCACAACAAAACGGTGTCGTTGAAAGACGGAATCGTACGCTTATGGAAGCTGCTAGGACTATGCTGATTTATGCGAACGCTCCATTGTTCTTGTGGGCAGAAGCTATATCTACTACATGTTTCACCCAAAACCGTTCTATCATTCGGAAACGCCATGGAAAAACACCTTACGAGCTTCTACATGATCGTAAACCCGATGTTTCATTCTTTCATGTGTTTGGGGCTCTTTGTTATCCAAACATTAATAGTGAGAACTTGGGCAAACTTCAACCAAAAGCCGATATAGGTATTTTCATTGGTTACTCACCCTCCAAGAAAGCATACCGAATTTACAACCGTCGTCTTGGTAAGATTGTAGAAATTATGGACGCTGATTGCGATGAGCTGACAGCGATGGCTTCTGAGCAATGCAGCTTTGAACCCGCGCTTCATGAGATGGGAACCGGTGCTATTAGTTCCGGATTAGTTCCCAATAATCCTACTTCTACATCATTTTTACCACCAACAAGGCCCGAGTGGGATAAACTGTTTCAACCGTTGTTTGATGAATTCTTTGATCCCCCGAATGATGAAGTTCCAGCACCTGTAGTGATCGCTCCAATCCCTGAAGTGGTTGCTCAAGCCAATGAAGCTTTATCAAATGCATCTTCAATTAACAGTGAACCGGATGCACCTTTACCAAGTGATTCTCAAACTACACCTGAATCGTCACCCTTACTTGTACCTAATGATGTGGAAGAGGATTCTATTGATCACGATTTGGAATATGCTCACCTACAAGAGCTTCCTTTCTTTGGTGTACCGATACCTGAAAATCCTTCAGCCGCGTCTACCTCAGAAGAAGCTCCTTCTATTGTTCACTCCAGACCACCACAGATTGAAAATCATAGCACTAAATGGACAAAAGATCACCCAATTAGGAATGTCATTGGAGATCTAGATCGACCAGTCTCTACACGCCATCAATTACAAGAGAGTGCACTCTATTGCTACTTTGATGCATTTCTCTCCGAAGTTGAACCTAAAAACTAGCAACATGCTATGACTCAATCATCTTGGATTGAAGCCATGCAAGAGGAACTAAATGAATTCCAAAGACTTGAAGTTTGGGAATTAGTTCCTCTCCCTGACAAGGTTAACGTCCTTACTTTGTTGTGGGTTTATAAGGTAAAACTCGATGAGATGGGTGCAGTATTGAAGAATAAGGCTAGATTGGTTGCTAGAGGATATAAACAAGCCTTGGGTATAGACTTTAAAGAATATTTTGCTCCTGTTGCAAGATTGGAGGCTATTAGACTATTCCTTGCGTATGCTACTCATATGAACATTATCGTCTATCAAATGGATGTGAAGACGGCATTTTTGAACGGTGAACTAAGGGAAGAAGTCTATGTTAGTCAGCCGGATGGGTTCGTTAGCACGAAGTTTCCTAATCATGTGTACAAGCTTAAGAAGGCTCTATATGGGTTGAAACAAGCTCCACGTGCTTGGTATGATCTCCTTTCAACATATCTCATTTCGGAAGTCGTCTCCAAAGGCAAGGTGGACCCCACTCTATTCACTCTCAAGGAGGACAACGACATGATTCTTGTACAAATTTATGTTGATGATATAATATTTGCTGCCTCTAACATAGAATTGTCCAAACGCTTTGAGAAGATAATGTCCACACGCTTTCAGATGTCAATGATGGGAAAATTTTCATTTTTCTTAGGATTACAGATTTCTCAGAATCCCAGAGGCATCTTTATTAATCAATCCAAATATGCTCTAGAATCTTTAAAGAAATATAACTTTGAAAATTGTGACCCCGTGGACACTCCAATGGTGGAGAAATCCAAGTTAGATGAAGATAGGAATGGGACTATTGTCGATCTAAAACTTTACCGTGGGATGATCGGCACCCTTCTCTATCTGACTGCTAGCAGGCCTGATTTGCAATTTGCTGTATGCATGTGTGCCCGGTATCAGGCTCGGCCTACCGAAAAGCACCTACATGTTCTTAAAAGGATCTTTCGGTATCTCAAAGGAACACTTCATCGTGGTCTATGGTATCCAAAAGATTCCTCTATTGCTTTAATATCATAAGCAGATGCCGATCATGCTGGATGTCAAGACATGAGGCGTAGCACTTCTGGATCTGTGGAACTCCTTGGAGACAGATTGATCAGTTGGTCTTCAAAACGGCAGAAAAGCGCTGCAATTTCGAGCACGGAGGCTGAATACATCGCCATGTCCGGTTGTTGTGCTCAAGTCCTTTGGATGAGATCACAATTAACTGACTACGGTTTGGGATTCAACAAAATCCCGATGTATTGTGACAACAAGAGCGCCATTGCCCTTTGCTGCAACTATGTTCAACACTCCCGGGCCAAGCACATAGACATTCGCTACCATTTCATTAAAGAGCAGGTGGAGAACGGAGTGATCGAGCTGTATTTGATCACTACTGACTATCAGCTGGCATATATGTTCACAAAAGCATTAGATAGAGGACGAATCGAGTTTTTGATCGACAAGCTTGGCATGAAATCATTCACTCCAGCGACTCTCAAAGAATTGGCAGAAGAATCAGCTGAATAGTGGTGGTAAACTATTCAGGCGTATCCTTTGTTCGTGATCATGTATATTATCGTATATATATAAACCACAAAAAGAAAAATACAAAAATATAAAACCAAGAAAAACCATAAAAAATATAAAACCTACAAAAACCATAAAAATTATAAAATCAAGAAAAACCAAAAATATTTTTCGTTTTTAAAATCGGGCATGTCTTTTAGTATGGTAATATTTACGGCCTTAGTAATGTCGATCAATATTGACACGGTGCCATAAATAGAGTCCGTATAAAAGTTGTACATTTTTAAAACATGCCCATTATGGCTTGTAGTTATTTCAGACTGTAACCCGGTTTTCATATTAAAGTCACGTATTTCCTTGGAAAACGTTGGCTCACAACGGGAATTAATTTTCTCGGGCATGATTTACAAGCCAAATCATGCAAAGGGATCAAGTTTACTTTACAACTTGGTCTAACCCAAGTTAGTGTACGTCTCAGTGCATTAATTTGTCAAAATAAGAGAAATCTTATTGCCACCACGAATCAATTTTTTTTTTCAAAGATACTAAATAGAAATGCTTTCATCAATATTTGACTCTTTAAACAATGACTACAGCTCTTTAAATAGAAAACGGGTCATCGTTTAAGGGGGAGAAAATATTAAATCATCTTCGTCATCAAAACGATTTTCAAAAGTGTTTGTGGAAAATTAATTGGCTAACGAGTGGTCTTGCTTTAGAATACGACTTGTGCTCGTTCAATGTGATAGGAATTGCTTTAGATCTTGGAGATTTGCTAATAGGTTGCGATGTTTAAGATTGTCGTGATGAGTTTAGCTAAGCAAGGTTAAGTTGGCTAAGTTTATCGAGGGTTAGGGAGACGAAAAAGAAAAATGAAAAGATAAGGAATAAAAAGGGAAAAAGAAAGAAAAGTGTAGGGTTAAAGGTGACAACTTGTGAAAATTGTAAAATTTTGACCTAAGTCAAAACCAAACCCCCCCCCCCCTCCGTTTTTTTCTTATCCTCACTGTTTCACTGTTTCTTTTCGCCATTGATACACACATTCAAGCTTTTACATCATCTCGATTCTAATCATCCAATCCATTTCAGTCGATCAAACAAGATACTAACATCATATCATTGATTTCTAATTCGCCTATCTAGTTTAAATCCACTTAGTTAATTTGTGAATTAAGGTTAATCTAATTAGGGTTCGTTTGCCTAATTTTGGGTTAATTTAAATTAGGGGTTTTAGATGGGTTTTATGCGGATTAGCATTAGAATGTGTTAAGTTTCCTTAGATTGCCTAAAAACTCACTATAGCACTTAGAATAATCTTTCATAGGTGCGTTTGTAATCTTCCGGATGAACAAAGCTTGAAAACTTCCGAATGAAGGAAGTTCTGAACAAACTTCCGAATGAAGGAAGTTCTGAACAAACTTCCGAATGAAGGAAGTTCCGAACGAACTTCCGAATGAAGGATGTTCCGAACGAACTTCCGAATGAAGGAAGTTCCGAATGAACTTCCGAATAAAGAAGTTCCGAATGAACTTCCGAATGAAGAAGTTCCGAATGAAGGACTTCCGAATGAAGAAGTTCCGAGTGAACTTTCGAATGAAGGAGTTCCGAATGAAGGACTTCCGAATGAAGAAGTTCCGAATGAACTTCCGAATGAACTTCCGAATGAAGAAGTTCCGGATGAACTTCCGAATGAAAGAAGTTCTGAATGAAACTTCCGAATGAAGAAGTTCCGGATGAACTTCCGAATGAAGAAGTTCCGAGTGAACTTCCGAATGAAGAAGTTCCGAGTGAACTTCCGAATGAAGAAGTTCCGAGTGAACTTCCGAATGAAGAAGTTCCGAATAAAGGACTTCCGAATGAAGAGTTCCGAATGAAGGACTTCCGAATGAAGAGTTCCGAATGAAGAGTTCCGAATGAAGAGTTCCGAATGAAGAGTTCCGGATGAAGAGTTCCGAATGAAGGGTTATTTGATTGATAGTTGTTTGCCTGTTATAAGTACTTGTTGAAATGTATTATGCTTAGAAGTCATAATGATCTATATCTATATATTTTTTGTGCATCAACCCTTTATGTCTTATCTTAAGCAGATACGATGACTAATCCAACAGTAAAAGCACTCCAAGATGCTAGAGCAGCCGAAATTGCCGAAGCAAGAGCCCTCAAATTCATACAAAACAATTACCGGCCGAAGCAAGTCTCAAAATCCACTCACCATGGATTTAAAGTCGCCATAGCAATCCTTGATCACTCTCATTTCAAGAATGCTTTAAGGAGTACTGCCTCGGTGCCTTATGATTACATGTATGAGTTCTGGGCTACCAAGGAAAGCACTTCAAACAAGATCACCTTCACTCTCGACAACAAGCAGCAGACACTTACTGTTTCAGACTTCCTGAAGATATTTGGCATTCGGGATACACCCATGGAGATGTTCGATGCTCTTGGATGTCCTGACATACGAGTTGTGTCTGAGTTTACCACTGCTAAAGTAGGTCAACCTTGGAGAGCAATGTTGGGTATTCTCAGTAGATGTCTTACACCGAAAACCAGTGGGCATGATGCTTTGCGTAGTCCAATTATGAACATCTTCCAAGGGATGTACACAGGCGCAAATGCAGATTATGCATTATTGTTGTGGGAAGAATTCACCTTTCAACTCTTCCAAAACAAGAAGCTGAAGACTAATTTCTTTCCTTACCCTCGGTTTATCAAGCTTATCATTAATTATTGTATGAAGAATGATGTTACTATTGATAGGCGTGCAGCAAGTCGTCATCACACTGAAGAGGCTGATCATACTGTGGATCTAAGGCATGAAGGACCATCTGGTGGTGTTATTCCTGGTCCTATTCCCGATTACCTTCTGACGGATAGAATTAAAGCTTCAGCTGATTACAAGCTACTGCTGCTAGAAATCAAGAAGCTAAAAGCAAGCCTTCAGACAGTAGAAGACTCGTCTACTACGGTCAAGAGTAAAGGTAAACGCAAGCAACCAGCTGCTTTACCTGAACCCGAAACCAAGAAGAAGAAGACTGGGGCTAAGAAGGGAAAAGGCACTGCTGATGAGCTTGTTCTACGTGACGAAGAAAATGTTGATGATCCTACTCTTAACAAGGCTGAGAGAAAATTAATGAAGATAGCTATTGAAAGGAGTAGGAAAGACACGGGAGGTAGTGGTTCGGGTGCACAGATAAATATTGAAGAAGAGTACGAGGAGCCAGAGGATATTTATGAGTTTGGATCACCTGAACGGTATTCTACTTCGAAGGAGACATCCATCCCTGTTTCAGCAAGTGTTGAAAAAGAGTCCGGTGCTCCTACAATCATGGTGCCTACTCAGCCTTTAGTAACTCAACCTCCACCAATACAGCCCTTACCAACCCAACCGGTACCAACACCTTTCCTTCCACCACCAATAACTCCCATCCTCAGTACTGTAGTAACAACCGAGCCTCTTCAACCAACCCAGAGTAGCTCTGCATCATCTTCAATGGCTGCATTTATAATGGCCGAAATGTTGGATAAACATACGGATAATCAAAAAAGAGAGATGAATGAACTTCGCCAAGAGCTACATAGACGAGTTCAAAGTGAAGAAGCATCTAAGAAAGCCCAAGAAGAGATGCTTGCTAAGTTCGCTGCAGAGATGGAGTTGACACGTAAAGCTCATGCAGAAGAACTAGCTCAGGTTAAGAAGGCTGAAGCTGATAAGCATGCTGCACGAATCACAAGACTTCAAGCTATGAGGGATAAATACAAGGAGCAGAAAGAAGCACTTGAAGCTTCTGTTGAAGAGAGAGTGAAAGAATCCGTTGAATCCATTATGCCAAAACTACGTGATTAGTTGAAGACACTCGCGGCTGATAACTTGATGATCAAGTCATCCAATCCTTCAGAATCCGCCTACAAAATTGCCTATGAGTTAACGGATTTTGAATTGAAGAAGATCCTCAAAGCTCGTATGAGGGAACTTGGATCTTTTGATAAATCTAGGATTCAACGGGCTCTCTACAAATCACTCAATGACGCTATCATGGAGGATGATCGGTTATTTAAAACGTTTGGAAGTGTGGTACCATACCACATTCTGCCTGAGGAAGAAAGGGAAGAAAGTGAACAAGAAGAGGGTGACGGGGAAGAAGAAGGTGAAGAAGAAGAAGAAGAAGAAAAGGATGATGACGATGATGGTGATGATGATGAGGATGATGATGATGATGATGGTGATGATGGTGGTGATGGTAATGAGGAGAGTGCTAAGGGAAGCAACGAGGATAGCGATGAGGATGATGATGGTAAACAGCCTGAAACAGGGGATAAGGTTGCCAGCACAAAAAAACCTTCTAAGTCTGGAACCAAGTCTAAGAAAGATGCAGCAGCAAAGGAAAAATCCACTTCAACGGAGTCAAGACGATCCAAGTGGCGCCACGATGTGAATGCTACTACAGCGTCATCGATTCCCGGTACATCTATTGATGTGTCTATACCTGTTACCACTAACCCTGTTAGTTCTGTTGTTGCTCCTGTGATTGCAGAGTCGGTAACTGAACCTGAAGCTGCACAACACTCGCCCGTTCTTGACACCGCCGAAATTCCTGAATCTGAACCAGCACGTGTTCATGTCTCTACTCCTCTACAACAAGAACCACAATCTACTATTCCTGAGTCAAGCACACGGGACTGGGCAGACACGTTGGAGATTGACGAGACTGCACCGCCACAAGCTTGGATCACGGCAGCGGCTCAATATGATCCAATCACAGACGCTGACAAAGATGTCTTATATCTCCGTATCCGCAGTCCGATTGACTTGTGCGCATTTCTGGCTCATGAGTATAAATCTCCGGTCACTCCGTCATTGGTAAAGAGAGCGCTAAAGGATAACAGAATTCGCGCCAAAACCAGGTTAACCCGAATGGAGTTCGAGTACTATGCTGACGAGGTCCTGAAAGCTCTTAACACCGTTCAAAGGCCAGGTCTCCATGAATCAGAAAGAGCTCCACCTCCACTTGATCCTTCTCAAGATAATCAGATTGCTCTCGACTTCTTCGTCACCTATGATCTTGAGTATCTTCTGAAGGGTTCATCAAAGTACGCAACCTCCTTGACCTTGCTGAAAGCTGCCAACTAGGGGACAATACCCTGGATCGAGGAAAAGGTAAACCGACTCTGGGTCCCAAGGGTAACTCGTAATTATGATATGTATGCTGTTATAGGTGCATCTCATTGGGACGAACGAGTCCGAAGGGCGTACAGGGGTTGCTTCTTAGCCAATTTAGGAAGCAACGTTAGATCCGATATCCGCATCTCCAGTATTTTAGGGCTGAAAACTGAAGCCAAGAATGGCTATTATCATGTGACGGAGATTCGTCTGAAAAGTGAGGATGACAAAGAATACAAAATCCAGCAGGGAGATTTTTCTATCATTCGCCTTGAGGATATCGAAGATATGTTGCTTATGATGACCCGGGATCAACTCACACATATTCCTCGTGAAGACATCATTGCCTTGAATACAACACTTCGTATGTTCACACGAAGCGTTGTTATCAAGAAACGAGTTGAAGATCTTCAGTTGGGAGTCGAAAGCTACCAAAGGAAGCTTAACCTAACCCGTCCAGTGAATCAAGTGTTACCTCAACATGTCAACAGATGTCCCTATACCGGCATTTCTGTTCCGAATTACGGGATTTTCTACTTGAACAGTCGAGGGTTAATGAAGTTTTTGAGGGTGGGTGAGCTTTATAAGTACAGTGATGGGACTCTCCTATACGTCAGAGGAAAGTTGGAGCATCTTAATTCGGGTGGGACTTTACCAGAGATGACTGAGGATTGGCATCAGGGTTATCGGCATATGGCGAGGTACGTGATCAAGAAGATTGATCAAAAGCTCCGTGAACGTAGATTGATGAGGAGCTTAGAAAGATTCTTTGGTGGTAGACCATATGGAGTGCACCACAAGTTACTGCAACGATCCATCTAATGGTTCGTACATTTCAGGTCCACTTTATATTGGTTTTTCATTATGAATATGTAAATTTGTGAATATTGTGCTTTTATGGCTTGATGTAGTGTTAAGGTATGATAATTTTTCAAGAATTTCTCACGAGATTCTAAATCTTTCAAAATATATCATACTAAAGCACTACAACTATCCCTTATTAATTTAAGAGGGAGCATTAACATGTTCTATGGCCAAACATCGATTTCATTTTTACCCAGAGACCGGTTAATCCATTCAATATCCCAAATATTAATGGTTACATTTTGGATAAGGGGAGAAAATGGGATTAAGGAGATTTAAATCATACTTGGCTAAAAGATGAAAAAGACTTAACGATTATCCAACTTAATATGTGTAAAGCACGTGTTAAGGGGGAGCATTTTTGATGAACAAAACACCTAAGGTACAAAACTTTTGATTTCAATATCACAAGTACCTTAAGTGATTTTCAATGATTTTTCATGGTGGCTATACTTTCCCAAAACACGCTTAATTCACGACGGATGTGGTGACAAAAGGGTGGTAGGAATAGGTTTTAGTCCAATGATTCATCAGAGCCGATGGAATCTTCCGAAGGACAATTCCCTAGATAGAATTAGAAGTCCTAGGAAAGTTGGAGAAAGATTGTGAACGTAGCTGAATGCCGACCAAGTACTTAAGCTAGCACTGGAACAATCACAACAAAGTGCTAGTTATGACGTATTGGTAAGCATTGAAGGGGTTGAAGAATGAAAAAGAATTGTAAAGATAAAGGGTGTAAAGAAAGAAGCCCTCCTTATAACTTTAGGCAGAAACCGGGTCAATACATATGCTATTGAGATCATTTTTGTTAATGATTCTCAATATTGAAGAAAGACATCATGGACCCAGTGATGCAATGCACAACCCTTCCCAGCTAACTCAAATATCTCTCAAAAGGTATTTGTTTTAATCACACAGAGATCAACACGTTATCTGTTGGTTTATTCACTCCGAATAGACTGGTATTGAAAAGGTGGCACTCCTCTCCAGCCATCGCTCACTAAATCAAAACGCACTATCGAGTCTAGAGCCAAGAGATCATCAAAAGTCTCATTAGGACACTTTCCATTCATTCCTTGCTTTCTCACACACTGTGAAAAGTAAGAGATTTTTATGAGTCCTACGCAGTATTCCTATAATATTGCCAGAACATCCGAGTAATACAGAAGTATTACAATGAAGATGGAAATCCTGCTTGAGCCAACATCAAACAAGCTCATGGTAGGTTACACGTGCGGTTCTTTTAGAACCAATCTTGTGAAAAACTGGAAAGAAACCGTGGTTTAATTCTTAATTGAACTTAAACTCGTTCCAGGCCTCTACGCATTATCATATGATCTTGCCAGAACACTCAGAGTGACTCTTTATTGATCACAGTGACGAGTGGAAATCCTTCTAGTGTTAACATCAAACAGCACTTGGTAGGTGACGTGCAAGATTCTTTATGAATTGAGCTCGTGATAACTGGAAAGCAACAATGGTGAAAATCTTAATTGAAATTCACTTGTTCCAGGTTTCATGAATTGACGGCTTCAAATCACAAGGATAATTTATCCAAGTGATTCACTCTTTATGTTCGCAGTCAGCTTTGGACGGTCGAATAAAGAGAACGGGTTTACCCGCGAAATCCTGTCAGGAAGTTACTTAATTGAAACTATCCGTCATGGGTACGATATCTAATATCGTCCAACGGTCTTCACCGACCGGAGGTAAAATGCTACCGAATTAGAATAAAATGTCAAAGCCATTTTATTCGTGTCGTTGTTGTGTACCTGTTAAAGACGGTGGCGTTGCTGTGTACCTGTTGAAGACGGTGGCGTTGCTGTGTACCAGTTGAAGACGGTGGTGTTTCAGTGTACTTGTAGAAGTCGTTCCCACATGCTTATGTTTTTCTGCATCAAAGTTCAGCAAAATTCAAGAAAGTGCAAAATGAAGTCTTCCGCTGTACCAAACTCTGAAGCTTTCGAGAATTCAACAAAAAGACATAAGTGTGTGGAACATGGAGTCACAAGGAGGCAAGTTTCACAAGAAGGCAAAGATCGCACGTGAAAGGCCAAAAGAACAATGCTCTCAAGCCAAAGCCTAAAAGATCAAATCAAAATATTCACAATAAAAAGAAAGAAGAAAAGACTACGAGCTGAAGAACAAAGACTTACTATAGTATGCTAGGTTTAGAACTTTGTAAACGTGGAGTGACCTCCCTTAGGAGGAGATTGTTAGAAATACGTTTATACGTATATTAGAAGTATCGGTCACTCCACAATATTATTAATGTTCTAATAGCTCGTAGTTAGTGTTACTTATTAAGTTAAGTAAGAAACCGACCCATGGGCTTGTCATGGGTCGGCCCAAGCCCAAATAAGGCCTTGGATATAAATACCCCTTTCCATCATGGAAAGGGGTTGGTTGTTGTTCATTCCTTGTTTTCATTTAATAAAAAGACACATAGTTTCTCTCTCACTTTCTCTCTCTAGTTTCTCTCTCTAGGAATCTTCAACCCACTTCATAGATTCATAGGTTATCAAGATTCTACAAATAGATAGAAGATAGTTGAATTCTAGAGAGAGAAAGTAGAGAGAGAAAATAGAGAGAATGGTTGGAAACTTGGTGAATATTAGATTGAGAGTGTAACACCCCATTTTGATAAATGGAATGTCACGCGTAATTATGGCGTGTCATCAAAGCATACAAGGATAAATGTATAAAACATTACATGACCATAGGGATAACCGAAATCAAACATCGGTTCCCAAACATAAGCCCAAAACATAATAAAGCAAAAGAAATGAATGAAAGACTAAACAAGCATAAGTATATGAAGGCAAAAAGGAAAAGAAGTCTCTAGCAGCTTCCATCCTATGCACGTCCTCCAAATGCTCAAGTCTCTCCTAGGGTACCTGCCGTTTTGGGACATGGAAAGGAAAGTAACGGCTCAGCAAAACGCTCAGTGCACGGATATAGACATAGTATGAATGACTAAGCATAATAAAGACTTAATAGCAGCGGAATTGTATAAGTCCTGGAAAACCTGGAACATGTTCATAAAACTGGTTTTATAGTTTGAAAAGCCTTATGTTTATCTTATGAAAACTGTTTAACATATTTTACCATTAGCCAATATAGGTCATGAAAATCCACCGTGCATGAATACTTGGAGGGGTGACCTCATCATGTAAATTAGAGGGGGTGCCTCTAATTTAATATACTAGTTGGGTAGGAGGGATCAGCTCCTTGTGAAGGATGCAAGGCACATACCACATTCACCATGAAATCCTGACTGAAACATGTAACTAGGATTCACCCATACGCCCCACATGATAAATATAAAAATATGGCCAAAAGCTGAAGGGACGCCACGAGCAATCACTCCGCCGTGGTGAAGTCATAACATCAGTGCCTCTAATATTATGGTTATGGTACCTCCATAACTAGGTGAAACTGGTCATGCATGTATATGGCTATAGGTAATCTTAATTAAACATAAGCAATCAAACACGTAACTTATACTACGGGAAAAGAGTTGGCTGCATACGGGGAATCCTAATAAGGAAAGAATGTCCATACTGAAAGGACGGGAATCCGTACCTTATGTCCAGTGAACGAAGAAGATGAACTGAGAGGAATCCTACTTCCGAATCACTAGTGCTACATAAATACATACATGAATAAGTATCTGCTTACTAAATACGTAGCTGGTTTTATGTCATGTCTTAGCTTATTTTATGTGTTCTTACCATGTTTTACTGTTTTAAAGCCTTAAACTGTGTTTTATCTTATATTATGTTCAATCTGATTAAGTATTTATGGTATTTCATGTGTTATTATACTTACTGTGTAATAATTAGTAACTTTCCAAAAATAGCAGGTTTCCTAAAATAGAAAGTTTCCAAAAATAGAAAGTTTCCAAAAATAGAAAGTTTCCAAAAATAGAAAGTTTCCAAAAATAGAAAGTTACCAAAAATAGAAAGTTTCTAAAAATAGAAAGTTTCCAAAAATAGAAAGTTTCCAAAAATAGAAAGTTTCCAAAAATAGAATTACTGCTTAAAATAGATAAGTTTCTAAAAATAGAAGGTTTCCATAAACAGAACAGCTGCCTTAATTAAATAAGTTTCCATAAATAGATTAGCTGCCTGAAATAAATAAGTTTCTAAAAATAGAAGGTTTCCATAAATAGATTAGCTGCCTTATTTAATTAAGTTTCTAAAAATAGAAAGTTTCCATAATTAGAAATAAGCTGGTTAAATAAGCTAAGTATATAAGCCTAAGTATTTTCATGATTATTTTCTAAGTCATATGATATAAGGTATAGTTTAATAATTATTTCATGTAATTAACTTAAACTATAGGTTAAAATATTTAATTAAAGTATAACATGTTTTTAATTAAATAAAATTAAATACTTAGGTTAAAACATGTATTATTATTTATTAATAATATAACCTAAGTCATGTAAATTAATTAATTATAACCATGGTTTTTAAATAATTAATTAATTATAAGTCTAAAATATAAAAATACTTAGATTAAATAATTTCATGATTATTAATAATTAAAATAACCTAAGTCATGTAATTAAATTAATCATGTCATATTATTAATTTAATTTTAACATAAGATCATAAAAAAAATAAAAACTAAACATACACCATGAACCGGATCTAGACTAAAAAACATGAACCGGACATGAAATCGACACCGTACCCCGAACCAAATCGGGGTACCCCTTGTCTTGATGCTGCCGTGGGACCCACACCAACCAACCGGGACCATATGGTCTCGGTGGTGGTCGGATGGACAACCGAAAACCCCTCAGGTTCGGTGTAGGCTGCGGCCAAAACAAACACTCCTTAAAACATTACTTTTGATTTAATTAAATCCCTATTCATGTTAGATCTATGATCTAATTAGGTTTTATAAAAAAAACATAACATGTTCTTAATTAATAAAAGATCAAATCAAAAGAAAAAGGTTTAAAAGGATTTACCGATTACGTGGATCAAAAGAATGAAGAACAAACACGAACACCAACAAGAATTCCAAGATCCAAGATCAACAAACACCCCCTTTTGGTGTGTTTGAAGGTGGCGGCCATAAGAGAAAAAAAAAGAAGGAGGAGGAGGATTTTAGGTTTTCTTTAAAATTTTTCTATAGAAAAAAATGAGTAGTGTAAATTCCTTAACCTTCTTTTAGTGAAAAATTGATGGGCTAAGCCCATCCTCCCTCCCTAATTTCGTGGTAATGGGGCCCACAAGGGGTAACCCGAATGTTTTCCGTGTCTAAAATATTGGTGTGTTCTCGTGTGTTCTCATGTTCGTGTTTTACGTGTTCTCGTTAAATATTAACCGTGACTTTATATATTTATTCGTGTTCGTAATAAATATATATACGTAACTAATATTAGCTCGTGATTAAATTACGTTCATGATTTCATGATCGCATGTTCGTGATTAATTATTGTCAAATAATTATTGCGTGCTCATGCATAGTAAAATATTTATCGTGTTCTAACACGTACGTAATACGTAAAATCCTAACACGTACTCGTAATCATGCTATATTAGGAAAGTTTTAATCTAGTACGTACGATCTTAAGGGTACCATTCATGGTAAAAGCTTGCGGGTTTTACAACTCTTCCCCCCTAAAAAGAATAATTCGTCCCCGAATTATAGTTAACGTAACTGAAAGAGAAACATACCCGAATCAAACTGAAAGGGTATGTAAGATTAATGAACGTGCGGGTTTCCTGGCAAAAGGAACGCGGAACGTGACATGTCTTGAAAGGACATGGAACGTGACGTGACTGAAAGGACATATCTAGTTGATAAGAGAAAAACGGATAAAAGTTTGGATGAACTTGTCCATTTCCAAGTGGCCTCCCTCTTGGAACAGTTCCTTCAGAAGATCTTGACACAAATGATAAATCTTGGTCCTCCTGACCTTGACTTGGAATACAAAGAAATTCTTGGTTATCAACGGAAGGTAGATCCCCTAAATTCGATCGAGGAAAATAAGAGTTAACGTGCTAGGGTAACTGAAACGTTATGATGCAAAACAATCTGACTTAACTGATAATTAGAAACGATGCGCGAGACATAAAGAAACGTAGTACGTGAAAAATTTTGAACGTGATACGTGAAAATTTTTGAACGTGCTACGTGGAGATATGGCGAGTGTAGTATGAGTAAACATGTGTGATCCATGATACGTGTAACATATCTTGATCATGATATGAGGAACGTGGAATGAACATGACATGTGAAACATATCGTGATCATAGAATACAATGGCGGTAACGTCAAACGCTACAAGGTGAGACGTGGAATATGACATGAAACGTCTATCTGATGATGGAGAGTTATACTAAACTTGGGTCTGGTCTCTCGAGTTCTTGCAAAACTTCCCAGAATGAGAAAAGTGAACATAAAATCGTAAGCCAAGATACAATCATGAACGTGAATAGTGTCATGAACACGAGCGTGAAAGCAATAATTACGCGTGACATTCCATTTGTCAAAATGGGGTGTTACAATTATGGTATCAGAGCATACAAGGATAAATGTATAAAACAATACACGACCATAGGGATAACCGGAATCAAACATCGGTTCCCAAACATAAGCCCAAAACATAATAAAGCAAGAGAAATGAATGAAAGAATAAACAAGCATAAGTATATGAAGGCAAAAAGGAAAAGAAGTCTCTAGCAGCTTCCATCCTATGTACGTCCTCCAAATGCTCAAGTCTCTCCTAGGGTACCTGTCGTTTTGGGACATGGAAAGGAATGTAACGGCTGAGCAAAACGCTCAGTGCACGGATATAGACATAGTATGAATGACTAAGCATAATAAAGACTTAATAGCAGCAGAATTGTATAAGTCCTGGAAATCCTGGAACATGTTCATAAAACTGGTTTTATAGTTTGAAAAGCCTTATGTTTATCTTATGAAAACTGTTTAACATATTTTACCATCAGCCAATATAGGTCATGAAAATCCACCGTGCATGAATACTTGGAGGGGTGACCTCATCATGCAAATTAGAGGGGCTGCCTCTAATTTAATATACTAGTTGGGTAGGAGGGATCAGCTCCTTGTGAAGGATGCAAGGCACACACCACATTCACGATGAAATCCTGACTGAAACATGTAACTAGGATGCACCCATACGCCCCACATGATAAATATAAAAATATGGCCAAAACTTGAAGGGACGCCACGAGCAATCACTCCGCCGTGGTGAAGTCATAACATCAATGCCTCTAATGTTATGGTTATGGTACCTCCATAACTAGGTGAAACTGGTCATGCATGTATATGGCTATAGGTAATCTTAATTAAACATAAGCAATCAAACACGTAACTTATACTACGGGAAAAGAGTTGGCTGCATACGGGGAATCCTAATAAGGAAAGAATGTCCATACTGAAAGGACGGGAATCCGTACCTTATGTCCAGTAAACGAAGAAGATGAACTGAGAGGAATCCTACTTCCAAATCACTAGTGCTACATAAATACATACATGAATAAGTATCTGCTTACTAAATACGTAGCTGGTTTTATGTCATGTCTTAGCTTATTTTATGTGTTCTTACCATGTTTTACTGTTTTAAAGCCTTAAACTGTGTTTTATCTTATATTTTGTTCAATCTGATTAAGTATTTCTGGTATTTCATGTGTTATTATACTTACTGTGTAATAATAAGTAACTTTCCAAAAATAGCAGGTTTCCTAAAATAGAAAGTTTCCAAAAATTGAAAGTTTCCAAAAATAGAAAGTTTTCAAAAATAGAAAGTTTCCAAAAATAGAAAGTTACCAAAAATAGAAAGTTTCCAAAAATAGAAAGTTTCCAAAAATAGAAAGTTTTCAAAAATAGAATTACTTCTTAGAATAGATAAGTTTCTAAAAATAGAAAGTTTCCATAAATAGATCAGCTGCCTTAATTAAATAAGTTTTCATAAATAGATTAGCTGCCTAAAATAAATAAGTTTCTAAAAATAGAAGGTTTCCATAAATAGATTAGCTACCTTATTTAATTAAGTTTCTAAAAATAGAAAGTTTCCATAATTAGAAATAAGCTGGTTAAATAAGCTAAGTATATAAGCCTAAGTGTTTTCTTGATTATTTTCTAAGTCATATGATATAAGGTATAGTTTAATAATTATTTCATGTAATTAACTTAAACTATAGGTTAAAATATTTAATTAAAGTATAACATGTTTTTAATTAAATAAAGTTAAATACTTAGGTTAAAACATGTATTATTATTTATTAATAATATAACATAAGTCATGTAAATTAATTAATTATAACCATGGTTTTTAAATAATTAATTAATTATAAGTCTAAAATATAAAAATACTTAGGTTAAATATTTCATGATTATTAATAATTAAAATAACCTAAGTCATGTAATTAAATTAATCATGTCATATTATTAATTTAATTTTAACATAAGATCATAAAAAAAATTAAAACTAAACATACACAATGAACCGGATCTAGACTAAAAACCATGAACCAGACATGAAATCGACACCGTACCCCGAACCAAATCGGGGTACCCCTTGTCTTGATGCTGCCGTGGGACCCACACCAACCAACCGGGACCATATGGTCTCGGTGGTGGTCGGATGGCCAAACCGAAACTCCCTCGGGTTCGGTGTAGGTTGCGGCCAAAACAAACACTCCTTAAAACATTACTTTTGATTTTATTAAATCCCAATTCATGTTAGATCTATGATCTAATTAGGTTTTATAAAAAAAACATAACATGTTCTTAATTAATAAAAGATCAAATCAAAAGAAAAAGGTTTAAAAGGATTTACCGATAACGTAGATCAAAAGAATGAAGAACAAACACGAACACCAACAAGAATTCCAAGATCCAAGATCAACAAACATCCCCTTTTGGTGTGTTTGAAGGTGGCGGCCATAAGAGAAAAAAAGAAGGAGGAGGAGGATTTTAGGTTTTCTTTAAAATTCTTCTGTAGAAAAAAATGAGTAGTGTAAATTCCTTAACCTCCTTTTAGTGAAAAATTGATGGGCTAAGCCCATCCTCCCTCCCTAATTTCGTGGTAATGGGGCCCACAAGGGGTAACCCGAATGTTTTTCGTGTCTAAAATATTGGTGTGTTCTCGTGTTCGTGTTTTACGTGTTCTCCTTAAATATTAACCGTGACTTTATATATTTATTCGTGTTCGTAATAAATATATATACGTAACTAATATTAGCTCGTGATTAAATTACGTTCATGATTTCATGATCGCATGTTCGTGATTAATTATTGTCAAATAATAAGTGCGTGCTCATGCATAGTAAAATATTTATCGTGTTCTAACACGTACGTAACATGTAAAATCCTAACACGTAATCGTAATCATGCTATATTTGGAAAGTTTTAATCTAGTACGTACGATCTTAAGGGTACCATTCATGGTAAAAGCATGCGGGTTTTACAGAGAGAAAGAATACAAAATGTGCCAACCTCCTCCTAACATGCTAGCAGGAAGTTATATATAGTCCACCCACATGCGGGCTTGTCTGGGCTATATATTAATGGGCCGGGCTTTCCTTTTAGGCTTTAGTTACTTATGAATGAACTATAGCTTAAAGTTAAGCTCGTAAAACACGACTAACCTACTACCTATTAAAACGTTCTAAAATACGATACATAATAGACTTATGACCGAACATTCTTGTTTGACTCAATATTTTGAGGCTAACAAAAGCATATAATGGAGGTAACGTTACTTTCGCTAGTAAGCTACGTGGAAACATCATTGGCAAAGGTATGGTTTCTCTTGACTCCATGACCATCAAAAATGTTGAACGCGTAGATAACCTAGGGTTTAATTTACTAAGTATAGGTCAAATTTGTTATAACACCCCCACCAAATGGTATGCGCAGCGGAACTACAACATTTGGGTGCTACGTAGTTATCATCACACATAAGCTATATTAAACGACTCAAAGAGACGTAAAAGTTTAAACATAAATTTAAACATTATTAAAATCATACAAGTCTACAGTTTTCCTTATCCCAAGATAATACTAAACAGAGTTTGCGTTAGGTCCCCACTGAATCTCAACCCAAAAGTACATTTTTGCTCACATGACATAATAATAAAAGAATTTTAAGTTAAATAAGGGTGGAAAAACAAGTAGACCGCCAAGCCACAACAACTTCCATCCTCGCATGATCCGCTGCTATCAATCTTGGTTACCTGAAACACATGCTTAAAACATTCAACACAAAGGTTGAGCGAATCTATAGGTTTATCAAATCATAAGTTGAACATAAGTACTAAAAACCAATCATGATCATTCAATAGCATTGTCGCGCAAACAATCTATTGTTCAAGGATATGACAATTGTGTTTAAGCTCATGACACTAATCCGTTAACTCAATCACCCGCGTAATAATTACCGGCGTGATTCAGATGAAACCAGTGCCCCTACCAAAGGCATTAGTTGCAATTATACCTTATCTCTTATCACAAATTATCCGTCCGCAGGGGGTATCAACGTACTAGCCCTCGTCTCGGATAGGGTAGTCAACCCCATAGTACTATCACTTTGTATAAGCGGCTATTTCCCCCTTCGCAAGGGCAAGACAATAGTTAATAGTTCATGAAATTAGGGCCTTTTGCAACTAGGTACTCAACACAATTTCAAGCAACATTCGGGTCCAACAATCATTCATGACTTATGTTCATTTTCATTTAAATAGCATGTATCCCCCTCGCGGGTAAAAACATTTGAAATAAGTAAAGAGCGAGGCTATAGACTCACCTTGCGTAGTAGTAGTAGTTCTAGCGAAGACGTAACAAGAAATGTCACCGACGACGTGGATGCCCGGAAAAATCTAACACTTGACCTAAAATCAAGGTACGAAAACCAAATCAATACTCCGTGTACATTATTGTACTAAACACACGCATATGAAAACACACTCAATGCTTATGAAAACTCACGCCAAAATCAAACAAGTAGTTGTTACTAGATTTATACCATTTATCAATGTTATTAAAGTTACTATCCATTTTACGACTTCGCCGATACTTACCAAAAGTATGGGCTATTTTCCTAAACTTATACCCTTTTATAAAATTTGGGAAAATTCTCAAAAATACCTTAAGACCTGTAGAAATAACATTTTTAACCCCCTTAAAAGTTTTCGCTTTAACGACCCGTTGCTCAACACATTACTAAGCCTACGTTTTTCGGACTGATTTTGCACATTAACCAAGTTGGACTTGTTTGACCCATTTAAAATGTACCATTGACCCATTTGACACCTAAGTCTTATAATAGACTCAAATATGCAGGTTTGAGACCAAAAATCAACCTTTGACCATTTACCAAACTAAACCTATGGTCCCCGGGATTTGACCCAAAACCAAACACAAATTCGGATTGTGTTGGTTCTCATCTCCCGGTACACGTATTTTCAAAGTAACATAACTTTTGACTCGTTTGGAGTCGTAAGCTCTACTTTATACCGAAACGAAGCTAAGACAAAGCTCTACAACTACATCCTAACCACAAGACCTGTTTACAAAATAATTTTTACGAAAACACCTCAAACTTTCTGCCTAAAATCACCCATACCAAAATCATCCCAACGCTCGTTTTCAAATCCATTTATCGACACTAGGCATCACCCTAAGTACTCCTAATCATACTCAAACACTCTAATCAGTCCTAAAACCCTAATAATCAAAATCATCATAAAACCCAAACACAAATTCAAGCATGCAATATGTTTAAACCATTCAAACACACCCAAAATATCAATCTAGACACAAACCCATGACACATTTCATCAAACACCTTGAACGCACCCAACACCCCCCACATTTCATGGCTTTAGGGGCTGTGGAACACAAAAATCATAAACCCCATCTTGTTTTATAGATGAATTAACATTATATACACATGAATTAAACATGTGTATGGTTTAATTAGATCAAAATCCGTTTTTGAAAAATCACAAAGTTTTTGGAAAAAATCAATGGATGCATGTATGTTATTTTAGGTGGGATTTACTTACAAGGATGATAGGAGAGGTGGTCTTTGATTAGATTTTAGCAAAACCCAAAAAAAAAAATTGAAGGGTGGTGGTGGTATGGTGATGGAGGCCGGCGGCTAGGAGGAAGAGGGGAGAGAGGGTGAAAGATTTGAATGAATTTTGTGAAGTGTGTTTTTAGTTTCCTCCATTTTGTAAAGTTTGAGGGATCTCCTTTGCTATTTTGTAAATCTTTTGGCCTCATTTTTAAACGACACCAATATTTGCGGGAAACGACTTATTAGTCGACTTGAAAATTTTACGGAAGTCGGGGGTTGTCCCGAACACTCGAAAATACTTTTAAATGGTTCAAACGCACACAAAACGAATATACACATGGTTCCGACTCGACTTAACACGTAATAAAAATAAAAATCTCGAAAAACTCAAATATCGATCAATCGATAATAAAATGTAAGTTTTGGGCATCCGTCGGTATCGTAGTCGTTATCGGTTCTTCTTAAATCGTCAAACGTTAAATTACGACCGTAAACGTTGGTTTCAACTTAAACCGTCAAATAAATCCACGATAAAAATTCTAAAAAAAAATTCAAAAATATACGTAAAATAGGAGTAAATAAACGACGTTGGGCTCGGGATATCACATCCACAAGTGAGCCACAACTTAAGAGAGATGCTCATACTGAACAGCTCTTGAGACAATAACTTAGCATCATACGGCACATTCACGGGTCTTACATCCTCCCCTCCTTAAGGGAGCGACGTCCCGGCGACGTCCCGGCGCTCTCCGGTTCTTCTACTCGCATTTCGTACTACTAGAAAGATGAGGGTACTACTTCCTAAAGAGGTCTTCACATTTCGATGTGGACTTCGGTTCACGTCTCGGATTCCATCACACCTTCACGATGAGTATTATACCTTGCTTCAATCTCTTAACATCTCGATCCATGGTCTCCACTTCAATTTCCCAATTTCTTCCTTCGGTTATCAACACATCTCTTCTCACAGCTTCTCGCGGTCAACAAGTGATTCTTTGTCTACACCATCTCTTCCGTAGCCTCTCGAATCCTTCCAAGTCCATTCAACTGACTTTTCCTTACTTCATTCTATCCAACTGGCGATCTACATTTTCATCAACATAATTCTTCAAATGCTAAAGCCTCAATGCTAACACGGTAAATGTCGTTGTACAAAGGTACTACCAACGGCAAGTATCGATCTCAACAACTATCAAAATCAATCACACACGTTCGGAGCATGTCTTACAACTTTCGAATCGTCCTTTCACTTGGTTCATCATCTCATAAAAACTACTCACAAAATAAAATCGCACGGGTCACACATAACCCCATCGAAAACGTTCAGAATATACAAGACGAAGTAATTATTACTAGTCGTACAAAATCACCTTATCGCAATATTACGTACATACAAACCTATTTTGTCAAAAACGAATTCATCGATACGAAAGTCATTCGGCGTGTACATAACTCTCTCGAAGACCTCACAATCCAATCAAACACAAAAGTCACTATGAAGTACAAACAACCACAGTACGACATGTTGGCAACATAGCCAAACCATGCCAAAACAATCAGTTCAATTAAGTTAACTCATGCTTACTAATCAGCCAAGCCATGATAAAATAAGAAATGTTGACATATTTCTCGGATGAGTCCAGTCAAAAGAAAATTGCAAGTTAAAGAAGGTTCACGAGCTTGCTAGCTATGGCTGCATATCCTAAACAAAGAATAAAATTCATACATACGTCATCGCAGGGCGCTCACCCATAGATTTATACACAAAAGATATTACAAGAACACCATCTCACTTTCGTCCCAACCGTGGTAAAAATCCCAATATATATCATCGTTCATAGTAAAAAAATAAAATATATTACATGGCATGTGTTCTCCCTGATCGAACTTCATTGGACAATGTCGTCTCAAGTTCTCACAACTTTCGATCACTCGACTAGATCACATACAACATAAACACATAAAAGACAAGGGTTTACCACAAAAACATCAACTATGGCTATTTATCGTTTAACCATCGATGATCAAGGATGGTTGAGTCGAGCAAAGAGGATTCCTCACTTAAACAAACGAAGACGGCAATGGAATTGTCTTCCAACTACTGATGCACAGTTGGTAAACTTCAACAGTTTATCGCGTGTCATAAAACATATCAAAAGAACGAGAAAAGAAAATAAATAAGGTACGATACGTTTGATGTAGGATAAGTCTTCGTCATTCCCCTCAGAGTCACTTGAACTCTGATTTCCTCTACTTTGGCAGTCTTCTATTCTTGTTTAAAATTTCTTCTCAGTGTCGGTACGAGTCCCTTTGGTATTTCATCAACACCCTCGTGATTCCGATGAAATTAGCACGTTACACACACACATAAAAAAAATTTCCAAAATTACTCGGTCACAGTGACTTACTAAGTCAACGCCAAACAAAAAGAAAAGATTTCAAAGAACACAAGAAAATTCAAAAATTTTCTTTAAGAATCAAAGAAATTACGACTACTTGCAAAAATGATCCACCATTTTAAAAAGAAACGTTCTCATCCAAACGTTTATCAAAACACTACAAGTTTCAAGATGACCAATTTGTTTGACACGATAGTGCCCTTCCTAAACTATGCATAATTAGCTAGATCATGCATACTTAAGGGTCAAGCAACGACAATTAACAAAACAAGACTCTTCCCGAATTATGCATAGTTAGCTAAGCTGTGCATAATTGAGGATCGAGTGACGACAAAAAGATTATTATTACATACCAAATATGACTATGAAAGTTTTCGACCTAATCTTCAAAATAATTAAACCATTTGAAATGAAATTTGAAATGGGAAAATATTGTTACCATCGTTTTAAGAAACACATCAAACATTTTTCGTCTACTTTGGAAACATACATTACTTTGCCTATTTATGAGAAAAAAAAATGAATAAATAATTAAGTAAATAAATCGACACCATTTACATTTGGTTAAACGAAACATTTCACACTCATACATATTTTCAAAATAGACTACTCACAAAATAACGGTAAGGTGGTTCATGATTAAAGATCATTGCAAGCACAACAAGTAATAAAGTCAAAAATCAATGAGATCGAACGAGGTAAACGAGTAATATGATTTCCAACTATAATTAACTATATTAGAAATGAAAATACTTCAACCATATGACAAAAGTCTTGGGATAACAACAGCGATCTACGAATACATGGAGTAAAAATTTGAATATCAGCACTAGCGTCAAAAATAAAACAACGATCATAATTCCCATCGTCTCGAGTGGCACACACATTCCACCAAGGGTATACGGGGAGAGAAGAATAATCACTTGGTTAAATAGAAACAATTTCACCAGGAAGATCGAGTTCTTTCACCTCTACAATTTGATAAAGCGGCTTCGCCTCCTCGCTTTTGTTCAATACAAATAAATAACCAATTTAATGAAGATTTATAGCATCATTCAAGTAAATACAGAATTTTAGATTCCATTAACCGAAAGAAGAAAAGTTACGGCGTCCATTAACAGGACAAAAATACATCGGGTGACATACCCATATTTTCAAGTAATTGCGAAGTAGTAGTTTTAAAATAAATATAATAATAATGGTTTCATATCATGGAAAATATTAAAATGAACAGTCACATGACGACTCAAGTTTAGATACAGACTCACAAAATCAAAGAAGGGATGTCGGACGATCGAACCATCGTGACCCAAAAAAAAAATTATATATACATCTTAAGAAAATAATACAAATATCCGTTTGTTGGGTAATCCATTTGCATTTTCTAGTTACTGTTACCTTGTATATTGTAAAACCGAACATTTGCACATTTTTAATTTGTGTTACCCCATTAAAGATTTCAGACCTTTCATGTTTCAATCTATACAAAGTTTTCATTTCTAGAAAAATTTCAATCTCTCGGAAATTATTAACATTAGTAGATGCGGTGACCCGGTTATCATAATTGACAAATCAATAGGTTTGAAAATCTCCATACTTGTGTCAAAATCTCGTTAATGTTCATATCTTAAGTACCAAAACGTATACAGTAAGAATTTTCCAAGTTTTACGTTTTTATTATTACGACTTATATTATCACATATATACACATATCCAACATGACTCAAACTAGTCCAATTAACTCTTACAATCAACTTTTGACTTTTTATTATACATAAGTCTTCCTTAAAACTGGTTTGTTAAATCACATTCGCGCACTTCGACTCAAATGATAAAGAGGTTTCACGTAGTTTTATCTCAGATAATTTACTGATTTTAGTCGACACTTGAATCTCGATGATAATAATAAAATAATAAATAATTAAGATGCTTATTTCAATAATTCAAAGATATATAAAATTCAACTTTTAATCATTAGCCCATTATCAAGTGATTTTAAAATTAACACATCTCGCAGCGGAATAAAACAAAAGATTTTTCAAACGATTTTAAACAAGCATCATCGAATTATGCATAGTGATTCTCTATAACGACAATTTAATAAACAAATGATTTCCAATGACGTTCCATCAATGTTTAAAATTTTATTTCAAGCATTATAATTTCTTACTTAAGGTGTATATTCCAATTTTATCCCATTTTATTCACTACAACAAGTAACGTGTTCTAGTTTATACCAATGCATACATAACATGACCTATGTTTAAAATAAAACCAATTTTTCAAAGTTTTTAGCTCCAAAATACATGACCAATTCTTCTACTCATGTTTTATATTACAAGATACGCCAAAAGATTGCTACATTGACCCAAAAATTAGTTCATACTAAATCCAAAGTTACATATACTCAATAGTCATATCATAAATTTTATTATAAATTCCTTTTTCAGATTATATTAAACAAATTCTTAACAAATCCATCACTAGCTTCTAGTATCGAATTATTAATATATAAAAACAAGGATTTTACGAGTAATATAAATCAGTTATTATAATATACCAACCAAGGTTGAAGGAAAAATAATTTCACTTTGTCACTTTACTCTCTATAAGAGTTTTACTCTTTACAAGACACATCATAAGTCATTTTTGTCCAAAAGTTTCATTCACCATTTATTTAATATGTAAAACACTTTATGTTTAAATCATTCAATCAACAAAATTCGATGCTTACTTAACTCGCACAAATGCCGGACCTCGTCATGTAAAATATTAACTCCAAAATAATGAAACAACAAAACAAAATGAAATAAATGGAACGAGAATACGTATGTCAACTAAATGTTGTTATCAGCCTCGGATGAGTCTCAAAATCGTACTCCACAAAATTAACACAAAAACCAACCAAATTCCAAGTTATCGCGATTGATCACAACGCTATTCTTTTTTAAAACACATCTTAAAATTCAAGTAGAATAGTAAACAATGATTAAATGGCGACACGCCTCAACCACGTTTTATAACATACACATGTGATTCGTCGCTACGATGTACGCATCGTTGATTATACTTCGTCTATATTATAGTTACGCCAACTAACATATCAAACCCATAAGGAATAAAGGAAAATAAAGTAATACGTAAGTAAATTACGTTTCAAAAGAAAATGTCCAAAATGACACATCACGGTGCGATAACGACAATCGAGATCAATCTAGTCAATATACAATATGTTACGAAGCGTTACTTACGTATCTAGAGTATCAAACGAGGTTCATATTCGGTTATCCGAACAATAAATTAATTATCAAGATTGATAATTTGCGGTGAGGCCGAATTCTCAACAAAACCGCATTATAACATGTACGATAATCACTCAAGGACCATTGCTTCACGTGCAATGCCTTTAAATACCATCGTATATACATATTTATACATAAAATTATTCCTACATACACGTAGGATTACAACGCGGTGTTGCCATGTAATGCAATGTAGCCCGTTATGCCAATTACATGCAACATATACGATAATCTTTACAAGAATTTGCAAATTACGATGATAAGTACCCAACGTACACAACCATATATCTCAATATATATCAAAGTATTTACTTACTAAATACTAGAGAATTCATGTCAGTTTGAGGGATACATCTAAAATATAAAGCAACACTAAAGAAAGCTTACCGGAGCCATGCAGGATAGTTGTGTGCTTGGACAATTTCTTACGACACCAAAAGTTATAGTTTAGGATTTTTCAAAATGACCTAGTTCTCTATAACTCATGGCTCTGATTACCAATCTATAACACCCCCACCAAATGGTATGCTCAGCGGAACTACAACATTTGGGTGCTACGTAGTTATAATCACACATAAGCTATATTAAACGACTCAAAGAGACGTAAAAGTTTAAACATAAATTTAAACATTATTAAAATCATACAAGTCTACAGTTTTCCTTATCCCAAGATAATACTAAACAGAGTTTGCGTTAGGTCCCCACTGAATCTCAACCCAAAAGTACATTTTTGCTCACATGACAGAATAATAAAAGAATTTTAAGTTAAATAAGGGTGGAAAAACAAGTAGACCGCCAAGCCACAACAACTTCCATCCTCGCATGCTCCGCTGCTATCAATCTTGGTTACCTGAAACACATGCTTAAAACTGTCAACACAAAGGTTGAGCGAATCTATAGGTTTATCAAATCATAAGTTGAACATAAGTACTAAAAACCAATCATGATCATTCAATAGCATTGTCGCGTAAACAATCTATTATTCAAGGATATGACAATTGTGTTTAAGCTCATGACACTAATCCGTTAACTCAATCACCCGCGTAATAATTACCGACGTGATTCAGATGAAACCAGTGCCCCTACCAAAGGCATTAGTTGCAATTATACCTTATCTCTTATCACAAATTATCCGTCCGCAGGGGGTATCAACGTACTAGCCCTCGTCTCAGATAGGGTAGTCAACCCTATAGTACTATCACTTTGTATAAGCGGCTATTTCCCCCTTCGCAAGGGCAAGACAAAAGTTAATAGTTCATGAAATTAGGGCCTTTTGCAACTAGGTACTCAACACAATTTCAAGGCAACATTCGGGTCTAACAATCATTCATGACTTATGTTCATTTTCATTTAAATAGCATGTATCCCCCTCGCGGGTAAAAACATTTGAAATAGGTAAAGAGCGAGGCTATAGACTCACCTTGCGTAGTAGTAGTAGTTCTAGCGAAGACGAAACGAGAAATGTCACCGACGACGTGGATGCCCGGAAAAATCTAACACTTGACTTAAAATCAAGGTACGAAAACCAAATCAATACTTCGTGTACATTATTGTACTAAACACACGCATATGAAAACACACTCAATGCTTATGAAAACTCGCGCCAAAATCAAACAAGTAGTTGTTACTAGACGTATACCATTTATCAATGTTATTAAAGTTACTATCCATTTTACGACTTCGCCGATACTTACAAAAAGTATGGGCTATTTTCCTAAACTTATACCCTTTTATAAAATTTGGGAAAATTCTCAAAAATACCTTAAGACCTGTAGAAATCACATTTTTAACCCCCTTAAAAGTTTTCGCTTTAACGACCCGTTGCTCAACATATTACTAAGCCTACGTTTTTCGGACTGATTTTGCACATTGACCAAGTTGGACTTGTTTGACCCATTTAAAATGTACCATTGACCCATTTGACACCTAAGTCTTATAATAGACTCAAATATGCAGGTTTGAGACCAAAAATCAACCTTTGAACATTTACCAAACTAAACCTATGGTCCCGGGATTTGACCCAAAACCAAACACAAATTCGGATTGTGTTGGTTCTCATCTGCCGGTACACGTATTTTCAAAAGTAACATAACTTTTGACTCGTTTGGAGTCGTAAGCTCTACTTTATACCGAAACGAAGATAAGACAAAGCTCTACAACTACATCCTAACCACAAGACCTGTTTACAAAATAATTTTTACGAAAACACCTCAAACTTTCTGCCTAAAATCACCCATACCAAAATCATCCCAACGCTCGTTTTCAAATCCATTTATCGACTCTAGGCATCACCCTAAGCACTCCTAATCATACTCAAACACTCTAATCAGTCCTAACACCATAATAATCAAAATCATCATAAAACCCAAACACAAATTCAAGCATGCAATATGTTTAAACCATTCAAACACACCCAAAACATCAATCTAGACACAAACCCATGACACATTTCATCAAACACCTTGAACGCACCCAACACCCCCCACATTTCGTGGCTTTAGAGGCTATGGAACACAAAAATCATAAACCCCATCTTGTTTTATAGATGAATTAACATTATATACACATGAATTAAACATGTGTATAGTTTAATTAGATCAAAATCCGTTTTTGGAAAATCACAAATTTTTTGGAAAAAATCAATGGATGCATGTATGTTATTTTAGGTGGGATTTACTTACAAGGATGATAGGAGAGGTGGTCTTTGATTAGATTTTAGCAAAACCCAAAAAAAATTGAAGGGTGGTGGTGGTATGGTGATGGAGGCCGGCGGCTAGGAGGAAGAGGGGAGAGAGGGTGAAAGATTTGAATGAATTTTGTAAAGTGTGTTTTTAGTTTCCTCCATTTTGTAAAGTTTGAGGGACCTCCTTTGCTATTTTGTAAATATTTTGGCCACATTTTTAAACGACACCAATATTTGCAGGAAACGACTTATTAGTCGACTTGAAAATTTTACGGAAGTCGGGGGTTGTCCCGAACACTCGAAAATACTTTTAAATGGTTCAAACGCACACAAAACGAATATACACATGGTTCCGACTCGACTTAACACGTAATAAAAATAAAAATCTCGAAAAACTCAAATATCGATCAATCGATAATAAAATGTAAGTTTTGGGCATCCGTCGGTATCGTAGTCGTTATCGGTTCTTCTTAAATCGTCAAACGTTAAATTACGACCGTAAACTTTGGTTTCAACTTAAACCGTCAAATAAATCCACGATAAAAATTCTAAAAACAATTTCAAAAATATACGTAAAATAGGAGTAAATAAATGACGTTGGGCTCGGGATATCACATCCACAAGTGAGCCACAACTTAAGAGAGATGCTCATACTGAACAGCTCTTGAGACAATAACTTAGCATCATACGGCACATTCACGGGTCTTACATTTGTGACAATAAGTGTAAGGTCATCTTTTCGGAACATGATAGTGAAATCGTAAAAGATGGAAAGATCATTGGAAAAGGTGTTAGAAAGCATGGGCTTTATGTCACGAAGGTCAATAGGATGTTAAAGGACAACTTATGTCTAGCGACTTTAGATGATAGTTCTACTCTTTTGCATAATAGATTAGGTCACACTAATATGCATTTGTGATACTTGCAAAGTTGGGAAGAAAGTTCACTTAAGTCACAAGGCCAAGAATTTGGTATCGACCTCTCGGTGTCTAGAGCTCCTACATATGGATCTCTTTAGACCTTCCACGAAACGGAGTTATGGAGGTAACCTTTATACCCTAGTTATAGTTGATGACTATTCTAGATTCACTTGGAGTAGATTTTTAGCTTCTATGAATGAAGCTTTGAATCATTTCAAAACCTTTAGCCGAAGGATCCAAAATCAACTAGGATGTTCAATTGTTTCTATGAGGATGGATCATGGTAGGGAATTTGATAACGATGTGAAATTTGGTGCCTTTTGTGAAGCTCGTGGTATTACCCATAACTTCTCGGCTCCTCGTACTCCACAATCAAATGGGGTAGTTGAAAGGAATAATAGGTCTATCCAAGAGATGAGTAGAACAATGTTAAACGAGCAATCTTTGCCTCAAAAATTTTGATGCAATGCTGTGGACACATCGACCTATATTCTTAACTGAATTCTTATTCAACCTTTTCTAGGAATGATCCCTTATGAGATTCTTAAAGGTAAGAAGCCCTCATTAGAATACTTTAAGGTGTTTGGAAGCAAGTTCTTCATTCTCAACACCAAATACTACCTTACTAAGTTCAACCCAAATTCGTACGAAGGTATCTTTCTAGGTTATTCTCAAACTATTAAAGCCTACATAGTCCTTAATAGAACCTAGGGTGTAATCGAAGAATCACTCAACGTGACATTAGATGAAACCCCTCCTTTATCTAAAACACCACCTTTGGTAGATGATGACTTAGATGAAATAGACATAGTTAAAGCCAAAGAGGTTAGAAAATTAGGAGTTAAAGACCATAATGTTGAAAATGCAGTAAATACTAGGGAGTCTAAGAATCATGCTCTCGAAAACGCATAGGCGACTTAAATCAAAGGACCCTTAGATATCAAGTCCAAGATCAAAGTAACTTCTTTTGTTTTGTCTCATTGATCGAACCAAAGAATGTTAAAGAAGCTTTGATGGATGAGAGTTCAGTCATCGCCATGCAAGAAGAATTGAATCAATTCATTGCTAATGACGTTTAGGAACTTGTTCCTCCACCTAGAAGTACTACCATCATAGGAACCAAGTGGGTATATAGGAATAAGTTAGATGAGAACGGTGTTGTGTCTCGTAACAAGGCTAGACTTGTAGCTCAAGGCTATAATCAACAAGAAGGGATTGATTATGATGAGACATATGCACCGGTAGCAAGGTTAGAGTCCATTAGAATCCTTTTAGCTTATGTTTGTGAATTAGATTTTAAGCTTCAACAAATGGATGTAAAGAGTTTTTTTCTTAACAGTTTGATCAATGAGGAGGTATATGTGGCTCAACCATCTGGGTTCATTAATTTTGAGAAACTGGATTATGTTTACACGCTTAAGAAAGCTCTTTATGGTCTTAAACAAGCACCTAAAGATTAGTATGGTAGACGTAAAGCATTTCTTGTAAAACATGAGTATACCATGGGGATGGTAGACAATTCACTCTTTACAAAGAAGAAAGGTTCTCACCTCGTAATCGTACAAATATATGTTGATGACATTATATTTGGTTCAACTTGTCAAAGCTTGTGTAATGACTTTTCCAAAATCATGCATGACGAGTTTGAAATGAGCATGATAGGAGAACTTAACTTTTTTTAGGACTCCAAATTATACAAATGAACGATGGTATTTTCTTTAATCAATCTAAGTACGTTAAAGAAATGCTAAAGAAATTGGGATTAGAGGACTCTAGACCAATGAAGACCCATATGGCCTCGGATACTAAACTCGTCGTAGATGATGATTGTGAGTCGGTAGACAACACCAAATATATAGGTATAATTTGTAGTTTGTTGTACCTAATGGCAAGTCGACCGGATATCATGTTTAGTGTTTGCCTTTTTGCTCGCTTCCAAGAGGCTCCAAAAACCTCTCACCTTGAAGTGGTTAAGCGTATCTTTGATACATTAAAGGCACTATACATTAAGGATTATGGTATCCTAAAGGGACCGGTGTAGAAACCATAGTATACGCGGACTCGGATCATGCGAGAGACTATGTGGACCGGAAAAATCACTAGGTGGAGTTTGTACCTTCGTGGGTTGTTGTTTAACTTCTTGGTTCTCCATGAAACAAAACACTCTTGCTATATCCAACATGGAAGCCGGGTATGTGAGTGTCGTTAAAGCTTGTCAACAAGCTCAACGGATGAAGCAATCGCTTGTTGATTACGGGATTTCACTTAATGATGTTCCTATCATGTGTGACAATAAGGGTGCAATAGACATTAGCAAGAATCCCCTACAACATTCGCGAACTAAGCACATAGAGATTCGCCACCATTTTCTTAGGGATAATGTTCAAAAGGGGATCATTTCGATTGAGAAGGTACCCTCGGTAGAAAACTTAGCCGACATCTTCACTAACCCACTTAAGAGGGAACCTTTTAATTACTCGTGTCAAGGTCTAGGTTTAATGGAACATATTCCTTAATTGTGCATTTTATTAATCGAGTATTTTTCTCTTTTTAGTCTCTTCATTCTTTGAGTAATTGAGTCTCTTAAACTCTTTTTGAAAAATTCCTCTTCCCATTTTCAAAATTCTCAAAGTTCTTTCGAAAATTGTCGAGAAATGTTTTTGCATTTTTAATTCAATCTAAAAATGTTTTTCATAGCTTCTTTCTATTGACAACGAGCATACATTATTCATATGTATGGATTTCTCAAATATAGCAAGAACGATAATAAAATATGGAGGATCATTGTGTCATGACTATGTGTCTAGATTAACAAACCTCTAACATCGATTTTATTTTAAATCTAACTATTTTGGTCAAAATCTTGTTTGATGAGTTCTTGTGTGTTTTCTATGTCTATTATTGCTTTTTAGCATGTCTCTATGATTAGTTAGACTAGAAAATTAGGATTTGCTAAATTAGAAAATTCCCCTCATCCACCAAAACCAACCTTTTGTTGGCGGTTCTCTAAATATATCGTGGATCTATATATATATGGAACCGCAGGTGGAGACAAAGAACCGCGGGCAGAGCCTTCAAATTTCGAGTTTTCTGTAACTCCAAATTTGTTCCAACACTTTTTGGAATCTTTGGTTCAAACCTTTGACCATTCCTAAAGTGTTTTGTGCTTTCTCTATTTAACCCTAAGCATTTTGCATCCTTTCTCATATCAAAATGTCTTATTCCCCAAATGAAATCCTTGATTCTCCTCCATTTTCCCCAATCTATTTTAATCCAAATTCACCCAAGAAAACTCAAAATCATATTTCTTCTTCTAAGGATATTAATTGTGGAACTTCTTCTCTTCCACCACTAGCCTTTTGTGTTCTTCCTCCCTCACATAATAATGTCATACATCATATGACATATTGTCATTTTTGTCAATATCAACATCTTGATGTGACTCACATCTATGAGGAATTGAATTACATCAAGAGTCTCCTAGTCAAACATCCTCTTCACTATGACTATGAGATCACTACCAAGCCACCACCAACTCCTTCCGCCACTACTTTGTCTTTCATTTAAGCATAAGGTTTGCTTATCTTCAAGACATGTAATTTAAGAAAATCTTAGAGTTCTAGATTATCTAGGAGTAGATTTATGCTTTTCATTTGGCTTGTTTTATTTTTTCATACATCTTTGTATGATTTATTTTCTTGTATCTTTATTTCATGTTTCCTTTTAACATGACCTATCTTGGGTCTTGGTTAACTTCTCTTTTCTTATCTTTTGTGACCTTTACTATTTCTTGTTGGGTGTTTTTTTTTCTTCTACTAACCCTTCTATGTATCTTGTCACTATAGCTCAATTCCTTGGTAACCCAAGCAAGGGGGAGTAAGCACCAAGGGGGAGCATTTTCAAAGTCTGATTCTTTTCTCCTACACAGACTTTTGCATCCTTTTTACTTCGACAAAGGGGGATAAACGAAATAAACTCGTCTTCGAAAATCTTGTTTTTCATGTGATTGAGTTTATGTATTGTCGAAATAAAAAAGGGGAGATTGTTAATGCAATGATGCCTAAAAACGTTACTTACATTTTCTGGTATCACTTTGTTTTGATTACCACAATATATAAAAACAAGAATTTACGAAAACAACAAAAAATGAATTCTTGAGTTCAACTATTTTTTTCACTTCAACCATTATCACTTATGGTATGACAAACAAGTTTTCATCTTAATTAAGTGATCAAGGATTTAAGTTTTCTTAAAACGCACCTTTTATTAAATGTGACAAAGTTTTTTATTAAATATTAAGAAAATGTTTTATTAAATTAAATATTTGAAAATTTCATATTCCATATGGTTTAGGAATATCCCTTGTGGATTAATATTCCACTAGATGTGACTACCCCACTAAAAGAAAAAATGCGCGGAGTCTACCTCCACGGTTCCTTAAATGCCTATGTGGTTCCTTATCGATAAGGAACTGCAGGCATCAATAAGGAAACGCACCCAAAACGAGCCGTTGGGCTTTAGTCTTATAAATAGTGGACCATTCTCAGATTTTCTCTTCACCTCTTTTGCACAAAAATTTCCATATTCAAACATACTTCTTAAATCATTCAAATATGTGGTTATTTGGTTGATTACTACTCGTTTAGAAGTGAATCTTTATCCTCCCATCTCTTCCTCTCCAAGTACGAAGAGAAGAACACTTTCATCCTTGAAGTGTTGAGTCTACCTCAAGATGTATTGAAGATCAAGTTTTGTTTATTCATTTTGGTTGTGTTGTGAAGATCCAAGTAGTTGTGTTATTTGGAAGTTGTGTTGTGAAGATCCAAATAGGTGTGTCTATTTGGAAGTTGTGTATGTAGTGTGGTTAATACTTATTCCTTAAAGTATATTGGTGTATATTGGTCCTAGATAAGATTAGGGCTCGACTTTTAGCTTAGAGTCGGAAATTAGTTAAGCGACGTGTACGATTTCTCCACCTTACGGAGTTTGTTGATTAGTGAACTCTTAAGTAAGGAGTACTCGAGGAGTGGAGTAGGGACGAGGAATGAGCTTCGTTGCCAAACCACTATAAATCCTTGGTGTTTGGTTTGATCTTTCTATTCCTTATCTCTTTACATTCATTATTCTTTACTTGCACATACTTGTGTTTATTAGCTTAGTTACACTATCCCTTGTCCATATTGTGTATAAGAAGATTCACATATTTGCTCAAGCCTATGTTTTTGAAAAGGTTTTTTTAAAAGCCCATATTTAACAAGTAAATTTAAGAAACTATTCAAACCCCTTCTAGTTTCTACACACTTCATTTTATAGGCTTCTTCTATTCCAACGAGTTCAATATAGTAATTCCACCATGATAATGCTTCAGTCGTTAAGGTACTAACAACGAACTTCATCTTACAATCTTCAGTAAAACCATTTTTGGAGAAAATCACCTCAGTCGTGTTAATCCAATGAGCGATACCGATAACATCCCCAGTTACTTGAAATTTATATAACTGACTAGCTATATTATTTTCCTTTGGGATAATATTCCTTACTAGTTTGAAAGTCGGAACTTGTAAAGCTGCAGCAACACCATCGTTAATTATCCGTTGAAGTCCTTCGGGAGTTAGGGTAGAAGATACTGATGTCCTTAAATGTGTCATTCTGAATTAGAAGACATAATTTTTGAAGTTTAGATATACTTGTCTCTTAAGTATTTGTCATATGTGTATACATACAACGCTTTACGAGCATAATCTTTTAAAATTTTTAAAGGCACATCATACTTATTAAATCTAGGGAAATAGGTTTATCGAGTTATATAACTATTAACTAATCTAGGGTTCCTAAGTCATTTATCCTTTATTAAGATTAATACTTTCTTTAACCAAATAGACTCGAGAAGTCCTTTTTAGTTTAAGAGAATATCTTCCTTTTTCACAAATTCCTTTTAAAGACTTATACTTCATTAAGTATTTCTCCTTTCTAGAATTTATATTTATGCAAATAAAGGAAACTAAACTTTTATTTATTAACAATCCGCTTTGTTGATGGACAGACAAGCTTCTTTGTTACATAAAAGTAAAAACCGAAAGCTAAAATATTTACAGAGATTTTAGGGAAGCTGAAATATTTTTGAGTTGGTTTACTCCTTCTTGGAATCCTTGATTATGGCTAAGAGTGCTTTTATATTTTCTTGATGTCGAACTTGAATATCTTCAATAAGCTTCTCTATTGTTTCCATTCTTACTCGAGCTAAGGTAATTTCCTCATCATTCAACCTCTGCTTATCTCGTAACTCATAGTTCTCATTACTTAATTTTATTAGATCCTTCTCCATATTTTCCATTTCTTCTTGCATCATCGTCTTTCCATACTTATGTCCCTCAACTTCATATTCCAAATCTTCGATACGCTTGGGAGGTACTTCACTAAAATAGTTAAACATATTCTCCATTTTCTCTACAAATATATTTTGGGTATTTAGGATATTATTGGATGCTTGGAATGAAGAAGTTTGGCACTGCGGAATAGGTACATTTCCATTATTTGGTTGGGGATTTGGGTTATTATTGGCATAAGGGATACTACTAAGGGTTTAGTTAAATCCATAAAGTAAATATTTACCGATTCCGAATCCGATATGACGATAGGATGAAAATAGGAAGACATATTTCTGAAGACTTCGATCAAATAATTTACTTATATTAGTGTGTATTATTATATTTACATACACATAACCATATTATCACATAATAGTATTACTAAGAATCATTAAATATTACTTAAATCTTTTTTCTTGCAATAGTATGGTTTTGATGCGGAGATTTCATTTGGATTTTTATTTTAAGAAAATCAGTTATAGTCAACATTTTAATTTCTTTTTCTCTATAACTATAGCTCTGATGTCACTCTGTAATAACCCCTTTTTACCTTGACACAGCGGAACAATCATTTTGGGGTATTACTTCATGGAATAAAAGTCATAGTAATAGGAAACAATTCAAAATAATGTTTTAACCAACTTTATCTATTTATAAATCATCTATTACTATTATCATTCAAAATCAGAGATTTTCAACAATACAATTGTACATACTCTGTACATCACAGGTTCACGAGATCTAAAAAATAGGTTTGAAAGATAAAAATTCCCAAGTCTATATCTCACATGTCATCATTATACTGCTCCATGCTATCAGTTATCAACACCTGAAATATATGCTTAAAATCAGCATAACGGTTGAGTGAATTCATAAGTTTGAAATCATTTTTGAATACAAGATCCTTTTCCTGACCTACGTTATTATACGCTCGTAAAATCAATGAATTACTGCACTATGCTTATGATACCGCATCTAGACATATCAGAAACCAACCATTTGACCTTATGAGGAAGTCTGCTAAACTATCATGTATAACAAAATAAAGTATGCATGTTTGACCATTTAGGTTCTAGCAAGTGCGACTTTCCTAAACAGGGGATGTCAGTCCCCAAATAGTACTATTTACAATATTAGCATTCATTTTCAAGAAATGATTAGCGATTCATAACTAAAAAGGGACTTTCAAGGCAGCATTAAGCATAGTGTCAATAATCATATCTAGGAAGCATACAAAAAATACGTGTATTCTAATTTAACATATATCCCCTAAAGGGTTTTCAAATCATTTAAAAGTAGTATACTTTAGTGAGGTCATGAACTCACCTTATATCCAGAAATTCTAAATCTTGGCAGATTTATATCACATAGAACAACTTGAGCTAACAATCAAGAACTTGGTCACACACCAACCTTGTGTTAACATATTTGGTATAGTATTAAGTCTTTTATTTTGAGTTCAATATTCTTAGTTATCAATCATATATTATTGAAGTTATATTTACTCATAATCATGATATCATTATTCGGGCCATCATACTCAGAAGCCATTCTATAAACGTTTGAGGAGCGAGGGCACTTTAAATCGTAAACCCAGCCACTCAGTTAGAACGTAATATCGAGATGGAACATCTTTGTACAAAGTTCCCTACTAACATGATACATTCATACAAGAAATCCCTTAAAAGATTAGTATGTTATTTTATTATCATGTTTTTATTCTTATATTTTCCATAATTTGCAAAAATAGTCCTTATAGTTATATTTGGCATAATTACACTTTTTCCCCTAAAGTATATAGTTTTATTATTTACAATTTAAACCTTCAATATTTAACCTTTGGGTATTAAACTTTACAATATTTATTATTATATATTTAACCTTCACAAAGTGACACTTTTGGCCCAAAATGTTAAATAGTTTCAAAAATGACAGTTTTAGTCCTTATACTTGTAATACACATAACAACTTCAAAAATGTCCAAATGATCTAGGATTTTAAAAAAAAGTTTAAAAACATATTTATAATCATAATAAAAACATTTCTACATAATTATATCTTTTAAATGGGTTTTATCTTATTATTTTATATAAATTACAAAACTATGGTTTTAAGACATCTTTAACTTATAACTTTTATTTAAAATGATCAAATGACTTAATTTCTTTTAGATTATATTTCTAACATTTTTTAAACATTATAAAAAGTCAAAGAATTCATTATAACAAGATCAAATATTAGTTGACATAAAGATTACCTAGGTAGCTCCAAAATGGCTCCTTATGGCTTCTTATGAACACAATTTGCTACCAAAGCATCAAAAGTTTCAATGGCTTCTTTCTAGACCTAGTTTATGGTCTTCTAAGAGTCATAATATGTTTGTATAAGTGGAAATTGTTAGGACCTATGTAATAGGCTATTTGTAATAGATGAACTAGGAGGTATGTAGTTCTTCCTGATCCTAGTAGTAGTAGGAGCAACACGTGCTCCTGCTCTAGTAGAAAGTCAAACAGTATTATTATTAGTAGTTTGTTAGGATATGAATGAGATATCTTAGGAAAGGATATGCATATCATTAGTTACACTTTTTGGTTTTAATGTAGTTAGTGTTTCCATGTAGTATAAAAGGAACCCCTGGGCAGAAGGGTTAGACACACCTTCACCAGTTTTCATTTCATATCAATATAGTAGAAATCCTTAGAAAGGATCAAGTTATTTATCTAGTTATTTTGTTTCTTCTTGTTCTTAGTATTTGTATTCCGCACTAATACTTTGTATTTCATTAGAGTCTCTCTGTGAATAGACTTATGATTATAGAAGTCGTTCACCATCCTTAACAGGCTGCAAGATCTACAACTAGTGGATCCAACAAGTGGTATCAGAGCCTGGGAGAGTCTCTGCATAAGAAGAACCATTTTCTTTCATTCTTTTTACTAACTGAAACATGTCTGCTTCTAGTTCTAATGAAACAGGACAACCAAGCACCACCACAACATAGCAAACACAACAAATCGTTGCTACTGTTTCCAATGCAAATGGAAAATTCCCACTCCTGAAGAAGGAAGAGTATGATAGCTGGGCCATGAAGATGGAGTGCTGAATCACCAACACTGATCTAGACTTGTGGAAAATTGTCTAGAATGGCAACAACAAGAAGACTACTGGTAGAGACAAGAATGGTTATATCACCATTCTAGATCCTAATACTCATGAAGAAATCACTACTGTCCAGAAGGAAATCAAAGCCAAAACTATTTTGCTTCAGTCTCTTCCTGATGATCATATGGGTGATTTCTATCACTTGGATAATGCTAGGGAAATTTGGAATAGCATCAAGGCAAGATTTGGTAGGAATGAGGAATCCAAGAAGATGCACAGATCAATGCTGAGAGATGAATTTACTAAATTCAAGAATTCCTGAGACAGAAGGTCGTCATCAAGGCTATGACATCTTTCAAAAGATTCTTAGTCAATTGAATCAACTCCGATACAAACCAAAAAACGAAGACATAAATGCCAGGTTTCTTAGAGCTCTGCCTCATTCATGGAACCAGGTAGTAATCTCCCTAAAAGCTAAAGGACGACTTGAGTATCTCTCTTTTGATGACTTATTCTATAAACTCAAAACTTTTGAGTCTCATTTGAGAGGATACCCAAGTGACTCATACTCTACTCCTGCTAATTTTGCTTTTGTGAGTTCCATGGGCTCCAGTCCTATGCCATATACCAGTAGCCCAATCTAAACTTTGTCTTTACAACATACTCCTACTCCTGAATCTAAAGTTAAGACCAGTAGCATGGTAGAAACTGTTCTTCACTCTTACTTTGCTGATGTTAGTCCACAATAGCATATAGCTTTTGATGATTTAAACAGGTTGATAAGCTTGACTTGGATGTAATGGATCTCAAGTGGCACATGGCTATGCTCACTCTTTGGGTTCATAAGTTTTTGAAGAAAGATGGTAGAAAATTCAGCTACAACCCAAGAGAGCCAACCAGGTTTGATAGGAGCAAAGTCAAATACTACAACTGTCACCAGCAAGGACATTTTGCTAAGGAATGCCCTAATAAAAATAACCAGGAGAAGAATAGGTATTCAGCTTTCAAGGTTCAAGACCTTCAGGAGGAAAAGAAAGCTTTCGTATATGTTGATACCATGGTCAACTGGAATGATCATGAGACTCCCACGTTGGAAACATTGGAGTCTGGTACTGATGTGTTTGCTATGATTGTTGGCCACATATCTGAGGCAGAGGAAGCAGAAGAATTTGCTCTCATAGGAATATCTTCTCAGGTATAAAATTGCCCACTTGGTTGTGATGATAAATATTCTGACCTCGTAACTCAATGCAATGAACTAAATGCTCAAAATGACAAGTACTTTTTAGAAGATCAAGCCTATAAGAGTTCTCTCAAAACCCTAGAACAACAAAAGAAGTGGTTACAAAATACTCAACTTGAGTATGAAGATAAGATTAGGGTATTAAGTATTGATTTAGAGAATACCACTAACATGATTAAGTATACTGAAAAACTTAATACTGAGATTATTCAGTCAAAACAATATTGGCCCAAATGATGTTTTTGACTTATCCTTTTCAAGTGTCTTTGATCCTGACAAAGAGGATGAGGGAAAACCTAGTTACAATAGGTTTAAACCAGCTGTAGCAATGCATGATGTTCCTCCACCTCTTACAGGAACATTTATGCCAACATCCATGCATAAAGACTTGGATGGATCACAGATGCATGAGTCTCCAAAAAGCTCTACTAATACTAATGACTTTGTCTCTTGTACATTCAGTGACAAGGCAAGTGACTATGCATCATTTGGTTCAAGTGAAGAGTCAATTCCTTCGAGTCCCAAGCCAAATGACACTTCTTCTTCTAGTGCTAGGATGAGAGATGAGAGAGTTGCTACTGCTTCTACTTCCATTGTTTTTATTCTAGTTTTCTAAATTCTAGGAATGTTGATTCTCCTAGAGTTGATTTTAATAAGAATAGCAGTTCAAAACAATGTCATTTGAATAAAAGGTCTTTTAAAAGATGCTTTGTTTGTGGTAGTAAATTTCATTTGATTAAAGATTGTGATTTTTATGATGAAAATCCTGCTGGCTATCTCTCTTATGGTTCTCTTGGTACACCAAGAGCTGCTCCTATTGGTGCGGGTTTTGCTACTAGAAGACTAAATCCATGTGCCCCGTAACACCCCATTTTGGTAAATGGAATGTCACGCGTGGTTATGGCGTGTCATCAAAGCATGCAAGGAAAATGTCTTAAAACATTACATGACCATAAAAGGAAATACCGAAAACAGACATCAGTACCCCAATGTATAAGCTCATCACACACAAACATAAGTACTGTAAAGGAAAAGGACTAAACAATGTCCACATAAATAAGTAGCAAAATGTATGATGAAATGCTTAAAGTAATGAAGGCTAGGAAGCTTCCAATCCATTTGGACGTACGCTTAGAGTCTACGAGCGCCCTTGAGTACCTGCCGTTTGGGAACATGGAAGAAAAGGCTGAGCATAACACTCAGTGCACGGATATACAAGTATGACATGGAATATCGTAAGCATATAAGACTAATAGTTGCAAAATATCATAAGTTCTAAGTAATCTAGATTCATGTTCATAAAACCGGTTTTATAGTTTGAAAAGACTTATGTTTCTATGAAAATATGTTTTAATTAGCCAAATAGCCTATATAGGTCATGAGGTTCCACCGTGCATGAATACTTAGATGGGAGACCTCGTCATGCAATTAGAGGGGTTGCCTCTAATTAAATAGTCTGGGTAGGAGGGATCAACTCCTAGTGAAGGATGTACGGCACATCGCATTCACTCGGATAATACTGCTAAACATGTAACTAGGATGCACCCATATGCCCCACATGATAAGATAATATAATGGTCAAAACTAAAAAGGGACGCCACGAGCAATCACTTCGCCGTGGGGAAGTCATAACACTGGTGCCTCTAGTGTTATGGTTATGGTACCTCCATAACTAGGTGACACTGGTCATGCATGTAATTGGCTTAGGCTCCTAATCTAACATAAGTATCAAACATATAAAACAAATACTGGGAAAATAGTTGGCTGCAGACGGGGAAATCCTAATAAGGATAGAATGTCCGTACTGAAAGGACGGAAAATCCGTACCTTAAGTCCAGTGAACAGAAAAGACGAACGGAAGAGAGTCCTACTTCAATCTCACTAATGCTACATAAATAGTATACGTGTATAAGTATTCTGATTACTGACTACGTAACTAGTTTTATATCATGTTCTAGCTTGTTTTATATGTTCATGTCTTGTTTTATTGATTTTAACGTTATGTTGTGTTTATCATATATTTTGTATATTCTGATTAAGTATTACTTGTATTGCTTGTATTATTATACTTGTTGTGTAATAATAAGTAACTTTTCTAAAAATAACAGGTTTCCTAAAATAGTAAGTTTCCAAAAATAGATTAACTGCTTAAAATAGATTAGTTTCTAAAAATAGAAAGTTTCTAAAAATAGAAAGTTTCCATATTTAGAATTAAGCTGAATTAATATCATAGGTCATGTGATTATAGTATAGTCTACTAATAATATTCTCTTAATTAAATAAACTATAGGTTATATGATTTAATTAAATATAAGCATGATTTAATTAAATTAAAATGTATAAAATACTTAGGTTAAAACATGTATTAATAATATATTAATATAACCTAAGTCATGATTATTAATTAATTATATGTCATGTTTAATAATTAATTAATACTATATTGTAAAATAAATATATAAATACTTAGGTTAAACATGTATTATTTAATAATAATAATAACCTAAGTTTCATGTCTAATTAAATAAATAATAAGTCATGTACTAATTAATTTAATTATCTTGTAAAAATAATATACTTGTAAAATTAATTAGACTTGTAAAAATAAATCATGAACCGAACCAGTGTGTTATCTAATTAAACAAGTCGTGAACTAGGCCCGTGAAACCCATGATCAGGTCCGAACCAAACACCCACAAAAACAGTGGCAAACCAGCTGAGCCGGTTGACCCTGCTTTCGGTAGACTGCCACCAGTTGTGTGCCGGTGGTCTTGCTTCTCTTGGTTAGCCGCTGACACCACAAGGGTTTCCACCGGCTGTGTGTCGGTGGCCCCCTGTTGCGCCGCCTAGGGTTCCCCCTACTTGACCAACCTAGCCACCGGTGGTGGTGGCTTACTTGTGGCCGAGACCCATAAACCACAAGGACACCCCCGACGCAAGTCGGGGTGCCTTATACCTTGCTGTCGACCGAACCCTACCACCACCGAGACATGTGTCTCGGTGGTGTGCGAACCGACGACGCCGAGAGCCCTTGTCTCTCGGTTTGTGTGGCGGCAGAAACAAACAACCCGAAAACACCCTTAATTATTTACCCCTTGATCTCATGACACGTTTATATCATGTTTTTATTTAATTACTTGTTCGTGTTATGATTCACTAAATAAAAGAAAAAAACAAAAGGGTTACGGATTAACAAAACACGTGGAAAGAATGCACAATGATCACACGAACACACTCTTATGATTTGTTTAATCAAGATCAACCAAACACCCTTGTGGTTTTGTTATGCCGCCGGCCACAAAGAGAGAGAGAGAGAGAGAGAGAGAGAGAGAGAGAGAGAGAGAGAGAGATTAGGGTTTTTTGATTTTCTGTAAAATCTTCTATGAATGAAAAGTAATTTCCTTTATTTTTTATCTGGTAAAAACAAATGGGCTGGGCCCCTCTCTTCCTCTTGTACCGCGGCTAGTAGGGCTCACCAAGGAAACCCGAAGCCTTTTTCCCGTGACTAATTATTACGCGTTCGTGTGTTCGTGTTTACGTGTTATGTTTAATTTTTCGTGTTATTACAATTACTTGTACGTAACGATATTTATCGTATTAATAATATACATAAATACATAATTATATGTTCGTGATTTTTATGTTCATGATTTCATATTCGTGATTATAATTATTATTGATAATAATTATTGTGTAATAACACGTACTTAATACTTTTTGTAATTATAATACGTACATAACTTCTGTAATTTCTAATTGTGACACGTGTTCATGCTATAAAAGGAAAGTTTTTAATATATACGTACGTTACTAAGGGTACTATTAATGGTAAAAGCTAACGGGTTTTACAACTCTTCCCCCCTAAAAAGAATAATTCGTCCCTGAATTATAGATAAAATAAACTAAAAGAGGAACATACCCGAATTCAAAATATGAAATAAGGTTAAGAAGCCCAGATAGACTCCCTTGTTTCCAAAGTGGCTTCTCGCTCGGTATGGTCCCTCCAAAGGATTTTAACGAATGGAATCGTCTTCTCCTCATGACTCGTTCTTGCCTGTCAAGAACTCGTTCGGGTTCCTCTATGAAGGTAAGATCTTCACGAATCTGTTCCAGTGGATACTGAACCATGTGAAGGGGATGATACTTGTACCCTCTAAGTTAGGACACATGGAAAACGTTCTATGGAAAAATTCGTGAACGTAAGAAAGCTACGGATGTAACGCTAAACGATAAGATACATCACCGACTCGCTCGATGACATCAAACGGTCTGATGAATCGAGGAATAAGCTTCCCTTTGATTCCAAAACGCTTAACGCCACTTGCCGGCAATATCTTAAGAAAGACGCGATCTCCAACGTTAAAATGTAAGTCCTTACGATGCTTGTCGGCATAACTTTTCTAATGTAAACATGCTTCTTGCAGTTTCTGCTTAGCTACAGCGACCTTCTCGTTGGTCAACTCTATCATTTCTAGTCCTTCAATTGTTCGATCACCAGCCTGATCCCAGCAGATTGGGGCGCGACACTTCCTGTCATACAACATCTCGAATAGAGCACACTTAATGCAGGCGTGCCAACTGTCGTTGTGTACAAACTCTACCAAACAGATGTAATCGTCCCAATCTCTTGTCCATTCCAACGCACATGACCTCAACATGTCTTCTAATGTCTGAATCGTTCGCTCCGATTGCCTGTCTGTTTGAGGATGAAAAGTCGTGCTAAGCTTAAGTTTTGTACCCCAAGCTTTCTGTAGACTCTTCCAGAATCGCGAAGTGAAACGAGGATCTCTGTCCGAGACGATACTGGATGGAGCACCATGAAGTCTCATGATCTCCTTCTTGTAAGTGTCGGCGAGTTTACTGACCGGATCATCCTTGCGGATTGGTAAGAAATGAGCCGACTTAGTAAGTCGATCAACGATAACCCAAATCGCATCATTCCTCCTCTTTGTCTGCGGAAGACCGGTAACAAAATCCATGGTGATCTTGTCCCATTTCCACTCTGGAATGTCTAACGGTTGTAGTAAACCACTAGACCGCTGATGCTCGATCTTAACCTGCTGGCAGGTAAGACATTTGGAGACATAAGTAGCAACATCCTGTTTCATACCACTCTACCAAAATTATTGCTTGATGTCGTGGTACATCTTGGTCGAACCATGATGAATGTAGAATGGGGAGCTATGAGCTTCAGCTAATAACGCTTTCCTGAGTGTAAGATCATCAAGAACACAAAGTCTAGTACCCTGCCTTAAGATACCATCGTCATCTAAACGAAACTCTATCTATCGTTCTAAGTTTTGAATGATCGCCCAAATTACACCATCATCCTTCTGAGCTTCCTTGATCCTAGAGAGTAACTCAGGTTCCACTCTTAGGTTAGCCCAGTAACCGTGTTGTCCACGTACCATGATATCGATATCTAGTCGCTCCAAGTCTCTTATAATTTCCTCCTTAATTTTTATGCCGTTTATCATACCGGACTTTCTACTAAGTGCATCTGCCACTACATTCGACTTACCGGGATGATACTGCAGATTAATGTCATAATCCGTCAACAGCTCTAACCATCTCCTATGTCGCATATTCAGTTTACGTTGAGTGAAGATGTACTTCAGGCTCTTGTGGTCTGTGAAGATGTCACATGATTCTCCATACAAGTAGTGCCTCCATATATTCAATGCAAACACGACTGCTGCAAGTTCCAAGTCATGCGTAGGGTAATTTTCCTCATAAGGCTTAAGATACCGTGAAGCGTACGTGATCACTTTCCCATCTTGCATGAGAACAAAGCCAAGTCCCTACCTTGAAGAATCACTATAGATTTGAAATCCACCTGTACCAGATGCGAGAGTAAGAATCGGTGCAGATACTAACTTCTACTTTAGGTCTTCAAAGATCTTATCACTTTCTACAGTCCAGACGAATTTCTCCCCTTTCCACATCAGTTTGGTCAATGGTAGTGCTAAACGGGAAAAGTTCTCTACGAACCTATGGTAGTAACCAGCTAAGCCTAGGAAACTGCGAACTTCAGTCGCTGATGTCGGTCTTGGCCACTTGGTAATAGGCTCAACCTTTGCTGGATCCATGGTGATTCCTTCTGCTGATACAATGTGACCTAAGAACGCCACCTTGTATAACCAAAACTCACACTTGGAGAATTTAGCATATAACTACTTCTGGCGAAGAATTTGTAATACTGTACGAAGATGGTCTTCGTGTTCCTCCTTGGACTTAGAGACGATCAGGATGTCGTTAATGAAGACAATGACAAACTTGTCCATAAACTCATGGAAGATACGGTTCATCAGATCCATGAAAACAGCTGGAGCATTGGTAAGGCCAAAAGGCATGACTACAAACTCGTAGTGCCCATAGCGTGTACTGATTAGATGGCATTTATACACGATCTCATAGTTCTTTTCTGGCTTTAAATGCATAAAAATGTCATAAAATACCATATATATGCCTGTCATAAAATACAAGAAACAAGGAAAAACGAACACGAGAAACGAAGCCGCACAATGAACCGGGCCCTAGTTGGTAAATTATCAAACAAAAGCCATTGGGGACTTGAAGATGGACAAGATTGAGCCATCAATTATGAAGAAATGACACTTAATACCCTTGTAATTCATAATTACAAGATTCGTCCCTTAAGTTTGTCAAAATTACAAAAAGTTCCTCCAAGTTTGAAGAATTAGCAAACTTAGTCCCTCAACAATACTAAATTGTAAATAATGGTCCTTCATTAAGTCCAAGATCCAAAGAAACCGTTGAAGTTCAAGAATATTACACTTCTAGTCCTTTTAAAATGGATTAAGTATCAAAAGGACTGAAGTTGTAAATATGCCAAAGTATTAAAATCCCTAAAAATCTGTTTAGAAACTTTTCATGGCCAAAGTGGGAATTCAGAAACTTCAATAACAAAGGAAAAACGAGTTGCTTGCAAAATAAACATGATATACACTTACTGCCAAAGAATAAGGGCCATAGTTGCCATGTCAAACATTCAAATAGACAAATACGCGCCAAACCAACCCCACCCCCTTTTTCGGATCAAATGGAGTTACTGTTTACCATAATAACCTAGATTTACCTTCACTTAAAACAAAGGGTAAACTGATATTACCCACACCCATGCTTAATTCACATGCACACAAACTCATCCCACACCTAAAACCCCAATCCCCACTCACCAATGGCCCCTACCATTTAACATGTTACCCAATCACATGCCAACTTCCTCTCTAAGCAAGCTGACATGGCAAGATCAACGCATTAGGCTTATTACTTGGCCCCAAAGCATAAATGAACAATCAGGATCATTTTGGACAGCTCACATCAACAAATGCGTCTAGAAGACTCAAGGGAAAATTTGGGATTTTCTAGCTAGGGTTTCTGTATTTTTTCCATTCTAGAATTATCCTTAGTCGTCTATATAAGGAGGCCTCAACATGTGAGAGCCCCTTTGATCCATATTTTAGCTAATTTCTTTGTAATTCCTTTTTATGAAATAAAACTTAGTTTTCTGAAAATATTGAATTCTCTTTTGTGTTTTATGAATGTTTGGTGTTTGATTAGCTAAGATCTGAGTTCCATTTACATGTTTGATTGTTTTTGAGGAAAGGTTTTAAGGTTTAAAATACTTGTTATCAAAAATTAAGGTATAATCTGTTTTGGTTAACATTTTGGTGGTTTGTTGTTCTTAGTAGCTATGGAAGCTGGTGCTTGTTCTTCCTAGCACCTCAGCTCAAACATTCCAAAGTGTGGATGTACATTTTGGAGGATTAATTCTCTTATTCCTTTTATATTTTCTAAATATTGTATGATTTTTGGTGATTTTTGCATATTTGTTTGTGAATCTGTGTATTTGTGGTGGATTTATGTTTCTGAGGTTTGATTATTGTTTTCTAGGTTGTTTAGATCTTGGATTGAACGTTAAATCATAACAAGCCCTTGAAACTTTGAGAAATCATATTTCAAAGGGGTGTTTGGGTTAACTGATCTATCAAGGTTTAAGGCAACTTGAGTGGTTGTTTGTTGTTCCTTTGTGGTGGTTATTGTTTACCTGGTGTATTTGGTCACAAGTTTACCTCTGTCCTTGCTTCTCTCCCCCTCAAAATTTGCTAGGGAACCAAGCAACTTTTGACCGGCTACATACTAGTACACATCATAGCGTGATGGTCTTCATCTCGCCTAAAATACAACTCCCCCTGAATTTCATCTCCTATCAACCACCTGATGTTATCAAACCCCTGTATAATAAATCTTTCAACAAACCCCTGTAACACAGCCTGGTCTCTCAAAAACTCTGTGGCTGGGGTTACAGCGGGGTAGGGGAGGGTGACAACTGCTGGGGAGGGGAAGGGGGGCTGTGAACATATCTTCTTTCTTTATCTTGGTGTGAGAAAAAATTTCCTGAGTGACCAAGTCCTTCAACAGCTGAAGGCTCTGAAGATAGCATGTTGATCAGCTGGTCATCTTGCCAGCGAATACCTGTTAAGCTGATTTTTTTTTTTTTTTTGTGGATTTTGGGTTGTGTGTTTTGTGTAAGGTTTGGGTGGGTATATCACAGTTGCATGTGGATCACAGCGGCATCTATATCACAGCGATGTGTATGTCCGTGGTTCTCTCCCCCTCAAAATATGCAGCTTTAGCAGCATCTTTTGACTCCAATAAACCTCTCAACAAGCAAAGCCTAGACATCTCTCATAGGACACATGTGAACTGTGTCGCTGAACCCACAGACGATCCCTGATCTTTCAGCTGGAGTCACAAATGGCTGGGGGTTTCAGCGAACATATGTTGATATGTTGACAGGGGTTCGCTGTTGACAGGGGTTCGCTGTTGACAGGGTTTTATATCTCTGATGGCAGGTTCATATAGTGACAGGGGTCACAAGTGTTCTTTAAGTGCAGTTGAAGGTTTATGATGGCCTGACAGTCCAGTTGACCATGGGGGTTCAGCTACCTCTGAGGGTTCAGCTACCCTGGGGGTTCAGCTACCCTGGGGGTTCAGCTACCTGGATGTTCATGTTCAGCGACCCTGGGGGTTCAGCGGGAGCTGGGGGTTCAGCTACAGGTTCACATCTTCAGCGGCCTGGCATGAGACATAGACTCATTGCTTGCGTCATCAGTCTGAAGGTTCAATGCCTGAGGATGGTTCGCTGACTAGGTCAACCGCTGACTGGGGGTTTATTAACCAAGGGCCTCATGGACTAGCTGTACTTGATATAGCTGTGATTTGTACTATGTCATGTAAGTACCAGCTACCTATACAGCCTATTAACATCAGCCGTTTCAACATCACAGCTCATGTATATCTTATATATCATGATCGTTTATCAGCCACCCATTTTAGCACACAGCCCTTTAAACATCAGCTATCCCAGCTGATTTCGACGGCTGATAAAGGAACACAACAATCAGCTCATTCTAATACGATTACCCACTTCAAGAACAACAATAATCGAGCTTCAATTCCAATGAATTCGTCATTTACATTTTTTTTTTATTTTTTTTTAACAACAATCAGCTCATTCTTGAATAGCAATTCAGTATACCATCATGTTTAACCACCCATTACAGCTTTTCTAGAAGCTGATGCACACAACACCCTGTTGGTTAACTGATTTTCTTAATCAGTTAAACAAACACACACCGTCTTCATCTTAGTGACGTTTCTTCAGCTTTTAGCTTGATCACTGAACAAACCATTTTACCAACTTATAAACCGAGGCAAACACATCTCGATATACATGGTTTGTCCCATTTACCCGTCTCTTCAGCAGCCTAACATACTGATGGAAAAACCCCGAAAAATTTCTACATCCCATCGCTGATGTTTCATCAGTTTCCCACTTCATGCCCAAAAATTATATCAGTCTTTGACTGAAACTTATCACCATTTTTTGTAAATCAAAACCCAGATGATCTCGAACTTACTTACTTTTTCATTACTCGTCACTCATCTCCCTGATTTTTTTATACATCAACGAAACATGTATATCCATTTCTATCAAATTGTTGCCTATCGACAATCAACCTCACAACAACTCCGATCTGAAAATCTTTACATCGACCACACAATCAATCGATTCCTTGGTTATAAAACAATCCGCATCCGTGGCCGCAGGAAAACGGATCCCTTCTTTTTTTCAAATTGATTATGTTTAGGGTATACCATATTCGGGTTGTGGTTTGTATGATTATGGATTTGTGAAGCTGACGGTTTAAATTGTGAATCACGATCTGGATTCATTGAAGATGATGAACTGTTTGCTAATTGTTAAGATGTGAATCAGATGTGAGATTTTTTATCTGGTGTAATATTCGGTGAAGAATATGAAGGGTGCATAACCATTTATGGTTTTAAGAGCCTAAGAGGTAGTGTGAATAGATTCGTTCTAAAAGGTTGATAAAAAAACAAATATGACGGTGATGATTTTAGTTATGAGATTTGTGAAAAGTAATTCTTTTTGTTGGAATATAAAAGTGACGGTATAGGTGATGTTTTTTTTTATGTTAGGATGGATCGGTGATAGAAGATCATGTCACGTGAAGTTTGTTGGTGGAGGTAGATTTGGTTGGATGAAAGTGACGGTGGGTGGGTGTTGAGTGGGGTGTGGATAAGATAAGGTTTGAGTGGGTATTGTTTTAGCAATCAGTCAACAACAATGTTATTTTCCCTTTAATAACTGCTACTGTATATGTAGTTTTTTTTTTAACACTGATGATTTTGACGATGCAATAAAACATGTTATTAGCAGCCATTCGAACGGATCTGGATAGAGAAAATCCAACCCGCTCTGATACCAATTGTTGGTCCACGAATCTTGTGCACATAATGAATCTATCAAGAACAATGAAGAACAATGTACACAAATAACCAATTGACTAACTAATAACACAAGCTTGTACTTTTCATCGTATGTATATCTTATTAATAATGAATCAAAAAATATACATGACTTGCCCGGTTGTTTGCGGAACAACAACCGGGCGATGAATGACAAACTAAACTCCCATGTTCATAGCTAGCTAAGCTTATGCAACAATGGGAGGATGAAACCCTAAACCACTAAAGTATTACATGTTTGTTTCTGTGGGTGGGAATCAATAACTATTCTATTACAAGGACCACATATATATAGTGGGAGTGTGAAGCTTCCTTGAGAAGCTTTACTAAAGTACAAGTAACCACCTTGTACTTTGTTGTCTTCATCTTTTGCACCTTTGACAAAGTAAGCCTTCCTCTTGAACCTTTGTCTTCATTGCTAATAAGACATGTGCCCACTAATACATAAGACACTTCTTCAGGTCTTCTTAACATCTTCAGGTCTTGTAATTAGTAATAGTCTTGAGGAGTTAGTAAGCTATTATGTCATCACTTACTAACTCCATCATCCTTGATTCTTTGCACACTTACTGAGATCCGCCTCAGCTAATGACGAGTCTATCTCGTAGACTCTAAAGAACTCTAAAGAATGACACACTGAACTTATAACATACGTAAGTTCAGTGACTAACACTACTTAGGATACTTTACATCCAAATCCTGTGCAAGGGACAAATCAAGCACTGAATTGACCCAACAAAAAGGATAAGTGTTTTCACACTTATTAGTGGTATCCTTGTATGCGTCTAGGAAGCATTTAAAAGGATATCCACATAACGATTCTACCTTCCAATCTATCTCTAGGAGTGGATAGCAGTCTTGGGGGCAAGCTTTATTGAGGTCTGTGAAGTCAACACACATGCGCCAGCTGCCATCATGTTTTTTAACCATTATTGGGTTAGCGAGCCAATCATGGTAGTAAACCTCCCGCATGATTCCTGCTTCCACCAGCTTCTTCACTTCCTCAAGTATCACCTTGTTGCGCTCTAGGGCCTGTCCTCTTTTCTTTTGCCTGACTGGGGGATATCCTTCGCAGATTTGCAGCTTGTGTTTAGCTATTGACCTTGGTACCCCCGTCATGTCTTTAGGTTCCCACGCGAAGATGTCAAGGTTATCCCTTAAGAGGCGACACATGTCAGCCTTTCCTTTGTCGGACAATGTCCCCCCAATCGTTATCTCTTGATCTGGATATTGTGGATAGACTGCCACTTTTAGGTTTGGCGGTGAGTCTATCCTGGTCTCCATTGTAACCCGAGGGGGTTCCGCGATCATGTTTCACTCTGGGAGTGCTATGGTTGTGTTGAAGATCGTTACGATTCCTCCCTCCACTGGGAACTTCATCATGCCATGGGCCGTAGAAGCTATTGCTCGCATTGCTAGTATGGTAGGTCGCCCAATGATTCCGTTATACTACGATAGCGACCGTATTATGAAGAAGTTCATTGAGACCTTTGTCGAATGTTCGTCGCTTCCCACTTTCACTGCTAGCTTTAGTTAGCCCAAAGGCCAAACCGCTTCTTGATTGTGGTAAATTACACCTCTTAGGAAAAAGGCGTAAAAGCGGTAAGTATTAAGTGTACGTTTAGGAAAACGTAAACACTAATGACCCTTATGAATTCAAAGTTCGTTTCCCAAGGAGGTATATGTGTGTGAAAAACTTGTAAAAGATTTGAGATTAATATTTGGTTTAGAAGGGGATGAGAAAAGAAGATGACGAAGACGTAAAAAATAAAAATAAACACTAATAGAAAGTTAAAACGTAGAACCTTAAAAACCACAAAAATAAAAAAATAATTCTAAAAATTACCAAAAATTTACCAAAAATCAAAATAGATAAACTAAGAGTTTACCAATGATCAAAACTTTTTCAAACCTTTTAATTAATTAAATATTCAATTTTTAAATGCTAATTAAAGCCCTAAAAATCAAATAAATTATCAAAAAGCCCAAATAAATATTTTTCAGTTGGTAAACCTCTAAAATGACCTAAAAAGATTAAAAACTATTTTTAGGAATTTAAAAACTAATAAAAACTATTTAAAATAATTTAAAAACTATTAAAAATTAAAATAATTAAAAAAAAATCTAAAAGTGATAAAATTATTCTAAAAGTTGCTAAATTCCCATTTTAATGTATTAAACCTAAGAAAAATGTAAAAAGTTTGAAAATATGAAATTTTAAAAATAATAATAAAATAATATAAAATAATATTAAAAATCCAAAAATTATAAAAAATCTAAAAACTTGCAAACTAGTTTATTTTAACCTAAATAATAATAAAATCAAAGTGAAATTACCAAAATACCCATATTGGGCCCTCAAATGGGCCAATACCAAAAACAGTCAACCAAATTGGGCTTTTGGGCCCAAAAAGTCAAACTTGGCCCAATTGACTTGGAAAAGCCCTATCTGACTTAAAATTCAATTCTAAGAACAAAACTCTAGGCCCAAAAGCTGAATATGAGCTTATCACAGCTTATTTAACACTCAGCTTATTCTTATTGGGCTTTTCAGCCCATTAAGCCATAAGCTAATGCCATAAGCTCTAATTTGACACACAACCTTCTTTTGGGATGCTTATGAGATCTGTAAAAAGAATTTTTGAAAAAGCTCACTCAATAAGCCAGAAATATGCAAAGTAAAAATTCACTAAAAGACAAAATAGTCGTTTTAGAGATTTAGGGCACCTCAGAACTTGATTCAACTTGCAAAAGATTTCAAATGGACTCAATAAGCAAAATCAATCAACAAAAATCTAATAAGCACAACCAATAAGCCAGAATAAGCACAAATGAACTTATGAAAAAGTCAATGGGGTTGGTTTTCTAGTCAAACCTTAAAGTCAACCACCCAAATGCTCCAGTATGAACAAATGGGTCAAAATATGAGCACCTATTACAAAAACAAAGTTGTTGCTGGTTGGAATAAGCTATTATAGCTTATTGATAAGCTGAACCCAATTTTACACTATCAGTGGCAACTAGCAGGGGAAAGGAGTTCCCACTGCTTTGACTATTTGACCAAGCTTATATGAGAGTTCTGGTTTGATTCAATTGGAAACAAAGGCACCCTTGTGATCAGTGAATCACAAGGAGTCAATAGCAACAATAAAATCACAATATGGTTCACACAATAAGCCACAATAAGCCAAACAGTCACCAGATATGCACCAGATATGGAAATAAGCAGTTAAGCACTTAATAAGCAGATTTAGACTGAATAAGCCAACCAAACTTAACAGGATGCATACACAAGCTATATAAACTAAGAATAAACACAAAGCAACAAGAATCAAACACTGAATCAAAGTAAATAACAAGATCAAAGCACAAAATGTTTCTGATGAACAATGAACAATATGCAGACAAGTTTTGCTGATCTATTTGGCACTTGATCCAATTTCAAGCCTCAAACCCTTCTTCCCTGGTGTGATTAACTAAGATTTAGCACTTGTTAGCCCTAGCCTAAGCTTAGATCTAGGTGTCCTCAAAATCCTAGCCAGTTTTACCAAGTTTTTAAGATTTTATAGCCAAATTATGAATCTATGTGTTCAAACCCACAAAACCTGCAAACAGATGAACAAATGCACCTAACAAACAGATACCAACACTTGCAACCACAATACAAGCACTTAGCAAACCACAAATCCAACTCAAGCAGTAGATCCAAACACCCCTTAATCTACCACTTAACAAAGAAACTTGTGATTTCTTCTAATAACCTACTGAATTTAATGATCAAAAACACTCACTAGATAGCAACTAACACAATCAAACACAAAAATCACCAGCACAAACACAAATACTCAAAATCAAAGCACCAAATTCAAAACAGTCATAAACATGAAATTTTTAGGGGAATCTTAACCAAGAGATTATACCTGCCTTCTACAAAATCCTAGGAAGGCCAGCTATGCTCCTTGGACCTTGTTCAACAACTAGAACAAGACCAAGGTAATTCAATGAAGATGATGCAAACTGCCTTAGTTGATGGTTCAAAGTAGAACCTCAAGGACTTTATATCTTCAACACAAACAGCAAACAACTCAACCAAGGGCTCTAATCCCTTCACAAGCTTGGTGTCAACAAGCTTGTAAGAGCTTATAGCAAATGGCCAAGGGTTAGTACACAAAATAAGCCAAAACAGAACCTAGGATTTCAAGGTATTTGAACCTTAAAAACCTTCTGAACCAAGACGTGCCTTAACCACAAGATTAAGGTAGGTCTTAACAATCGAATGGAACTCAGAATTAGGCTACTCAAACACCAAACTTTTAATTAAATCAAAAAGAGATTTCAAAATTTCAGAAATTCAAATTTTATTTAAACTTAAAAAGGAATTACAAAGATAATAGCCTAAGACTGGAACAAAGGGACTCTCACATGTTGAGGTCTCCTTTTATAGGCAAATGCCTGGCTACACTATTCACAAACCCTAGATGTGATTTCTCTAAAATGCTCTTGAGTCATTGAGTACGTTTGTTGTTGATGAACTGTCCAAAGTGATCCCAAACGTTCATTTTAGCTTTGGAATGAAGCATTGATCCTTAGCTGTTGATCTTGACACGTGGCATGACTTGGAGGGCAAGTACTCATGTGATGGGTGAAACGGTTTTAATGGTGGGGTCCTTTGGGTGAGTGGGAGTGTGAGTTTAGGCATGGGATAGATTCGTGTGAAGGTTAATTGTGTTTTGGTGTAGGTAATTGTAAAAACCCCCTTGTTGGTAAAAAGTTAAAACTGGGTTCATACGTGTGAATAGTGACACGTTTGATCCGTTTTCTTAGGGAGAAAGTTGTTTGGCGCGTGTTTAGGGATTTAAACTTCCAAACATGGTAGTTTTGGTCCTTTTTCTTCCTTTCTTTTGTCACTTGTGAATAAAAGTCTGTCAGCGCCCATTTTCTTTGTAACAACTTTCAACCTTTGTCATTTTTGGCACCAAACTTTCCAAAAAGTGTTTCAAGGGTTATTTTTGACACTTTTGCATATTTCAAGGGCTGATTTTGGACATTCTTGATCTTCAAAGGTCTTCAATGTATCTTTGGCTTGATGAGGGACCATAATTGACAATTTGGAATTGTTGAGGGACTAATCTTGCCATTTCTCCAAAGTTGAAGGACCTTTTGTGTAATTTTGACAAACTTAAGGGACCAAACTTGTAATTATTATTATACAAGGGTTTTAAGTGTCATTTCTTCAATGAATGACGATCAATCTTGTTTGTCTTCAAGTCTTCAAGGGTATTTGTTGAGTATTCCATGATTAGGGCCCGGTTCTTTGTACGGCTTCGTTTCTCGTGTCCGTTTTTCCTTGTATCTTGTGATCTTTTGTCTTTTTCACGATATCCATACCTAAAATACACAAGTAAACAAACACAAGCATATATATGGTATATTATGACATTTTTTATGCATTTAAAGCCCGAAAAGAACGATGAGATCATGTATAAATGCCATCTCATCACTCCCCCATACTAAGCCATTGTCGTGCCCTCACGCAATGCTAGAATAAAGTATCTAAGCATCACCAAAGTTCAATTTTTATCAACCTTTATTGAAGAGTAAAAAGACTTGCAACATACTACGAAGATGTGTAAAGACATAATGTATGATTTTCATCACAAAAAGTGACTTTTAGGGTCAAAGAATAGAAACAAGTAAATGTCCCTTAGAGTAAACTTTGTAATCCTTGATTGTCATACATTCCATGCTAAGTGCAAAAACGAGATCATTGTTGGTACAAGTCACAATGCTAACACTACTCATACGTCCATATTGTGTAATACTTTTTCTCCCCGCAATCCTAGTTATTATAAAAGGAAATGGGTTACTAGCATTTTTTATCTATTTGTCATGGATCACAAGTGATTCATATTGACTTATTTGAGTAGTTCTTAGTCCGAAAGCAAAGTAGCATGATTTGATCAATAGTTAGCCGAAGGACAAAATCTTTTAAAACGGCTTCTCGTGTATCTCCTTAAGTTCATATCTTGGCATAACTCGTTTCACGATTTGAGACCTTTCTCGGACCGATATTTGGCATGTACTTCATACTTCAAATCTTGGGAAGACGTTCTTGAAATTATGGTCTTCTCTTCATATATTTGGAATTTCTTCACTTGACGTTTTTGAGAGATTCTTCATATTGGACCACGACTTCATCATTTTTCTTCAATCTTTACTTTAGATTTTGATATACAACGATCCGCCTCCTTTTCGGACTTGGATATATTTATCCTCATACCTTGTTAGGGTCTTTTTGGATAGACTTTCTCCATGATATTTAGGGGAGTAAATGTTTTTCGTCGTGTGTTTCAATCCTTCATATTGATTTAGGAATAATGATACTTCACATCATCTTTGGATCTTTAGCAAAAATAGAGCTCCTCATGCCTTGTTAGGGCCTTTTTGGATAATCGCCAATCTTCGCGTCCCGCTTCAATAAGTTATGCCTTGGCTATGAACTCTATTCAACCCCGAGAAACTTTTAAACGATCATGCGCTAGAGGCTAAGTAACCTTTCAAATCGTACGACCTTACTTATTGCAATTATGATTTATTCCTAATGCATTGATATTATGGGAAGAAAAAGCCACAATTAAAAACATATGAGTTTTTGAAAGAACACTTTCATGTTCTACGTTTAGCATGATCACTTGTCTAACTCTATCATTTCTCGTTCTTCATTATATAAAGACCTCTAATTAAAGAGACTCGTAAATACTTAGCCATGCAAGCCAAAATTAAGCTAAATTTGGATTAGCTTTCATTAAGACTATATCAAATCAAAGTTTTGGGTTTTCAAGCCACCTATAGGATCTTGCACTTTCTCGGACTTTTTCAAGTTTAGAGAATGCGTTTTAAAGTTCCCTTGATAAGTGACTTTCTAGGATCAATTATAGGAACTTGCGAAAAGTTCTTGTTCTTAACCCGTATGAATTAAGACTTTTGCGTTTTAAAGCTCCCTATATAAAAGTCTAGCAAAACTTGAATTGAGCGGGTTAAGGAATGTAAATGGCTCCAAATGCCCATCAAGTCAAAAATGAATTCTTATTCTACCCAACGGAAAATATACATTCGTGTCTTAAAAACACTTATGAAAAACTAAGAAAAATTTTAAAATTTGGCCATTTTTAGCCTTATTAGCAAAACAAAACATTGAAAGTTGGAAAGCGTGAGGGCGTAGCAAAGCAAGTACCTATTCACCCCCCCATACTAAAAGAAAACATTGTCCTCAATGTTTCGAGTCTAAAGGTGGAGCACCCACATACTAGAGACGAAGAGTCGAATGCTTAGGATCTAGCATGGAATGGGTGATCAACAATATATCTAAAGCCGTTTATTAAGTATGCTAAAAGATATTTGTTAGAACAATAAAGGATATGTCATGGATTCATGAAAAACTTCTTCAAACGAACGATGGAGGCTCACGTAAACGAACACGAGAGTCTTCAATCGTAGATGATGATGATCTAGATAACACAATCACAAACAACCACGAGACAACGAGTTGAAAGGGTACAAGTCCCCTTATTAGTGAATAGTAAGCATAAAGGATAAGCATGGGATCTCCCCCACGAGGCACCTCGATTTTGATTACCGAGTCATGAGCTCGACTCGATCCCCTCAATGCTAATTATCATTGGGGAAGGTGACTTGGTCGAGGGCAACCATTGAAGGAATTTCCCCACCAAAATAGTGCTTAAGCCTATGTCCATTCACCTTGAAATTAGGACCATCATCTTGAGCTAGCTCGATGGTCCCATACGGAAACACTTGTGTAATGGTGAACGGACCCGACCAACGAGATTTCAATTTCCCGGAAAATATCTTAAGACGAGAGTTAAAAAGCAACACTTGATCACCAACGTTAAAAACCCGGTTTTTAATATTTGAATCATGAAACTTTTTAGTCTTTTCTTTAAAAATTAATGAATTTTCATAAGCACTGTCTCTTAATTCATCCAATTCATTCAATTGTATTTTCCGGTGATCTCCCGCGGTCTTCAAGTCAAAGTTTGCATGCTTAAGGGCCCAATATGCCTTGTGCTCCAACTCAATGGGCAAATGACAGTTCTTCCCATAGATTAACTTATAAGGAGTGCAACCAATAGGTGTCTTATAAGCGGTCCTAAAGGCCCATAAAGCGTCATCGAGTTTGTCGGACCATGAAGCACGGTTTTCTCCAATTGACCTCTCTAAAATCCTCTTCAAAGCTCGGTTCGAAACCTCGACTTGCCCACTCGTTTGCGGGTGATAAGCCGTAGAAAGACGATGAGTAACTCCATATTTCTTTAGAACCTTTTCGAATTGATCATTACAAAAATGGGTTCCACGATCGCTTATAATAGCACGAGGGGTTCCGAACCGAGAGAATAGTTGCTTCAAAAACTTTACTACCACACGAGCATCATTAGTATGTAAAGCCTTAGCTTCCACCCACTTAGAAAGGTAGTCCACCGCGACGAGGATATATTTGTTGCCATGAGACGATGGGAACGGCCCCATAAAGTCTATTCCCCATATGTCGAAAATCTCACACACTTGAATTATGTTTTGCGGCATTTCATCACGTTGAGACGATTTTCCTTGACGTTGGTACGAATCACACGACTTTACAAGTGCGTGTGCATCACGATAGATAGAAGGCCAAAAGAAACCGGCATCGAACACTTTCTTAGCCGTGAGATTAGCACCGTGGTGACCACCCGTGGGTCCCTCGTGACAAGCTCTAAGGATATTAGAAGCTTCGGCACCAAAAACACAACGTCGAACGAGTTGATCCGCACAAACTCGAAAGAGATAAGGGTCGTCCCAAAAATAGAACTTGACATCACGAAAGAATTTTCGTTTTTGTTGTGTCGTCATACCCTTGATTATGAAATTGCCCGCATGGTAATTTGCAATGTCGGCAAACCATGGGGTGGTGTCTTTAGAATTCACTACACCGAGAGTCTCAAGAGGAAATGTTTCGGTGATTTCCTTGTTTTCGAAAACATCTTTGTGAGGATCTTCTAGACGAGAGAGATGATCGGCCGCTAGATTCTCGGCTCCTTTTTTGTCAAGCACGGTGACTTCAAATTCTTGGAGGAGGAGCATCCAACGAAGCAATCTCGGCTTAGCATCTTGCTTAGCTAAGAGATACTTGATAGCCGAATGGTCGGTATACACAATGCTTTTAGTTAAGACGAGATAAGGTCGGAATTTCTCAAAAGCATAGACCACGGCAAGGAATTCCTTTTCCGTTGTGGTGTACTTTAATTGAGCCTCGGTCATCGTCTTACTAGCATAGTGGATAGGACGGAAATGCTTGTCATAACGTTGCCCTAAGACGGCCCCTATAGCATAATCACTTGCATCGCACATGATTTCAAAGGGTAATTCCCAATTAGGAGCAACAAGAATGGGAGCTTCGGTAAGTTTCCTTTTGAGAGTTTCGAAAGCCTTAACACAATCCTCATTAAAGTTAAATGGAGCATCCTTCTCGAGAAGGTGTGTCATAGGACGAGAGATTTTCGAAAAGTCCTTGATGAAACGACGATAAAAGCCCGCGTGGCCTAGGAAACTCCTAACTCCCTTAATGGTTTTGGGATGAGGTAACTTGGCGATGACGTCTACCTTAGCTTTATCGACCTCAATCCCCGCCTTCGACACCTTATGTCCTAAGACGATTCCTTGTTTACACATAAAATGACATTTTTCCCAATTAAGCACAAGATTGGTTTCTTCACAACGTTTTAACATTTGCTCGAGATTCGATAAACATGACGTGAACGAATTACCAAACACCGAGAAGTCATCCATAAACACTTCCATCGACTTCTCGATCATATCGTGAAAAATCGCCATCATACACCGTTGAAACGTACCCGGTGCATTACAAAGTCCGAAAGGCATCCTACGATAAGCGAACGTTCCATAAGGACACGTAAAAGTAGTGTTCTCTTGATCACGAGGGTCGATAGGGATTTGAAAGTAACCGGAAAAACCATCTAAAAAGCAATAGAATTCATTTCCCGCAAGTCGCTCCAACATTTGATCCATGAAGGGCAAAGGAAAGTGGTCTTTACGAGTGGCGTCATTTAACTTACGGTAGTCAATACACACCCTCCAACCGGTCACCACACGAGTGGGAATTAACTCGTTGTTTTCATTTGGCACAACGGTCATTCCTCCCTTTTTAGGGACACAATGGATTGGGCTCACCCATGGGCTATCGGATATAGGATAAATCATTCCCGCGTCAAGGAGTTTAAAGACCTCCTTTTTAATGACATCGTGAATTTTGGGATTCACCCTTCTTTGACTTTGAATTGCGGGTTTGTAGTCCTCCTCCATTAAAATCTTGTGAGTACAAAATTTTGGGTCAATACCCTTAATGTCGGATATTTTCCACGCAATTGCCCCTTTATGAGCCTTAAGAACTTTCAAGAGCTCGGTTTTTTCATCATTAGCAAGACCTTTTGCAATAATAACCGGCAACTTGTCATCACCTTCTAAGAATGCGTATTCAAGGTAAGAAGGAAGATCTTTCAATTCAAGGATAGGTGGTTCCTCAATTGAAGATTGTGGTTCAACACTCATAACTTCCATCGGCGAAAGAAATGGTGGAATAGAAGTATCATCACTAATCAACACCTCATCTTCATTGTCGATTTCATTTGAAGTGAGATCGCCTCCTTGGAATGGAGTGAGATTTGGTGTGGAATTAGCAAGAATCGGATCCAAAATAGTGGGATTGCCACTTGACGAGCTATCGGTAAAACCTAACACTTCTTGCGAAAACTCATCGCAAACCACATCAACGATGTCAATGTGATTGATGGTAGCGATTGCATAAACATGAGAAGGTTTCGAGTTTTGAGTAGGGTTTATAACAAGTTCCTCTTCGTTGAATCTCAAAGTGATAGTTCTCACATGAACATCGATAAGCGATCTCAAAGTGTCTAAAAATGAACGACCTAAAATAAGAGGAACTTGAGGATCCGCGGGGATGTCGACTACTATAAAATCAACGGGATAGTAGAACTTCCCCACTTTCACGAAAACATCTTCGGCTACTCCACATGCCATAATCGTAGAATGATCGGCCATCTCAATGGACATGTTCGAAGGAATGAGAGCCGGAAGCGAAAGCGATTTCCAAATGGAAAATGGCATCAAATTAATGCTCGCACCAAGATCGGCCAAGGCGAGGCATTCTTTCATTTCTTGTATGTCACAAGGAATGAGAAACTTTCCAGGATCACCAACTTTTTCCGGTATGCGGTTAAGATAAACCGAAGAACAATTAGCAAGCTTTGAAAGCTTTTCCTTATCGCTCATCATACTTTTAAAAGTGGAAGCAAAACGAGGCATATACAACAACGCGTCGGCTAAACTCACATCAAAATGCACTTGTTGGAACCTCTTTATAAAAAGCTTGATTTGTTGTTTATTACGTTCTTGCAACTTCTCTTTGTTTCGTCTCGAAGGGTAGGGTAAAGGTGGTGTGGGTTGGTCATTAGGCAACGGCATTGGAAACTCGGGTTCCACAATTGGTATTGGTTCAACCGTAGGTGTGGTATGAGCGGTACTTTGTAGGATTGTAATGTGCTCCTTTTTTACCATCACCTCGGGTTCTTTCTCGATTTCCTTCTCCGTAGAAGTACTTGGACGAGAGATTGGTTCCTTGAAAGTTTTACCACTTCGTGTAGTAATAACCTTCATTTCTCCCTTCGGGTTGCAATGGTATCACTAGGAAGACCACCCGAGGAAGAGGGTTTACACATGATTGCTTCAAACATCTTAGCTATTCGGTCCTCAAATTTTGATTGCCTAGCATCCGGTTTTAATAACTCTTGCTTAATCTCATGGTGTCCTAATTCCATCTTTTGTTGGTTTTGTTGAAGACGTTGGACATTTCCTTCCATTTTGTTTGCGTGAGTTTTAAGTTCATTAGCAAGTTCATTTTTTAGCTCGTTTTTCAACTCGGATCTTAAGCTAATCATCTCACGTTGCATGTTATCAAATTTAGCATCATTTGCTTTAGCATAATCCAAAAATTCTCCTTGCAAATTTTTAGTGTGAGCATTTTGAAAACCTTGTGTAGTGTTTTGAAAATCACGGTTTTGGTTTTGATTAGAAATTTGTCCATTCCCATTTTGATAATTCCCTTTGTTGTTATTGCGTGTATTGCCTTGGTAATTACCTTGGTTGTTGTTTCGATAATTGTTAACATTTTGATTTGGTGGAGCTTGATTTGGGCGGGAACCTTGACCGTTTTGGTTGTAAGTTCCCGTTGCTACATAAGCACTCGAAGTGTTACCATCCGCGGTAATGCACTCGGAAAGATCATTAGCTCCACCACAAGAAAAACAACTCTTAGCAATCGCTTTAACCGAAGCGGAATTGGAAGCTTCTTGAGCCTTCCAATGGGACATAAGATTAGCAAATCTATCAAAAACCGATTTTCCTCATTAGCTTCATCATGTAAGGCATTAATGCTACGAGACGATTGTGATGATGATGACGAACCCAAATTGGCAACACTCGGTGTGTTACGAGGGCTATAAACTTTAGATCTATTCTCGATGATTTGTAAAGCCTCATTTGTTGTCTTGCACAAAAAATTACCAACCACAGAGGCATTCAAATAATCTCGTTCATGATCATTAAGCCCATTATAAAAAGTATCAATTTGATGCAATTCCGAAAAATCATGGTGTGGACATTCATGTAACATTTCTTTAAATCGTTCCCATGCCAATGAAAAACTTTCATTATTTCTTTGCACAAATCGTGAAATATCGTTTTTTAAATGTGTTGTTTTAGATGGTGGAAAAAACTTGTTCACAAACTTAGAAACGAGATCGGCCTATGTCAAAATCGAATTTGGCGGTTCTTTCTCAAGCCAAATTTTTGCGGGTCCATCCAACGAGTATGGAAACAACATCATCTTAATGGCGTCATGTGGAACATCCTTAAACTTGCTAGTGGCTGTGAGACGGTTAAAATTCCTAATATGGTAATGCGGGTTGTCTTTCTCGTGACCTCTAAACTTATTTGCTTGCAACATCGACATTAAACCCGTCTTAATCTCGAAATTCTCCGCAAGGATGGCGGGAATCACAATGGCCTCTCCAAAACCCTCGGTGGGTGCTTGTAGCAACTCCATCATAGTACGATTAGCCATGACGACTTCTTGTTCTATAATAGGTTCAACAATTGGAGGTTGTTCTTCAATCAACGTCTCTTGATTGGCTTGCTTTTGAAGATGTTTACGAGCTCGTTTTGCTTGATTACGAGTGATCATAAACTTCACGAAGAATGGGAGGTGAGCAAAGAAGATTCTTTTTGGGTGTTTTGTGAATTTTTAATTTTTTTGTGTTTTTGATGATATTTAATTTTTTTTGGATTTTGGTGTATCTTCGTAGACAACAATCTACAAAATCTCTCCTCGAATCAAACTCTTGATTAAAGAAGCCTCAAAGGAATGAAAACGATCACGTGGAGTGAACGCCTTCGAATGACTTTAGAACTTTGGTGAAAACCAAATTTTTCAGGAGGGTTTAATCACAAAGAAACCAAGCAAATATATTATACGTAATAATACTTTGGGCGGCAAAACCCTCGATTAGCCTTCAATCTCAAAATACTCACAAGCAAGCGGGGAAACGAGGCGGCGCGAAGCACTTAAGAGCCTTTTTCCTTAGGGTATATTTTATAATACCCGCCTTATACCCACCTTATAGTTTGTATTTTTTCAAAATCGAGCTTCAAGAAAGTATTTATCTATTTTTGCCTTTTTCTTTTTGTTTGAGATTCGAATACAATAATCGAGTGATGAAATCCCAATTAAGGTTGTGTTTTCACACTTTTGGAGATATTGTTTATTTGTTTTGCTACTTAATACAATATAGTAATAATATTTGTACAAGAAAAACCAAGAAAACCGATAATACGTATTAGTAGAGTTCTACTAATACAAATACTATTTATGGTTAATATTAAAAACAACAATGCAAATAAATCACGACACACCTCCCCGGCAGCGGCGCCAAAATGATTGAAGGAAAAATTACACCTCTTAGGAAAAAGGCGTAAAAGCGGTAAGTATTAAGTGTACGTTTAGGAAAACGTAAACACTAATGACCCTTATGAATTCAAAGTTCGTTTCCCAAGGAGGTATATGTGTGTGAAAAACTTGTAAAAGGTTTGGGATTAATATTTGGTTTAGAAGGGGATGAGAAAAGAAGATGACGAAGACGTAAAAAATAAAAATAAACACTACTAGAAAGTTACAACGTAGAACCTTAAAAACCACAAAAATAAAAAAATAATTCTAAAAATTACTAAAAATTTACCAAAAATCAAAATAGATCAACTAAGAGTTTACCAATGATCAAAACTTCTTCAAACCTTTTAAATAATTAAATATTCAATTTTTAAATGCTAATTAAAGCCCTAAAAATCAAATAAATTATCAAAAAGCCCAAATAAAGATTTTTCAGTTGGTAAACCTCTAAAATGACCTAAAAAGATTAAAAACTATTTTTAGGAATTTAAAAACTAATAAAAACTATTTAAAATAATTTAAAAACTATTAAAACATAAAATAATTAAACAAAATTAATCTAAAAGTGATAAAATTATTCTAAAAGTTGCTAAATTCTATTTTAATGTATTAAACCTAAGAAAAATGTAAAAAGTTGGAAAATATGAAATTTTAAAAATAATAATAAAATAATATAAAATAATATTAAAAATCCAAAAATTATAAAAAATTCTAAAAACTTGCAAACTAGTTTATTTTAACCTAAATAATTAGAAAATCAAAGTGAAATTACCAAAATACCCCTATTGGGCCCTCAAATGGGCCAAAACCAAAAACAGTCAACCAAATTGGGCTTTTGGGCCCAAAAAGTCAAACATGGCCCAATTGACTTGGAAAAGCCCTATCTGACTTAAAATTCAATTCTAAGTACAAAACTCTAAAGGCCCAAAAGCTGAATATGAGCTTATCATAGCTTATTTAACACTCAGCTTATTCTTATTGGGCTTTTTCAGCCCATTAAGCCATAAGCTAATGCCATAAGCTCTAATTTGACACACAACCTTCTTTTGGGATGCTTATGAGATCTGTAAAAAGAATTTTTGAAAAAGCTCACTCAATAAGCCAGAAATAAGCAAAGTAAAAATTCACTAAAAGACAAAATAGTCGTTTTAGAGATTTAGGGCACCTCAGAACTTGATTCAACTTGCAAAAGATTATAAATGGACTCAATAAGCAAAATCAATCAACAAAAATCCATTAAGCACAACCAATAAGCCAGAATAAGCACAAATGAACTTATGAAAAAGTCAATGGGGTTGGTTTTCTAGTCAAACCTTAAAGTCAACCACCCAAATGCTCCAGTATGAACAAATGGGTCAAAATGTGAGCACCTATTACAACAACAAAGTTGTTGCTGGTTGGAATAAGCTATTATAGCTTATTGATAAGCTGAACCCAATTTTACACTATCAGTGGCAACTAGCAGGGGAAAGGAGTTCCCACTGCTTTGACTATTTGACCAAGCTTATATGAGAGTTCTGGTTTGATTCAATTGGAAACAAAGGCACCCTTGTGATCAGTGAATCACAAGGAGTCAATAGCAACAATAAAATCACAATATGGTTCACACAATAAGCCACAATAAGCCAAACAGTCACCAGATATGCACCAGATATGGAAATAAGCAGTTAAGCACTTAATAAGCAGATTTAGACTGAATAAGCCAACCAAACTTAACAGGATGCATACACAAGCTATATAAACTAAGAATAAACACAAAGCAACAAGAATCAAACACTGAATCAAAGTAAATAACAAGATCAAAGCACAAAATGTTTCTGATGAACAATGAACAATATGCGGACAAGTTTTGCTGATCTATTTGGCACTTGATCCAATTTCAAGCCTCAAACCCTTCTTCCCTGGTGTGATTAACTCAGATTTAGCACTTGTTAGCCCTAGCCTAAGCTTAGATCTAGGTGTCCTAAAAATCCTAGCCAATTTTACCAAGTTTTTAAGATTTTATAGACAAATTATGAATCTATGTGTTCAAACCCACAAAACCTGCAAACAGATGAACAAATGCACCTAACAAACAGATACCAACGCTTGCAACCACAATACAAGCACTTAGCAAACCACAAATCCAACTCAAGCAGTAGATCCAAACACCCCTTAATCTACCACTTAACAAAGAAACTTGTGATTTCTTCTAATAACCTACTAATTTTAATGATCAAAAACACTCACTAGATAGCAACTAACACAATCAAACACAAAAATCACCAGCATAAACACAAATACTCAAAATCAAAGCACCAAATTCAAAACAGTCATAAACATGAAATTTTTAGGGGAATCTTAACCAAGAGATTATACATGCCTTCCACAACATCCTAGGAAGGCCAACTATACTCCTTGGACCTTGTTCAACAACTAGAACAAGACCAAGGTACTTCAATGAAGATGATGCAAACTGCCTTGGTTGATGGTTCAAAGTAGAACCTCAAGGACTTTATATCTTCAACACAAACAGCAAACAACTCAACCAAGGGCTCTAATCCCTTCACAAGCTTGGTGTCAACAAGCTTGTAAGAGCTTATAGCAAATGGCCAAGGGTTAGTACACAAAATAAGCCAAAACAGAACCTAGGATTTCAAGGTATTTGAACCTTAAAAACCTTATGAACCAAGACGTGCCTTAACCACAAGATTAAGGTAGGTCTTAACAATCAAATGGAACTCAGAATTAGGCTACTCAAACACCAAACTTTTAATTAAATCAAAAAGAGATTTCAAAATTTCAGAAATTCAAATTTTATTTAAACTTAAAAAGGAATTACAAAGATAATAGCCTAAGACTGGAACAAAGGGACTCTCACATGTTGAGGTCTCCTTTTATAGGCAAATGCGTGGCTACACTATTCACAAACCCTAGATGTGATTTCTCTAAAATGCCCTTGAGTCCTTGAGTGCGTTTGTTGTTGATGAGCTGTCCAAAGTGATCCCAAACGTTCATTTTAGCTTTGGAATGAAGCATTGATCCTTAGCTGTTGATCTTGACACGTGGCATGACTTGGAGGGCAAGTACTCATGTGATGGGTGAAACCGTTTGAATGGTGGGGTCCTTTGGGTGAGTGGGAGTGTGAGTTTAGGCATGGGATAGATTCGTGTGAAGGTTAATTGTGTTTTGGTGTAGGTAATTGTAAAAACCCCCTTGTTGGTAAAAAGTTAAAAGTGGGTTCATACGTGTGAATAGTGACACGTTTGATCCGTTTTCTTAGGGAGAAAGTTGTTTGGAGTGTGTTTAGGGATTTAAACTTCCAAACTTGGAAGTTTTGGTCCTTTTTCTTCCTTTCTTTTGTCACTTGTGAATAAAAGTCTGTCAGCGCCCATTTTCTTTGTAACAACTTTCAGCCTTTGTCATTTTTGGCACCAAACTTTCCAAAAAGTGTTTCAAGGGTTATTTTTGACACTTTTGCATATTTCAAGGGCTGATTTTGGACATTCTTGATCTTCAAAGGTCTTCAATGTATCTTTGGCTTGACGAGGGACCATAATTGACAATTTGGAATTGTTGAGGGACTAATCTTGCCATTTCTCCAAAGTTGAAGGACCTTTTGTGTAATTTTGACAAACTTAAGGGACCAAAATTGTAATTATTAATATACAAGGGTTTTAAGTGTCATTTCTTCAATGAATGAGGATCAATCTTGTTTGTCTTCAAGTCTTCAAGGGTATTTGTTGAGTATTCCATGATTTGGGCCCGGTTCTTTGTACGGCTTCGTTTCTCGTGTCCGTTTTTCCTTGTATCTTGTGATCTTTTGTCTTTTTCACGATATCCATACCTAAAATACACAAGTAAACAAACACAAGCATATATATGGTATATTATGACATTTTTTATGCATTTAAAGCCCGAAAAGAACGATGAGATCATGTATAAATGCCATCTCATCACTTCTCCACTGAATCCGATGAGCGGTGAGGTTGTAGGTACCATCTGGCTCCTTACTTATGCGTTGAGTTTTAGGAAACAGTGTTCATACATTATTTCTGCTGATGAGCCTCCATCGACATACATGCGGTATATACTGTGTTCACCGATGTTTAGTTCAATTACCAACAGGCCTTCTCCCACATTGTTCGCGCTGAGGGGTGGGAAAGAGATGTCTCTTCTTTTCGATAAATTTTGGCTCACCTTTTGCTTTGTCCTTCGCTGCCACGTTTGCACCATGTAAACATTAGTAGTTTTTGGTTTTTCATCCGCCGCTGCTTCTTTGACAAGGTGTTTTAGCTTGCCTTCTTTTACCATATTCTCTATATGCTTCTATAGCTGAATGCATTCATTCGTAGCGTGCCCCTTCTCGCCATGATACTCACAATATCTTTTGCTAATGCGCCTTTCTACCGGAATGGTCAATGGTAATGGTCTTGGGAAGTTCGCGCCTTCCGATATAAGGATTTCCCGTGGGGTTAACATAAGGGGACTAAACCTAAAGTTACTGGCTCACCCCTCTCTTTTATTTCCTTAGTAGTCGAGACTTCCAGGCCTACTTTGTCTACTAGACCCTTTATTAGGCGCGTCATGGGGTCTATACCCATGCACATTTTATATGACTTCTAAGGCAGCTCATTCCCCCTGTATGATGGATCTTACTCGCCGTAGTACTCCATCAAAGGTTTCTAGGATTTTTTCATTCAGCTTCTTATTAGATCACTGTTGCATATACCTGCCATAAAGCAAGATACTTTTAAGATCTCTGAGCATCCCTTTATTTGAAGACATTCGTTCTTGAAACGTTTTAGAAATTCCTCCAAGTATACACCCTAGTTCTGCTTAATTCTAGCGAGTGATACAGCACTCCTATCATGTCTTTTCTGTTGCACATAGTTTTTTTGAATGCTTTTCACAATGCTTCAAACCAATTAATTGTTCGTGGCGGAAGTCTATCAAACCAGATCCGTGTGTTTCCTACAATTGTAGAATTGAACATATTGCACCATACAGGTTCTGGCCATTGCTCAATGCCTGTTTGGTATTCAAAGACCTTTAGGTGGGCTTTCGGATCTGAGGTGCAATCGTATGATTTTACGTTTGCTGGCATGCGACGCTTTCTTGTATCCGAGTAATACTGTATGCGTCTCGTAAAAGCATTCTTTCTAGCTCTTCTCCAAGGTTGTAATAAGCCTTGGTCATCCAAAGAGTAATATTCGTGCATGCGCTTTGTAGGGTGGTTATCACCCGATCTTGATGGATCACTTTCAAAGGACTGATCGTGTTCTGCGCGCTCCTTTCCTTTCATTCCCTTCTGATTTTTCCTATGTTTGGCAACTAGCGGGATGAGGGCTTGCAGGTTATTCGCTACATCTTCCTCCATCGCGCGTGCCTTAGTAACGATTACTTTCCCGCTTTCTTCTAATGCAGGGGGTATCCTTCTTTTGTGTTTATAAGGAGGAGGCTGAGTTGATTCTTGTCCTACGTTTCCTTCCTCAACAGTAGGTAGGGGAGTTGAGAATAGTACACTTGTTCCTCTGAAAGGTGGCTTTGTTACATCCTGAGTGTTTGCCTAACTGGCGGATCCAGGAGTAACAGTCACGGATGCAATGTGAAAATCTACCGTCTAGGATCTTCGATGGCCTTCGTTCATACCGTTTTTTGTCATTGCTTGGAGTTTAGTGTAGGGTCCCATGGATGGCGCCAACTTGTTGATAAAAAAGTTGGATGGACCGAGCTTAACCCGAATTAGGCTTAATTCGGGGTCTTGTGGACTCCGGCTCTTGCACCAAGTGAAACTTGTTTAAGGACCCTGCGCACTAATAAAAGACACCGTTAGGCTTACCGTGGGTTTGTGACCCACGATTAGACTCCAGCGTGAGTGTAAGTAATCGATTTGAGTATATTAGGGTTTAGGCTATTTTGTGTATCGTACGTTTGTGGAACCATGGGGGTTCCTTTTATACTCGAGAGAGTCCAGGCTAGGCTCCCTATTCTTGTGGCCTAAGGAAGGGATAATGACTCAAAATAGATTGATCTTTATAGCATAACTGAGGTAAGTGTATATCCTCTTTCCTTAGGTGAATATAATCATAAGATAGATTATATTCTTGTCTGATCATGTCGTAGTGCGATGATAGGTGTGTAAACACCCATCCTTTTACCACTTAATTCTGGCTAAAACGAGACCAAAACACGTATTTAATATCATTTGTTTGGAATTATGCGTGGTTTTTGTGTTTATTCTGTTTTCAGAGCCAACCGGATGAATATTGGAGAAAACATGGGATTGCACGGGTTTTACTGAAGAAAAGGACTCAAGATAAAGTCTATTGTCCAAGAGATGCAAAAGATTTGAAGTCACTGGGCCTATTAGAAGATTTATCGAAGAAAAGGAACAAAGATGGAAGATTTACACAAGTCGAAGAAACTCAAATCTATTAAACGAAGAAAATAAAAGACGAGTTGAATTTAATCGACGACAAATCCCGAATCAGAATCGAAAACGTCAACTTTTCTGAAAAGACGAGAAGACAAGAAGAACGGGAGAAAGCCCACTCACCAACAAAGGGAAACACCTATATATAGTCCACCCCTCACACTTTCCTTCCAGTTAGTTTTTTTAGTTTTCTTCTCCCCCACTTTTCTCTCCCTTTTAGTTCGTAACATCACCATCACCACTAGGGTGATTGGTGATTTTGATCTTGGTTTTTCCAATCTTGTTATTTTAATCCTTGTTTTATCTTGTTAAAACATTAATCATTTAATACAAGTTCTAGTTTGATCTTTCCATTTCATCTTGTTCATCATCATCTTTATCTTCAAGTTCTTAAGTTCTTATTTTATTGAGTTTGATCCTCAAAAGTTGTTGGGATTTGTGTTTTTGTTGATGGGATTTGTAGTGTATGGTTAGTAGATGCTTTGTGTTTAGTTTTATTTAAGATTTGTTGAAAAACTTGGTGATTTTTGGATTAAAATTTGTTTCCTTGTTCTTTGGGGTAAGTTACTGTATCTGGGTTTCCCAGACTTCCGGATGAACAAGAAAGTTCCGGATGAAGGTTATTTCCAGAAGTTCCGAATGAGTTTATCTTTAAGAAGTTCCAAATGAGCTAATAACTTCCGGATGAACATAAGTTCCGTATGAGTTAAAAGTTCCGAATGAGTTTTTGTTTAAAAAGTTCCGAATGAGTCTCTTGTCTAAAAGTTCCGGATGAATTAAAAAGTTCTGGATGAACACTAAAGTTCCGAATCAACTTCTTTGTCAAAAGTTCCGTATGAGTTAAAAGTTCCGAATGAGTTTTTGTTTAAAAAGTTCCGAATGAGTCTCTTGTCTAAAAGTTCCGGATGAATTAAAAAGTTCCGGATGAACACTAAAGTTCCGAATCAACTTCTTTGTCAAAAGTTCCGAATGAGTTTCTAAGTTCCGAATAAACCTCAAGTTCCGAATGAATCACAAACTTCCGAATGAATGCTAAGTTCCGGATGAACCTAAGTTCCGAATGAAGCAAAACTTCCGGATGAACCAAACTTTCGAATGAAGTTCCGAATCAAGGTGTTCCGAGTGAAAACTTCCGAATGAGCAAAGTTCCGAATCAAGGTTAAAACTTCCGAATCAATTTTCTGTTAGTGTTACTGTTTTACTGTTTAACTGTTTCTTTACTTTTATTTCACAATTTATATTTTATATTTTAACTGTAATTTTAATTTTAATTTTAATCTTAATTTCAATTGTAATTCACGTTTTTATTAACTGTCATTAAAGTAATTGTCTTTGATTTAAGTTTTAATTTTGAGTACGTTTTAACATTTAGTATATTAGAAAACCAAACCCTTTTATTTGGTAACCAAGAACAATCATTCCACTTAAGGCTGAGATCAATTCGATAGGACTGTGAGAGAAATTATAACCCATACAAAAACCCTTGTATCAAATGGCGCCGATGCCGGCTCTTCTCGTTAAGATCAAAAGTTTTTTGTGAGAACTTGGATTTTGGGATCCGTTCCCCGTGAACGTTACTTTTTCATCAAAAATTTTCAAAAAATCCTAAAAAATATAAAATTTTCAAAAATACAAAAAAATTAAAAAACATAAAAACCAAAAATATTTTTGCTTTGTTTTTCTTTGTTCGTTCTTTTGCAGGTGTATGCGCACTCGATCCACGTCTTCTCAAGAGCCCGAGCCTCTCGATAACTTAGACATGGCTGGTGTACAAAACAACAATAACATACCACCTCCGAACAACAATAATAATAACAACTCGCCTTTCAACAACATGAACAATAACAATAACAATGAGCCCCTTCCGGATAATCGCCCGATGATTGAATTGCTGCAAGCTCATGTAGATGGCAACACGGATCCAATTGTCATACCTCCAATTGCCGCCAACAACTTTGAGCTAAAATCAGGTTTTTATCCAGATGGTCTCCGCTCAACCATTCTTGGGGCGTACCATTGATGATCCACATGACCATATCAAGAGATTCTTGCAACTCACTAACACGGTCAAGTTCAATGGTGTTCCACAAGAGGTTATAAGGTTACAACTTTTTCCCTTTTCTTTAGAGGGACAAGCCCGGCATTGGCTTGCTAAGGAACCGCCACAGAGTATTCTCTCGTGGACGGATTTGGAAACAAAGTTTATCAATTACTTTTTCCCACCCTCTCGTACTACCGCTTTGCGGAATGAAATCATAAATTTTGAACAAAAGTACGATGAGTCGTTCAGTGAATCTTGGGATCGCTTTAAAGATCTTTTAAGAAAATGCCCACAACATGGTTTTACCAAAGTACATCAAATTAATACTTTTTACAATGGTTTAAGCATGAGTGACCAAGATTCACTGAACAGTGCCTCGGGGGGTAATCTTTTGGCTAAGACTTCCAATGCTGCTTGGGACATCATTGAGAATAAATCTCGTGTGCAAACCAAGAGTGTTCGGACCAATGTCGCTAGTGCTAGCACTAGTGACAGCGACAAGCGACTTGACAAAATCACCACGCTTCTTGAATCGCTTGTCACCCACACCGTCAGCAACAACAACAGCAACAACGCTAAACACGCTCAAGTTAACGCTGTCAGCCAACCTTGTGAGATATGCGGTTGTCCTCACTCTTACACCACTTGTACCGCCACCCAAGACTACCCTTCTGAGAATGTTAATGCAGCTTATGGCACCTATCCTCAACCTGCTTATCAAGCTAGACCTCAAGGTGACCGTAATTTACTTAGCTACCGCAGCAACAACTATCTTTCACCACCTGGTTTTCCTCCAACCAACCCAAACAACAATCAAACCTCAATCGCCCTCCTCAACAACAACAACAACCTCGACAACCATACATCCCTCCTCACAAGCAGCAACAACCACCTCAACGTAACAACCAAGTTTACCAACAACCTGCTTATCAACCACCCGCATACAATGCTCCTCCCAACCAATCCACCGCTCTACACCAAGAAGTGCAGACCTACATGAGGACAAACGATGTGATCGTGGAAAATCTTCAGCGTGAAGTGATCAATTTGAAAGCAGACTTGGTCAAGCAAGGAAACGACTTGAGAGCCGACATGAGAAATACGTTGGATAGCCAAACAAATGACTTGAGGAACATGATGGCTAGTTTCTTCCAAGGTAATCAACCCTCTTCTTCGGGTACTCTTCTGAGTAACACCATGGCGAATCCAAGAGGGGAGATGAAAGCAATCACTACTCGAAGTGGCAAAGGTACCAAGGAACCCGAGCTTCCTATACCTCCACCGGTGGTTGTGACTAAGGAGAACGAGTCACCTGCTCCTATTCCTCATCCTTCTCCTTCCCCAATTTCTCTACCTCTTCCTTCTACCCCTCCTCCACCCAAGGATGTGAGTGATCCTATTCTTCCAAAGCCTTCCTCTTCTTCCAATATACCTTATCCATCGAGGTTGAGGAAAGAGAAGCTCAAAAGCAAGGACGATATTCAGGTTTCGAATTTCCTTAAAATGTTCAAACAACTGAATTTCAATATCTCCTTCGCTGAGGCTCTCGCTCACATGCCCAAATATGTAAAAATGTTTAAAGATATTCTGAGCGACAAGGAAAAGCTCCTCGATATTGCCAACACCCAACTTAATGAGAATTGCTCTGCAGTGCTCTTAAGGAAATTGCCAACTAAGTTTGGTGATCCGGGTCGTTTTCTTATCCCTTGCAATTTCCCGGGAGTAGAGAATTGCATGGCCCTAGCCGATCTAGGTGCCAGTATTAATCTCATGCCTCTAAGCGTTTGGAATTAATTATCTCTCCCAGAGCTAATCCCCACCAAAATGACTTTGGAGTTAGCTAACCGTACGGTTGCTTATCCAGTGGGGATAGCCGAAGACGTCATTGTAGGAGTCGACAAATTCACCTTCCCTGCTGATTTTGTTGTCGTCGACTACGAGATGGACCCTCGTGTTCCCTTGATTGTTGGTCTTCCATTCTTGCGGACCGGTCGCACTCTCATCGATGTTGAAGCCGGTGAGCTTATCATGAGAGTGGGTGACGATAAAGTAGTCTTCAACATGGGAAAGTTGTCTACACAGCCTTATTCATATGAGAGCGTTAATTGTATTGACGTTCTTGATGAGGCTTGTGAAGAACACTTTAATGATGCTTGCAAAAGTATTCCTACCTCTCTTCCCAATGTTGAGACCGTGTCCTCTATTTATTCATCATTGTCTCTATTTGGAGATAATGATTTATTTTGGAACAATCTTGAAGACACCATGGGAGATGTGAATTTAGCTACTAATGATTCTCCTATCGATGGGGATGAAGACATGAATTTCTTTGACAATCTTCTCAACGAAGACAATCCTTCTCCTCCATCTCCCACGGTCATTGCTATCGATACTCCGACTTCGAATACGCCTCCCGTCGAAAATCCTCCGGATTTAGAGCTTAAGGAGTTGCCGCCCCATCTCGAGTATGTATTCCTTGAAGAAGAGAAGAAGTCGTCAGTCATCATTGCTAAGGACCTAAAGGAAGAAGAAAAAGCCCGACTTATCACCGTCTTGAAAGATCATAAGAAGGCTATTGCTTGGAAAATCTCGGATATTCGTGGAATTGATCCTCACTTCTGCACCCACAAAATTCTCATGGAGGACGACTTCAAGCCCACAATTCAAAGCCAACGAAGGGTGAATCCAAAAATCCATGAAGTCATCAAAACAGAGGTTATCAAACTTCTTGATGCAGGTATCATTTACCCTATTTCGAATTCACCATGGGTTAGTCCAATCCATTGTATGCCCAAGAAGGGCGGAATAACCGTTGTTCCCAATGAACACAACGAGTTGATTCCCACTCGTCTCGTTACTGGGTGGAGAGTTTGTATAGACTACCGCAAACTCAATGATGCCACGAGAAAGGATCATTTCCCTCTACCTTTTATGGACCAAATGCTTGAACGTTTAGCCGGTAATGAATATTACTGCTTTCTTTGATGGTTTCTCGGGTTATTTCCAAATACCCATCGATCCCCAAGATCAAGAGAAGACGACATTCACTTGTCCCTATGGCACATTTGCTTACAAAAGAATGTCTTTTGGCTTATGTAATGCCCCCGGGAATTTCCAAAGGTGTATGTTAGCTATCTTCCATGACATGGTTGAACAAACCATGGAAGTCTTCATGGATGATTTCTCGGTCTTCGGGGATTCCTTCTCTTCTTGCCTTGCCAATTTGGAACGTATGCTTAAGCGGTGCGAAGACACTCGCCTTGTTCTGAATTGGGAAAAATGCCATTTTATGGTAAAAGAAGGCATCGTGCTGGGACACAAGATTTCTAAAGCCGGTCTTGAAGTAGACCGTGCTAAAGTCGATGTTATCGCCAAGTTGCCTCCACCTTCAACCGTGAAGGGTGTGAGAAGTTTTCTGGGTCATGCGGGCTTTTACCGTCGATTCATCAAAGATTTTTCTCAAATCGCTCGCCCGATGACCAACCTCTTGGAAAAAGATACTCCTTTTATCTTTTCCAAAGAGTGACTCGAAGCCTTCAACTCGCTGAAGGATAAGCTAACTAAGGCACCCGTCTTGGTTACCCCTAATTGGGAGCTTCCCTTTGAGTTGATGTGCGATGCTAGTGATTTTGCTATTGGAGCGGTTCTGGGACAAAGAGTGAATAAACACTTCCAACCGATCCATTACGCTAGCAAGACAATGACAGGGGCACAATTGCATTATACGACAACCGAAAAAGAGCTTTTAGCTGTTGTCTATGCCTTTGAAAAATTTCGCCCCTATCTTGTCCTTTCTACAACAATTGTGTATACCGATCATTCCGCGTTGAAGTACTTGTTGACAAAGCAAGATTCCAAACCAAGACTTCTTCGCTGGGTTTTGCTGCTACAGGAATTTAAAATCGAAATTCGCGATAAAAAAGGAGCTGAAAACCTAGCCGCGGACCATCTCAGCAGACTTGAGGATCCTTACCAAGGGGATCATCCGACCAAAGAAATCAATGATTCTTTTCCCTTGGAGACCCTAATGTCTATAAATTCGAATTCTAATGAAACCCCGTGGTTTGCGGACTTTGCAAACTACACCGCTAAAAAAGTGTTTGATTCGGGATTTTATTGGCCCTCCATATATCGTGACGCTCACGATATGGTTAAAAGATGTGATGTTTGCCAAAAACAAGGCACGATCACACATAAAGACGAGATGCCTCAGAATTTCATTCAAGAGTGTGAAATTTTTGATGTTTGGGGTATCGACTTTATGGGGCCATTCCCTTCCTCTAAAGGAAACAAATACATCCTTGTAGCCGTTGACTACGTTTCAAAGTGGGTTGAAGCCAAAGCTTTACCTACTAATGACGCCAGGGTGGTTTGTAACTTTCTGAAAGCTCTTTTCGCTAGATTCAGTGTGCCTCGTGCCATTATTAGTGATCGTGGGACTCATTTTTGCAATGACCAATTTGCTAGAGTCATGGCTAAGTACGGTGTAAATCATCGTCTTTCCACAGCCTACCACCCACAAACTAATGGCCAGGCTAAAATATCCAACCGAGGTCTTAAGCGAATTCTGGAAAGAACCGTGGGAGAGCATCGTGCCTCATGGGCTGATAAACTTGATGATGCTTTGTGGGCTTTCCGTACTGCTTACAAGACCCCGATCGGCTGTACGCCTTATCGTCTTGTGTACGGGAAAGCATGCCACCTCCCCATTGAGTTGGAGCACAAGGCTTATTGGGCCTTGAAGTTGGCTAATTTTGATATAAACAAAGCCGGTGACCTACGCAAGATCCAACTCAATGAGCTCAATGAACTTCGGAATGAGGCTTATGAAAATTCTTTGATCTATAAGGAAAGAACTAAGCTCATTCACTACTCCAAGATCAAAAACCGAGAGTTCCATGTTGGAGACAAAGTCTTACTTTTTAACTCTCGGTTGAAAATCTTCTCGGGAAAGCTCAAATCTCGTTGGTCCGGCCCATTCACCATTGCCCAAATTTTTCCATATGGTACTCTCGAGCTCGCTCAACCTAATGGACCTAATTTTAAGGTGAATGGCCAACGAGTGAAGTTGTACTTTGGTGAGGACACCTCTCAGGAGGTGATTCCATCCCTCACCACGTTCCCCATGAACTAATTTTGGGTCGAGTCAGGCTCGTGACTTGGTTATCAAAAACAAGCGCTCCTCGGGAGGCAGCCCGAGTATCTATCTTTTTATGCTTTAACCTCCTAAGTGTAGGGGGGCCTGTATACGTGTTTGTCTTTGTGTGGTGATGTGATTACAGGGATAAGTGCACTCTTGGAATCTTTGAAGAACCGTGTTCCCGTGTTATCCGAAATCCGGTTCTATCTCTCAACTATCGTGATTCAATTTTCTTCATACTCACATTTGAAATTGATCACGTTAGTCGTCTCTTCCTTAACTTGAGTTAACCAACGTGCACAATGTCATAAGTGTAGGGGAGACTTTTCCCACATGCTTAAACATTGAGGACAATGTTTATCTTAAGTGTAGGGGGACTTCTATCGATGTTTTAAGTGGACTTTTCCATGAAAATGCCTTCATTTAACCAGAAAATCATATTTTTCAACATTTTTCAAATTTTTTATTAACTTTGGCCATTTAGTCGCAATTTTTAAATTTTTATCGTTGCTTTCATATGTATATATCCCGCCAATAAGTCAAAAATATTAATAAAGTGGTGTAGCTAGTTTAGAAGTCTTTGACATATTAGGCCCGTTGCGTTTATTTTGACTCAACCCGAATAGACTTATCCAAGTTTATTCTAGCTAGTATCCTTAACCATGTAGACCTTAATTGGTTTATTAGGCTAAGTGTCCACGAGTCTCATTATTTGGGATTTTAAATTGTGGAGGACGAGAAATGATAGAGTCAATTATAAGTCGGTATTCTTGCGCAAGCTCACTTGGTGTAATTATTTGCCTATTCTCCCATCACTTGCTAATAAATTATCTGCAATAAGTAAGGTCGTACGATTTGAAAAGTTACTTAGCTTCTAGCCCAAGATCGTTTAAAAGTTGCTCGGTAATGATAAGAGTTCATAGCCAAGGCATAACTTATGAAGCGGGGCGCGAAGATTGGCGAGTCCGAAAAGGCCCTAACAAGGCATGAGGATTCCATTTTATTGCTAAAGATCCAAGGTGATGTGAAAAGCATTATTCCCAAAGTCAATATGAAGGATCAAGACTCACGACGAAAAGCAATCAACTCCCATAAAGATCATGGAGAAGTCTATCCGAAAAGACCCTAACAAGGTATGAGGATAAATAGATCCAAGTCCGAAAAGGAGGCGGATCGTTGTATCTCAAAATCCCAAATAGAGATTGAAGAAATAATCATGAAGTCGTGGTCAACAAAGTTGGAGTACCTCTCAAAAGTCTCCAAGTGAAGAAATTCTATGAACGATGAGAAGACCATTATCTCAAGCACGTCTCTCAAGATATGAAGTATGAAGTACATGCCAAATATCGGTCCGAGAAAGGTCTCAAATCGTGAACCAAGTTATGCCAAGATATGAACTTTTTGATATCCCGAGAAGCAGTTTTAAGAGATTTTGTCCTTTAGCTAACTATTGATCAAATCGTCCTACTTTGCTTTCAGCCTAAATAAACTATCGAAATAAGTCCAAAAATGCATCTTCATGATCATTCTAAGACAAAAATAAAATATAAGAGATACACCTAGGAATAAGGGAGTTTAAGCATATAATTAAGCCATGTGTGTAAGTGTTTGAATTGCTAACTTATAATAACAATGATCTCGTTTTAAGCTTAGTTTGGGGAACGTGAAACTTGAGGGTGATAAATCTTCGCAGCACCAAAGCCCTAATGTAAGTCCTTGATCTCTTTGCAAGTTATTTCCATGTAGCTATTTTCAAGTGAAAATGGTTTTTCTATCCTTTTGAGTTTTAATTTCTTTTAGTATCTTAATTTTTGTTTAGTAGTATTTGAATAAGGCCAAGGTTGATTAATTATGAGAAAAATGTAAAATTGCTTTATCACTAAGCATTGCATGAGGGCATGGCAATGGTTAAGTGTAGGGGATTTGATAGGTGTGTAAACACCCATCCTTTTACCACTTAATTCTGGCTAAAACGAGACCAAAACACGTATTTAATATCATTTGTTTGGAATTATGCGTGGTTTTTGTGTTTATTGTGTTTTCAGAGCCAACCGGATGAATATTGGAGAAAACATGGGATTGCACGGGTTTTACTGAAGAAAAGGACTCAAGATAAAGTCTATTGTCCAAGAGATGCAAAAGATTTGAAGTCACTGGGCCTATTCGAAGATTTATCGAAGAAAAGGACCAAAGATGGAAGATTTACACAAGTCGAAGAAACTCAAATCTATTAAACGAAGAAATTAAAAGACGAGTTGAATTTAATCGACGACCAATCCCGAATCAGAATCGAAAACGTCAACTTTTCTGAAAAGACGAGAAGACAAGAAGAACGGGAGAAAGCCCACTCACCAACCAAGGGAAACACCTATAAATAGTCCACCCCTCACACTTTCCTTCCAGTTAGTTTTTTTAGTTTTCTTCTCCCCCACTTTTCTCTCCCTTTTAGTTTGTAACATCACCATCACCACTAGGGTGATTGGTGATTGGTGATTGGTGATTTTGATCTTTGTTTTTCCAATCTTGTTATATTAATCCTTGTTTTATCTTGTTAAAACATTAATCATTTAATACAAGTTCTAGTTTGATATTTCCATTTCATCTTGTTCATCATCATCTTTATCTTCAAGTTCTTAAGTTCTTATTTTATTGAGTTTGATCCTCAAAAGTTGTTGGGATTGGTGTTTTTGTTGATGGGATTTGTAGTGTATGGTTAGTAGATGCTTTGTGTTTAGTTTTATTTAAGATTTGTTGAAAAACTTGGTGATTTTTGGATTAAAATTTGTTTCCTTGTTCTTCGGGGTAAGTTACTGTATCTGGGTTTCCCAGACTTCCGGATGAACAAGAATGTTCCGGATGAAGGTTATTTCCAGAAGTTCCGAATGAGTTTATCTTTAAGAAGTTCCGAATGAGCTAATAACTTCCGGATGAACATAAGTTCCGTATGAGTTAAAAGTTCCGAATGAGTTTTTGTTTAAAAAGTTCCGAATGAGTCTCTTGTCTAAAAGTTCCGGATGAATTAAAAAGTTCCGGATGAACACTAATGTTCCGAATCAACTTCTTTGTCAAAAGTTCCGTATGAGTTAAAAGTTCCGAATGAGTTTTTGTTTAAAAAGTTCCGAATGAGTCTCTTGTCTAAAATTTCCGGATGAATTAAAAAGTTACGGATGAACACTAAAGTTCCGAATCAACTTCTTTGTCAAAAGTTCCGAATGAGTTTCTAAGTTCCGAATAAACCTCAAGTTCCGAATGAATCACAAACTTCCGAATGAATGCTAAGTTCCGGATGAACCTAAGTTCCGAATGAAGCAAAACTTCCGGATGAACCAAACTTCCGAATGAAGTTCCGAATCAAGGTGTTCCGAGTGAAAACTTCCGAATGAGCAAAGTTCCGAATCAAGGTTAAAACTTCCGAATCAATTTTCTGTTAGTGTTACTGTTTTACTGTTTAACTGTTTCTTTACTTTTATTTCACAATTTATATTTTATATTTTAACTGTAATTTTAATTTTAATTTTAATCTTAATTTCAATTCTAATTCACGTTTTTATTAACTGTCATTAAAGTAATTGTCTTTGATTTAAGTTTTAATTTTGAGTACGTTTTAACATTTAGTATATTAGAAAACCAAACCCTTTTATTTGGTAACCAAGAACAATCATTCCACTTAAGGCTGAGATCAATTCGAGAGGACTGTGAGAGAAATTAGAACCCATACAAAAACCCTTGTATCATGCGACGAGGACACGGTTAAGTAATAAACCATATGTGCGACATCGACTTACTGGGCCACTTGGGTTTTGCGCGTATTGAATAAGTTTTAATCCATTCCTGATGGATACGGGTAGTACCCGTAAGTCGGACTATCCAGCCCGACTAGGGACTATACTTCATCAATTACATTTGGACTATCTGAATTAATATGATCACGAGAAAATAAGTTAAACTATATGGGATGAGTTAGGAATCATGTCCATGGTTTAACGATACTTGAAACAAAGGGATGATTACCAGCAAGCTTTATAATCATATACAATCGGATAATTTTGAGATATTTTTATTGAAATTATTAACTAAAATTTGCCGGTTATAATGAAGTGTTACTAGATACTTTCTTATGAACGTACTATGTCTAATCTCTCACAAGTTGGAGCTGTCAGGATACGCGATCGTCTAGCCATCGGAAATGAGTGAGCCTGTTGGGGGTACACACTTAAACACGAACAATACGCTTATTATATATTTAATATATGTAACTTGTTTATATTTATTAAATATATAATATGTTTCATATATATTTAACGGTTTTTTAGTTTAATCGTTAAACGTTGTAAACTAATTAATACTAGTTAAATTGAAAGAGAAAGCCATGTATTAATATTTCAAAATATTTCATACAAATAATTTGGTGATATTATATCTCAAAATTAAGTTACCATATATATGCTTGATTTTTCATTCATTCACACGACAAGATATTTGATACAATTAGGTTTTCTTTTCTTTGTTGGCAAGAGAAGTCTAAACATAGAAGATATGAGACCATATAATATTTATGTTGATTTTTTTTTTTTTGCCTGGCCCATGAGAAATGATGCATATATATAAATATATTCCTTTCTCTATCATTAGTAAAGTGTGTGAAACGGAAAAATATGAAAACAGTTTGAATTTTACATTGAGTTCATTCGGTTATAAGCAATTCGTATTGCTATTGACATACTTGATAAAAGTAAACTTATTCAAGGTTTATTATTTTATTGAGTAGTACCTATTTCTCTTTTGTTTAGCAGATTCGAACGCATACCACTTTTGTATTCGAATCGGGTTTAAACAAAATCAATAACACTTGTTGTTAGTATTTATTAAGCAACCACTAGCATCGTGACGTGCTCATTTGACGTGTGTGTGAGCAACTTATAAAGACGGTAGTTTAACCGTTAAGTTTCAAGATCCAAGATCAAGACTCGTTTAATTGATTTTACCATTAAAACTAAAAGGTTAGTATTTTTATTGTTTTATTATGTGTTAATCATAAATGTTATACTAGATCTATTTTGATGCGTACTCGTAGTTAATGGTTAACTAGTATTCAAAATCCCAACACCATGTTGATCACAAACCGAGTTTAAATTCTTCAAAAGGTAAAACATGTTTCCATGTACTCTTTTAATACTTTTGGTTTCTTTTACCAATGAAACGACTTCTAAAATAGTTTGATTGTCTATGTGCAATGTCATGACAATATATTAGTGAGCTAAGATATGCAACAAGTACAATAAAAACACAAAATCAAGTGTTTTGCTACTAGAAATATTATCATCTTCTTCCTTAACATAGTGTTGTACCTTAATAACATTCGAAAACATTTTTATCAAAATAATGATGTATTATGATAAAACCCTCATCCTTTTATCAAATAAAACTATAATATGGAATGAATCCATTTAAAATGAATCTGAGAAAAATCGATATTTTTTATTCAAAAGCTAACATTAAATCGAAAGAAACCCACAAGTGAACGAGCACCCATAGGACACCCTTAAGTCCGTTCATGCGCCCAGCCTTAAAAATCTTAATAAACAGAACTTTTTTTGTGCTATGAAATGTTTGTAAGTTGGAAGATAATCCGAAAAATATTTAAAAAAAAAATAGAGAGAATATGTCCAAAAAAAATATGTTAATTTGAGATTTTTTTCGCACGACATTAGAAGAATTATACCCAAAACTTGAAAGCACCCATACATTTAGACACATAGAAATGCATCCTACATGCGGTCATAAATTTATTAAAAAAATTGCAAGTTTTAGAAATGGATAGATAAGATAACATATAGAAGATATAAAACATTGGCTATAATTCTTTATCATTTAGAGGTATACCATCAAGCTAGGTCATTGCGCGACATAGCATCTTGCATGATGGTGGTGGTGGTGGATGCACAATACGTCGAGCCATATACCGTAAATATTGCTGTTCAAAGGAAATCTGTCACCAATTCAAATGGAAATTTCACCGTGTTTGATATTAATGGAAATCTAATGTTTAAGATCAAGGACACACGTTTCAGCTTTCACGATCGCCATATCTTGTACGATGCAACCGAGAAACCTGTTCTAACATTCAAGAAAAAGGTTTTTATTAGTTACTACATAATAATTAGATTTATGAGAATGTTTAACTCTAAAACTCATCCTACCTTTTTTTTTAAATTTTTTGAGTCTAATCTGCATGCATAACCATTTTAATGTAATTGCTTTTAGGTTTCTGTATATTTTTGGACGTTTTAGTTTTTATTATAGGCCTAGTGAACATTAAAGAATACGTATACTTCCATAGTTTTGTGCATCCTTACTCAAGATCGAAACAATTTTAAGAAATTGTTAACATATGGTTATTTTTATTTATTTAATTACCTCATCTGTTATGGTCAGCTCCGATCGATCCATGGGAGATGGCAGGCTTTCAAGGGAGATACTAAAAATCACAAAGATTTATTATTCAGTGTAAAGAAATCATCAACGCCTAAATACGAAACCGAATTAGATGTTTTCCTACTACAAAATAAGGAAGAGACAACATCCGACTGCAAGGTTACAGGTGACTGGGAGACCAAATCATGCTCTGTCTATGGCCAAGATGGTTCTACTGTACTTGCCGAGGTAACATATAACATATCTTTATTGTGTTGTTTTCCTTGCATTTATATTCAATGGACATGAATGAACTGCATGTGTGTCTAAAACTTGTAAACTAGATTGATAGTAAGAATTATGGTATACTTTTGGCATATGGAACTTTGACCTTCTTTTACACATATTGGTAAACGTAATTAGAAACTCAATGATAGTTATACTAGTATAGACAAGACTGAGTTTATTTAATGACACGAATTAAGCTAGCATCTCCTATCACTCAACATTTTTTATGAAATTATGAAAGACGTGCTACGTAATACTAACGGAAGAATGAGCATGCACATGCACATGTTACAAAAACAACATAAAACATTACAACTAAAAGAATAAGATACAATCCAAATAAATATAACAAGCAAAACATCTATGTAAACAAAGACATGTAAAAAAATATTAAAGTCCTACACATTTAGTCAATGTTATAAAATTTGGTTAACACTAAAATATTAAACTCCAACACATTTATTAGCCGGTTTTTCATGTCATCGATTCAACCGGTTAAACTGAGACGTTTTCCAAGTTGAAGAAAGAAAGTTGTTTTCCCTCATTGGTCAAACCGATACATATATATGTTTTTTCATATATATATTTAACATTTAGTGGTATGCCAACCCTTAATTCATTTACCTTCAATTAAACCGATTATTAATATTAAATGTTTAACGATTAGCTTTAGTCTTTTGGTCTTATATCTATAAAGTAATTAAAAAATCTTTAAAACAATTAATTTATAATTTGAAAGTTGTAATGAACCTTAACAATAACGGTTTCTGTTTTAAAGTTAATTTTAACTTTATTTTAATTGAAATCCATCAATTACACCATGTTCCTAAATATATTAATTAAACTTAGAGTGTTTAATGAAATGAGAGTTTTGTCTTTTTGTTTTTGAAAAAAATCACGATCTAATTAGGTTTATTAAACCGTGTCAACTCGAGTCATCGAAAAACCAAGGGTCTAATACGGTTCTCAAAAAGTAAAATCGGACACATCTAGCCCGGTCTCTGAACCGATTAGCCTAATTCAATAAACCCGATTTTTATAACGTCGTATTTAGTCGATCCATATACACCTCAGGAATATCTTGTTAAAGTCTACACAAATTTATGGACACCCATATCCATAATTTACATAAATCCAATAGTTATTTTGAAAAGCAAAACAACATTGCTTACTGAAATATATTACTCTCTTTGTCCAAAAATAAGTGTCAAATTTTTTATTTTCGGGGTCTTTTTTTGCAACTTTGACAGTACATATGTTTGTTTATGTTATATAATACTTGATAAAAGTTATATCAATAGAAAATAAATTTAAAACTATATCCATTCATATATATATTGCATCATGTGTTATATACATAGAAAATAATTACAGTCAAAGTTGCGAATGAAATGAATTTGAAAGTCAAATATGGACGCTTATTTTGGGACGAAAGTAATATTAAATTTGTATAATACAAAATTTATTCATCCACTAAAGAATTAAAATTCGCCACTTTAAGCATCCGTAAACTTATCGTAATGTACTTTTTCCACCCATAATTATAGTTCATATTGTCTTTTTGGGTTTTTCTAAAATGATTAGTCACTTTTAAAAAAAAAATAAAAATTAGATTAAGTTTAGAGAAAAATACGGATATGATCATTTTGATCACTTATGAACAAATCCTTGGTCATGGTGCAAGACTTTGACAAATATGGTTACCACGACATAAATTGATCTACCGACGATGCTCAGCCATCAAATGCTCAACCGACGGTGCTCAACCATCAAATGCTCAATTTTTCACTGTCAATTGATCATTTGGTGGGTTGAGCACGTCAGTTGATCACTTGGCATATGACACATGACAATGATTTTATTGAGTTGAGCAGTTGTGCATTTGTGTATGCCTAAATTTGTCAAAGTATTGCGCCATGACCAAGAAATGAATTGAGAGGGTAGATTTTGACCAAATATGTCTTTTTCTCTTAAGTTTAACTATAAAAAGAAAGAGAACAATAAAAGTGACTTTTTTTTAAAATGCGTATTTTTTTTGGTGAACTATACTTATGAGACGGAAAGAGTATTAAAATTGAAAACATGCTTCATTAGAAACTTTATTTTATGATACCCGTTTTCGCAAGCAGGTATCCCCTATTTATTGGGACATATAGGTGAGATCTTTTTCATGCTAATGTGTTAAATTGCTTCAAAATTGTGAGGAGGTTATTACCCTTGCAACCCCAAATTAAAGGATCTCTTGTCACTTAATCAATGTTTTATTCATATATATTGTAGGTGCATGATAACCAAAATATAATGAATGTCGAGACCGGAAAAGACATTTTTGGCATAACAGTCTACCCGAAGGTTGATTATGTTTTTATAGTTGCTTTAGTGGTAATTCTTACCGAAATAAAATCTTACGATGGTAGTGGCAAAAAGGAGAAAAGGAATAAGAAAAAGAAATATAAGAAGAAGAAGAATAAGTGTAGTGATGGTAGTGATGATGAAGCAAAAATTAAGAAATATAACGAAGAAAAGGAACAAAAAGGAAATTTCGAAGGAAACATTAATGAAAAAGAAGAAGAAGAAGTAGACGAAGAAGAAGATGAAGACAAAGTAGAGGGCGATGATGATGATGAAAGTGAAGAAGACGAAGAAGAAGGAGACGATGAAGGTGCCGATGATTATGATGAGGAAGACAATGATTACAGTGATGAAACTTACGAGCAGGAACCAAAATATGACGAGTATGATGATGACGATGATGACATTGTCATCGATAACAACAATAAAAGTAGTTCAAGTGAAGATGATATCCCATCTGAAAAGTAAATATGGAACCCAATTCATTTTTTTAATACTATCTTGTATGTAAAGTATTTCTCGGTTTATATGAAGGGTCGCGTTTGTTCAGAAATTTTAACCAAGTGTCACGACTCCACAAACAACAAATAACTCCTTTAGATCGCACACAAAGTTTAGCTAGTCAACACTTGTGCATAAAATATTTTTGATCTTCTTCGATTTCAATTTATACTTATATTATACCAGGTATGTAAACCAAAAGTATATAGTGTAAGCACCATATTTTGATTTCAAATACACACATCCTTTCCTCTATAGGTGAACGAATGGCATTGATATTTTTCTCACTTAGTTGGCTACAAAAATTTTAACAAGCTAACCAAACAGCTTTTATACTAAAAAATAAAATAAAAGGTTTAACGAGATGAATAAGTAAGAAAAATTCACCCAAGTATTGTTATCGCCATTGAAATTTTTAAAAACAAATCAATGAATTTACTAAGTTTGTATGCGGAATAAAATGTATGTTGAATGATAATGTATCATATTCTATCCACTAACATGAACAATAACCAAAGTAATTTATAAAGTAAGACATGTACTAACACTCTCAATAAATCCAAAGTATGCTTATGGGTGATCATATTAGTGAAACCATAATTTCTTATCTAACAATGGGTGATCAATCGCCACGTCTATTCGCTGCATAAACATCCTTGTTCAATTCATTCTTTATCTTCTATTCATTATTGGGAATTAGTTTACTTTATTGCACGTGATCATTCTCTGATTGGTGGTTTGTTGGTAATTTTTCGTTTCAATTTTCACTTGTTGGCGGCTAGCATAACTAGAAAAGGTTTATTTTGCTTTTTTTAATTACTAACAAATTCAAATCATCAAGGGTCATTGGTGTTTATTGATTTGTAATGCTTATTTGTAGTTTTGGCTGAATTACGTTTGGATTTTTGGGTAGAGCTGATCTTGGTCACGTCATATTAGTATATAATAGGGGTTGTGGGTTGCCGTTTTTGTCTTCATCAATTCGAGTGTGTATTTATCATGGACGTAGGTTAGCAAACTAGTTCGGTTGTATGGAAACCCTATGTGATTAGGGTTTTCTTTTGTGTTAACGCTGATCATGGGTACTTGTTGATCCTTTTGAATGGATCTATATTCTGTTAAGAATTTGTACAATAGCTTGTAATCAAACTAGAGCACTTGAGAACTCTTACTCAACCAAATAAGTTATGCGGAATCTAACTAATAAACCAAAGAAGAACATAATTACTTTTAGCTATTCGATTCTCTAATAACTAGGTTTTCATTAAGTTATGAAAGAGTTTATCGTCCGATCTTTTCGAATTGATTACTAGTAAAGATTGCGACTCAGTCGTTCTAAGTGGAAAAATAAATGGTTTGGTTATCTATTTTAAACTAAAAGTAAATATGAAAACGTGGTTGAGTAAAATAAAAGCTTTAAAAATTAAACTAAAAATTACTAGAAAAACACTTAAACCATCGGAATGTAATGAATTTAAAATTTAAAACGTAATGAATTTAAAACTTAAAACTTTGTAACACTTAAAAAAATTTAAACCATCGGAATGTAACAAGTGAATTCTGTCGGAATGTAGTGCAAACAAAACCATCGGAATATCAAAGTAAAATCCATCAGAATATCAAAGTAAATTAACTCTATCGGAATGCAGTTCTGTCGGAATGTAAGTCTATCAGAATACACTATCTATCGCAATAATTACTATCGGAATGTATAAATAGGCTGCAATCGGAATAATGGAATACAAGTTCTATCGGAATGTCAAATTTAGTATCGGAATAATTGTAAACACATTCTAACATAATAAGGCTAAAAAAAATTAGGCATAGTTTCGTCTTAATAAAACCTTAAGACCCGTCGCAATATACGATCGCAATGAGCGATCGCAATCACGATCGGAATAAGGGGAAATGCACTTGATCGCAAAGTAAAACCCTAAGGGTTATTGCGATACAACGTAGCCGTCTGAATAAACCGTCGCAATATTAGAAGCCATATGATTGCGATGGAGATGATAATATTCGGATGAAAGCAAATAAGCTAAAACCAATAAGCACTAATAAACAAATACGAATAAGCACTTGTTCAAACCTTAACCAAATCAAAACGAGCATAAAATTTAAAACTTTATTTTTAAAACAGAAATAAACAAACATTTATAAATCAAACTTTAGAAAGACTAAATTTTTAAGTAAACTTAAAAGACAATAAGCTATATATACGAAATAAGCCAATAAGCACAACAAGCTTAAAGCTTAAACCGTATAAAACCTTAGTAAGGAATAAAAAGATAAACGTTTTAGTCACAAAACATCAAAATCAAACACGAATCAAGAACATTTTGGATCAAAGATGAATCAAAATCAAGAAAGGTAGAGGAAGATTAAAAATTAAAAGCTTAAACTTGAACTTTTGATTAATGAATTCTAAATACAAGGATGAAATAAAGCTTAAACTTGAAAAAAAAGACGAAGAAAAGATGAAAACTTAGTGAGAGAAAGTTAAAACTCTCTCTCTCTCAAAACTAAAGAAAGGAAAAATGAAAAATGCTAAAAATTAACTAACTAACACCCTCCTAATGTGTCATTAGGAGGGTATTTATAGGAGATGGGGAGGTGCATATGCTTCTTTCTTTCTTTCTTTCTTCTCGACTCGATTTTAATTCTTTGTCTTTCTCGACGTCGTCTCGGGATTTGCCGATTAAGTTGAACTCGTCTTCTAATTTTCTTCTTTAATTAGACTTGAGTTCTTCGACTTCATTAAACTTCCGTCTTTAGACTTTTTCCTCGATAAATCTTTAGAATAGGCCTTGGACTTCCATTCTTTTTGCACTCTTGATCTTTTGACTTCGTCTTTTGTCTTTTTTTCGATAAAAGCCCGTGACAGCCCATGTTTCTTCCTTTTTCATATTTTTATCCTGAAACACAATAAAAACACAAACCACGCATAATTCAGACTTTTATGACATAAAATACATGTTTTGGTCTTGTTATTATTGGAAATAAGTGGTAAAAGGATAAGTGTTTTCACACTTATTAAATCTCCTACACTTGACCATTGCAATGCCCTCATGAAATGCATTAATTTCAAAGCACGGTTAACATTTTCATCATAGATAACCCACCTTGTCCTTTATTAAATACTAAAGACTAAGGAAACTAAAAGAATAAAACAAGTAAGAATTCAAAGACTTACATTGGGGTTTTGGTTGTCATAAATGTTTATCATCCTCAAGTTTCACGTTCCCAATAACAAGCTTAAAAACGAGATCATTGTTATTATAAGTTATCAAACTAACACAAACTCATGTGGGCCAATTATTCACTTAGACTCCCTTATTCCTAGGTGTACCTCTTATATTTTAATTTTTGTCTTGAATGATCACGAGGATGCATTTTTTGACTTATTTCGATAGTTTATTAAGGCCGAAAATAAAGTAGGACGATTTAATCAATAATTAGCTAAAGGACAAAATCTTTTAAAACTACTTCTCGGGACCTCATAAAGTTCATATCTTGGCATAACTCGCTTCACGATTTGAGACCTTTCTCAGACCGATATTTGGCAGCGACTTCATACTTCAAATCTTGAGAGACGTTCTTGAAATTATGGTCTTCTCTTCATAATAGGAATTTCTTCACTTGAAGTTTTGAGAGATTCTTCATCTTTGGACCACGACTTCTTCCTTTTTCTCCAATCTTTATTTTGGACTTTGATATACAACAATCCGCTTCCTTTTAGGACTTGGATCTATTTATCCTCATACCTTGTTAGGGCCTTTTTGGATAGACTTCTCCATGATCTTTAGGGGAGTATTTTCTTTTCGTCGTGTCTCGATCCTTCATATTGATTTTTGATAAATGATCCTTCACATCACTTTTGGATCTTTAGCAACAAAATGTAGCCCTCATGTCTAGTTAGGACCTTTTCGGACTCACCAATCTTCGCACCCCGCTTCAATAAGTTATGCCTTGGCTATGAACTCTAATTAATATCGAGCAACTGATGAGATGGCATTTATACATGATCTCATCGTTGTTTTCGGGCTTTAAATGCATAAAAAATGTCATAAAATACCATATATATGCTTGTATTTGTTTACTTGTGTGTTTTAGGTATGGATATCGTGAAAAAGACAAAAGATCACAAGAAATAAGGAAAAACGGACACGAGAAACGAAGCCGTACAAAGAACCGAGCCCTAGTTCATGATTTATCCAAGATTTACCCTTGAAGACTTGAAGATTCACAAGATTGATCCTCAAAATATGAATAATTGACACTTAAAACCCTTGTATACTCATAATTACAAGTTTGGTCCCTTAAGTTTGTCAAAATTACAAAATGGTCCTTCAACTTTGAAGAAATGGCAAGTTTAGTCCCTCAACAATTCTAAATTGCGAATTATTGTCCCTCATGAAGATAAAGATCAAAGAAGACCCTTGAAGATCGAGAAAATTACACTTCTAGTCCTTTAAAAATGGATTGAATATCAAAAGGACTGAAGTTGTAAATAGCCTAAACTTGTAAAAGCCCTAAAACCTTGTTTTGAAACTTTTTGAGGACAATGTGTGAAATCAGAAACTTAGTTTACAAAGGAAAACAGGTTTACTTGAAAAATAAACGTGTTATTCATTGTTTTCCAAAGACTAAGGGCCAAAGGTGTACAACTGAAACTTTCAAACATAATTTGCGCCAAACACAATTACCACCCACTAATATCGGATCAAAACCTTTACTGTAGCACGTGATGAACCCAGATTTTACTTTTTACCAACAAAGGATAAAATGAAATTGGTTGTTCCCCCATGTGATTCACCTCACCTGAAACCCATCCCAACATTAAATCCATCTTCTCCACTCACCAATGGACCCTCCCATCCAACCCGTTACCCAATCACACCACACCCTCCTCTCCAAGTAAAGACATGTGGCCAAATCAACAGCCAAGACTCACTGCTTAACTAGCAAGCTAAAATGAACGTCCCTGATGCATTTGGACAACTCACCAACATCAAATGGCATCAAGAACTCAAGGGCAATTTTAAGATTTCACATCTAGGGTTTTCATGTATTTTCAGCATTCTAGAATAGTCCATTAGTCCTATAAAAGGAGACCTCAACTTGTGAGAGTCCCTTGTTCCAGTTTTACCTTTTAAACATTGTAATTCCTTTTTGAATTTTATAAAAGTTTGTATTTTGAGTAAATTTTAATTCCTTTTTATGTTTTTGAAAGTTGGTGTTGTTTAAGGGTAATTCTGAGTTCCATTTGATGTTATAAGTGTGCTTGAATCATTTGGTTCAAGGACTATGTTTGGTAAGGTTTTCAAGTTTGAAAAAAGCTTGAAAAGAGGTTTCTAATTTTGCTATTTTGCTTGTACTAATCCTTAACCAAAAGCTATAAGCTCTTACAAGCTTCTTGACACCAAGCTTGTGAAGGGATTGGAGCCTTTGGTTGGGCTGTTTGTTCATTGTGTTGAAGAAATCAAGCCCTTGAGTTTCTCCTTTGAAACATCAACCAAGGCAGTCATCCATCTTTCTTGTTGAAGTACCTTGGTCATGTTCTATTTGTTGAACAAGGTCCAAGGATCATTGCTGGTCCTCCTAGGATGTTGTGAAGGACAGGTATAAGCTCTTGTTAAGATTCCTCTAAAAATCATATGATATTGTCTGTTTTATGTTTTGCTATGTGATTTGGTGATCATGTGTTTGTGCTTTGTGTTTTATGGTTGGTATTTGTTAGTTGTCACCTAGTGTAGCTATTTGATCTATAAAATCAATAGGTTGTTTGAAGGATTAAAAATTTTGTTTAAAAAGTGCTTATTAAAGGATTGTTTGGGATTACTGGTTCATAAGGCCTTGTGGCCTTGTGCCCTTGGTTCTCAGGGTTTAGGAAGTCTAAACAAGTCTTAATATACAAGTTTTAGTCATTGGTTAAGTTTCTGAAAGTTTGGAAAAAGGATTTCAAGTTTTGCAAAAATCTGATAAAAGGTGTTTTGAAATTGGTCAAACACATCAGATCCAATATCTTCTTTGTTTGTTGGATCTAAGGTCTGAAATCAGGTTTGGGAATAGTTTAGGTGATAAGCTATCTATTGGTTATCTGGTTGTTGAATTTGATGGCTTATTGAGTGTGTTATAGCTTATCAAAGTTGGCTGAAGTGTTCATTTGCATCAGCAAAGTGACCACCTTATTTTGTGCTTGCATTTGTTATCCTAGTGTAAGGCTTGTTGTTTTGTGCTTGGATCCTGTTTATGTGCTGCTTGTGAGGATATTTGGCTATTTGGATTGCTTTGTTGCTAGCTTATAAGCTTACTGGCTTATTAGCTTATTTGTGCCAATACTAGTCAAGTCTGTCCAACTGGTAGACCTTGATTCACAAGGTTTGTACTCAAGCCTTGACCAGCAGGTTGAAAATAAAGTTTTAACACTTCATTAAGTCTGTCAACGTCCAAAATTATGCTTGTCAGCGTCTGATTTACTCTTGTCAGCGTTTGACTATTGGTCAAACTTGGTCTAATAGCTTATTGAATCTGTTTTGCTTATTGGTACATGCAACAACTTGGCTTTTGTAATAGAACTCACTTTTCTCAGCTTAATAACAAGTCTGGAAGGTTACAAGTCTTTTGGTTAAGCTTTTGCTAGAAAACTAGCTTATTTGGCTTTTTCAGCCAGCTTATTGGTTCTTACATCTTATTCTACTTGGCTTTTTGTGATTTTCTTGATTGATTATTCTTAGTTAAGCTATTTGTGAGCTTTTGCAACAAACCAGAGCTTCTAAAACCCCCTAGAACTCTAACCCGACTATTTTGTCGTTTTGTAGATTTCTATTTTGCTTATTTCTGGCTTATTGAGTGAGCTTATTCAAAATTTCTTTTTACAGATCTCTTTAGCATCACAAAAGAAGGTTGTGTGTCAAATTAGAGCATATGGCATTGGCTTATTGCTTAATGGGCTTATTGGCCCAATAAGAATAAGTTGTGATAAGCTCATTTTCAGCTTTTGGGCCTTCAGAGTTTTGTGTTTAGAATTGAATTTTGAGTCAGATAGGGCTTTTCCAAGTCATTTGGGCTTATTTTGACTTTTTGGGCTAAAAAGCCCATTAAGGTTGACTGAATTTGTTTTTAGCCCATTTGGGGGCCCATTAGGGGTAATTTAGTAATTTCACTTTCATTTTATGATTATTTAGGTTAAAATAAACTAGTTTGCAAGTTTTTAGAATTTTTTATAATTTTTGGATTTTTAATATTATTTAAATATTATTTTATTATTATTTTTCAAATTTCACATTTTTGCACTTTTTATATTTTTCTTAGCTTAAATACATTAAAGTAAGAATTTTGCAACTCTTAGATTAATTTTATCATCTTTAGATTAATTTTTATAATTATTTTAAGTTTTAATAGTTTTTAAATCATTTTAAATAGTTTTTATTAGTTTAAAAATTTATAAAAATAGTTTTTAATCTTTTTAGGTCATTTTAGAGGTTTACCAATTGAAAAATCATTATTTGGGCTTTTTGATAATTAATTTGATTTTTAGGGCTTTAATTAGCATTTAAAAATTAATATTTAATTAATTAAAAGGTTTGAAAAGGTTTTGATCATTGGTAAACTCTTAGTTTATTTATTTTGATTATTGGTAAAATTTTGGGATTTTTTTAGAATTAATTTTTATTTTTTTACTTTTTACGGTTTTACCTTTAGTCGTAGTAGTAATTAATTTCACGTCTTCGTCATTCTCTTTTCTCATTCCCTTCTCCCCAATATTAATCTCAAACCAATTACGAATTATTCACACACATATACCTCCTTGAGAAACGAACTTTCACCTTAGGGTCATTAGTGTTTGATTTTCCTAAATCATCACTTAATACTTACCGCTCATTTACGCTCTTTTGTTTTCCTAAACAAGAGACGTAATTTACTGCAATCATTTTGGCGCCGCTGCCGGGGAGGTGTGTCGTGATTAATTTTTCTTGCTATTTTTAATATTAAACATAAATAGTATTTGTATTAGTAGAAATCTACTAATACGTATTATCGGTTTTTTGGTTTTTCTTGTGAAATTATTATTACTATACTGTATTAAGTATCACAATCAATTCAAAATATCTCCAAAAGTGTGAAAACACAACCTTAATTGGGATTTGATCTCCTAATTATTGTATTCGAATCTCAAACAAAAAGAAAAAGGCAAAAATAGATAAATACTTTCGTGAAGCTCGATTTTGAAAAATACAAACTATAAGGTGGGTATAAGGCGGGTATTCTAAAATATACCCTAAGAAAAAAGGCTCTTAAGTGCTTCGCGCCGCCTCGTTTCCCCGCTTGCTTGTGAGTATTTTGAGATTGAAGGCGAATCGAGGGTTTTGCCGCCCAAAATATTATTACGTATAATATATTTGTTTGGTTTTCTGTGACAACCCGTCAATTTCAGGTCGTTATTTTAATCTCGACTATTACGTATTACGTGTTTACTTTAATGAGAATTTTAATTTATCGACTAACCGAGAAGGTTATGACTTGAAACTAGCGTAAAAATGTCGATTAGATGAAAACCGACAAGGAATATGTTAGGTATCGATATTATATTCTCAAATAATCATGAAAATGATTTTATTATATTTAATCTTTATTTCTCGTATTTTACGTTTTAACGAATGACGATAACTAGTAGTGATCGCGATACCGACGGATGCCCAAAAATTTACGTTTTATTATCGATTGTCTCGATATTGTATATTTTCGACGTTTTCGATTTAATTACGTTTTAAGTCGTGTCGAAGCTTTATTATTATTTTTATGAAGCGTTTTAACTTTTGAAAAGTATTTTTACGAAACCCGAGCCCCGTAAATATTTTTAAAATGTACAATTTACATTTTCTACCTTGTAAACTATTTACTTGCACTTTGGGACCAAAAGAATGCAAATATGACAAAATCTACCCCACTACCCCACTATATAAACAAATTCCACTAACTTTTTTTTATTAAAAACTCATTTCTTACAAAATTTTCACCCACCTTCTTCTTTTCTTTCTCTTAGCCGTCCACCCCCATAGCCACATTCATCAAATTTTTTCAACTTCTACTTTGATTCATCCAAAACTAAAACAAGTCCCATCCTAGAAATTTCAAGAGCTATCTATTGGTATAATTTTCTTCCACATGCATACACTTTAATTTTTTTTCAAGATTTTGGTGAAGAACATGTGTTTGATCCATTTCTTTGGTTATATATGTTGTTAATATTATTATATTCATAGTGGGTTATGGTTGCATGCAAGATTTTTATATATTTAATTTTTGTAAGATTAAATTTGAGGGTGTTATGAGTTAATTAGATGTGTTATTATGATATTAGGATCATATTAGGACTATAGGAATTGTTGGAATGGGTTGAAAATTTGATTTGGTATGATTTTTAGATAGGCTATTTTGGGCAGTAACTTTAAGTCCGTTTTTGAAATTGTTACTGTGGTAAACTTGGTAAACTAATAAGATAGGGTCGTAGAGAATTTCGTTAGCTTCGATTTGAGCTAAAGTAGAGCTTCTAACTCATTACGAGCGAAAAGTTATGCTACTTTTAGTATTTGTGTACCGGGAGACGGGTATCGGCACAATCCGAAAATTGTTGTCGATATTTGGAACGAATCTCGGGGACTATAAAATGAGTTTTAAAAATGTTCAAGGGCTGTTGTAAGTTGATAAACCTCAGGTCATGAGTCTATTTTCAAACCCGAGTGTCGGTTTTGCAAACGGAAATGTTTAGATAAGTCAAAATTGTTTTACAAGTCAAAGGCGTAAAACTGTCCGGTTTTTGCAACACGAAGGTGTGTCGGGCAGAAGGTCTTAGAAGTAATATTTTTGAATGAAATTTAAACTGAGTTTTATTCATATTATGTGTGAGTTTGTCACCAAGTTTCGTCGAAATCGGACATGTCTAGATAGGTTAGATTGGTGTGTACATTTGGAGTGTACATGCTGAGTGGTATTTTGGACACGTAGTTCAATACTTGTATGGCGTGAGTTGAGTATTCACTATTGGACATAGTGACTTACTCGAGTGTTAAGTCATTATATAAATGACTTAGCTACTGGTCCGAGGGAGGTAGAAATGATGGTTTGACTTGCGTTGACTTGGCGTCTTATGACGGGTCAATGTCGAGGGTGCAAGTGATTTAAATGAATAAGTGTTGAATAAAAGGGTATAGAAGTACACTTATATTTTGTTATTTTTCGGGATTTTTATGGTCATTCGAAATTGACTTTCACATTATTTAAGTATTATTTATACTTGAGTCGTTTATTAACGAACGCGCCTTAATTGGTAGGTTGCGGTCTTCGTGTTTAAAAGGGCATCACAAATCGTCGGCGATCGTCACGTCACTACTATCGTACCAAGGTGAGTCTATAGCCTCGCTTTACATGTTTACTTGTTTTATAAAACCCGCGAGGGGGATAACATGCTTGTTTTATTAAAATAAGAGGGGTACGACGAGAAGTTGTGGAAACCCTTATTATTGGAAAAACATTTATTGATAAATGAAGGGTACAACGAGAAGTTGTGGTAAACCCTCACTCTTTTAAAATTGAACACAAAGGACCCGATTGTATGCTTAGATGAAAGTTGTTATATAAGTTTGTTTAGCCTTAAAGACCCATGAATCGTGAATTGTTAATCGAAAGAACGCTAATACTATGGATAGATCTATCGGGGTGACGCCCAGTCCGGTCGCGACTAGCTATCGCGTGGTGTTGTGATGCACCAGTAATGAAACATCGGATGCAATTGTATAAGAGAAATATACGCACTTGGCTAGGTGTGTTGGGCTGAAATAATATATGTTAACGTTCAATTTCACGAGACTTATGAAATAACAACGATAATTATGTCTGATCCACATGATTGTCAACTACGGAAGGTTTATTCAGAATACTTGTGTTCATTTATTTAAATTTAAACTCTATAGATTCACTCAACATTTTTGTTGACTTTATAGCATGTTTTATCTCAGGTCCATGAAGAAGGCACTCAAGGAAGGCGGTTTCACGCAGCTTGCTAAATTAAAATGTTTTGGCCCGCTTTTCTAAACTATGTCTATTCTAAGAAACTTTTATTATTTGGTTGGTTGTGTAAACTTAAAACTATTTGGGACCGTGTGTAAACTGTTTTATCTTTAAACAAATGAATGGACGTATGTTTTGTTAAAACGACTCATTTTGAGGCGTTTTCTATGATATTGAGGTTGAACCATGATAGTAACACCCAATGACCCTTCCGCTGCTATGACATGAAATTGGGGGTGTTACAGATTGGCATCAGAGCTCAAGTTATAGAGAACGAAAAGATTTTCCAAAAATAAATTTTTGAAATCTTTTGACTATAACATTTGCAAGCGAAACCTCCGAGTTGCCAATGGACGAGAACAAGCAAAGTATATATATGTTATACATATTTAATTATTAATTATGCTTAAAGCATAATGGATTACATTTATTTATTTATAAATGTTTATTATTTGATTATTATAATACTAATACGTGATTTACAAACGACGCTGATTGTCACAATAGAAATCCCTGTCTTTTGACTCATCCCTCGTGAATCTTCGTTCCTTGTCTAAAATTCTATCCTTCGTTCTATCCTCCATTCTTGTTTCTTTTCATCTATCTATTCTTATTCTGTGTTATTCATGTTTTGTTATCACAAGTGTCGAATGAATACTCATTTTGATGTGAATTGTGTAACAGGATCATGCCGCCTAAACAGTTGACTGAGACTCAGTTACGTGCTATAGTAGCTGATCAATTTCAGATATCTATGAATGCATTTATGGCAAACTTGAATAATGGAGCCGGTGGATCTGGTGGAGCTAGTGGATCTGGTGGAGCTGGTGGATCCGGTGGGGCTGGTGGATCCGGTGGAGCTGGTGGATCTGGTGGAGCTGGCAACACTGGAGCTGGCGCTACTGGAGCTGGCGCTACTGGAGCTGGCGCTACTGGAGCTGGCGCTACTGGAGCTGGCGCTACTGGAGCTGGCGCTACTGGAGCTGGCGCTACTGGGGCTGGCAATACTGGTGCTGGAACTGGTGATGCGGATAGACCAGTGATTCCTGAAAACAAGAAGTGCAATTACACCTCGTTCATGAAATGCAAACCTCCAACGTTTAAGGGTACTGAAGGCGCTGTTGGGTTAATGCAATGGTTTGAGAGATTTGAATCCGTGTTTCGATTTAGTGGAAGCGAGGAAGGAGATAAAGTGATGTTTGCCTCTGCTACTCTTCAAGGGCGAGCATTAACTTGGTGGAATGGAAGAATGACATCATTGGGTATGGATGCTGCGTATGCTACACCTTGGGCTGAGGTAAGAAGATGGATGACTGAGGAATTTTGTCCAAGGAGTGTTATTCAAAGGTTAGAACAGGAATTATATCAGCTGAGACTGAAGGGTACTGACATCGATGGATACACCAACAGATTCCATGAACTTGCTCTACTTTGTCCCAACAAGGTTAACCCTGAATACTTGAAGGTAGAGCAGTATATTCGAGGCTTACCGACCAACATCCGTGGGGATGTGACCTCATCTAAACCTGCCAACATTGATGAAGCTGTTCGTATGGCCTACCAACTAATGGGTCAAATCATCCAAGACAAGGCTGATGGTGTTTCTGAAGGCAACAAAAGAAGAGCTGAAAATGACAATGATGATCGTGGTGATAACCGTCAATCTCACAACAGAAATCAAAACCGAAGGAGGGGCAACGCTAATGCAATGACTGAAGCTGCAACTGCTGATAAAGGAACCAGATGTCAACGATGCAAGAAGTCTCATACTGGTGAATGTACTAAGTGTGGAAAGTGCAACAAGTTAGGTCACAAGACTGAAGACTGTTGGGGACAAGGAAAGAAGGGAGTGACGTGTTATAACTGCCAAGGTAAAGGTCACATGAGGAACCAATGCCCTCAACCTCCGAAGAATGCACGTGGTGGAGATAACCAAGGAAAAGCTTATCAGTTGGGAGAAGCCGAAGCGAAGCAAAACCCGAAAGTTGTCACTGGTACGTTTTTACTAAACAACCGTTATGCTACAGCTTTATTTGATTCTGGTGCGGACAAAAGCTTTGTGTCTACAAGTTTTAGTACCTTAATTGATATTAAACCGGTCGAATTAGACGCAAGTTATGAGGTAGAACTAGCTGATGGTAAATTAGTGAGAACCAATCGTGCGCTCCTAGGATGTTCTCTAAATCTCTTGAACCGTATTTTTAAGATAGACTTGATGATTGTTGAATTGGGAAGTTTTGATATTATTATCGGAATGGATTGGTTATCCAAGTATAATGCGTCTATCTTGTGTGGAGAAAAGAAAGTTAGGATTCCTTTAGACGACAAGACCATGGTTATCGAAGGTGATCAATGTAATTCACGACTGAAAATCGTTTCGTGCATTAAGGCTCGTAAGTATATCGAAAGAGGCTGTGAGTTATTCCTAGCTAAAGTAGTGGAGAAAGAATCGAAGGAGAAACGTGCTGAAGATGTACCTGTTATCCGTGACTTTCCTGAAGTGTTTCCGGAAGATTTGCCTGGACTTCCTCCTCCAAGGCAAGTAGAATTTCAAATTGACCTAATTCCTGGTGCTGCACCCGTGGCTCGTGCGCCATATCGTTTAGCCCCATCCGAGCTGAAGGAGCTATCTGTGCAATTGCAAGAGCTATCTGATAAAGGTTTTATACGACCGAGTTCGTCACCTTGGGGAGCTCCTGTCTTATTCGTTAAGAAGAAAGATGGTTCGTTTCGTATGTGTATCGATTACCGAGAGTTGAATAAGCTGACGATCAAGAATCGTTATCCGCTTCCAAGAATTGATGATTTATTCGATCAACTTCAAGGTTCTCGTGTTTTCTCCAAGATTGATCTTCGTTCTGGTTACCATCAACTTCGCATACGTGAGGAAGATATTCCTATTACGGCGTTTAGAACTCGTTATGGTCATTATGAGTTTCTGGTTATGCCTTTTGGTTTGACTAATGCACCTGCTGTATTCATGGACTTAATGAATCGCATTTGTAAGCCGTATCTTGATAAATTCGTGATCGTTTTCATAGATGATATTCTAATCTACTCCAAGAGCAATGAAGAGCATGCCGAACACTTAAGGATTATCTTGAACTTGTTGAAGAACGAAAAGTTATACGCTAAGTTCTCAAAGTGTGATTTTTGGCTTAATTCTGTACAATTTCTCGGACACGTGGTTGATAAAAGCGGAGTACATGTTGATCCTGCAAAGATCGAAGCCATCAAGAATTGGAGTGCTCCGACTACTCCAACTGAAGTGCGACAATTTCTAGGTCTGGCTGGCTATTACCGAAGGTTTATTGAAGGATTCTCCTTGATATCGAAACCATTAACGAAGCTGACTCAGAAGAATAAACCGTATGTGTGGGGCGATGATGAAGAAGAAGCTTTCCAAACCCTGAAGATGAAACTCTGTAGTGCGCCGATTTTATCGTTACCTGAAGGAAGTGAAGATTTTGTTGTTTATTGCGATGCATCTCTCAGAGGATACGGTGCTGTTCTCATGCAACGCGAAAAGGTGATCGCATATGCCTCTAGACAATTAAGGAAGAATGAGGAGAACTACACTACCCACGACTTGGAATTGGGCGCTGTGGTTTTTGCTCTGCGACTTTGGAGACATTATCTGTATGGTACGAAGTGTACAGTATTCACTGATCATAAAAGCCTACAATACATATTGGATCAAAAGGAGCTGAATATGAGGCAACGTCGATGGGTTGAACTATTGAGTGATTACGACTGCGAAATTCGTTATCATCCGGGAAAGGCGAACGTGGTAGCTGACGCGTTAAGTCGAAAGGAAAGGGAGAAACCGATTCGAGTGCGTGCTTTGGTGGTGACAGTTCATAATAACTTACCTGAGCAGATTCGGAACGCACAAGTCGAAGCATGCAAGAAGGAAAATATCGCTGCCGAAAGATTTAGAGGAGACGGTGAAACATTTGAGACGCGAGCCGATGGTATCAAATGTTTGAGAGGTCGAATTTGGTTACCATACTTCGGTGGACTGAGAGACTTGATTATGTTAGAATCTCATAAGTCCAAGTATTCTATTCATCCTGGATCGGACAAAATGTACCAAGACTTGAAAAAGTTATACTGGTGGCCGAATATGAAAGCTGATATTGCAACATACGTCGCGAAATGCTTAACATGTGCAAAAGTGAAAGCTGAATATCAGAAGCCGTCAGGATTACTTGTCCAACCGGAAATTCCAGTCTGGAAATGGGAGCGAATTACGATGGACTTCATCACAAAACTCCCAAGGACACCGTCTGGGTTTGATGCAATTTGGGTTATTGTCGATCGTTTAACTAAATCCGCTCATTTTATTCCAATCAACGAGAGGTTAGGATTGGAGAAACTCGCCGATATTTATCTGAAGGAAATCGTGTGCAAGCATGGTGTTCCTATTTCAATCATTTCCGATAGAGATAGTCGTTTTGCTTCTGGATTTTGGAGATCACTTCAAAAGTCGTTAGGAACCAATTTGGATATGAGCACAGCCTATCATCCCCAAACTGATGGGCAAAGCGAAAGAACAATCCAAACTTTGGAGGATATGCTACGTGCTTGTGTGATAGACTTTGGAAGTAGCTGGGATAAGCACTTACATTTGGCCGAATTCTCGTACAATAACAGTTATCACGCGAGTATTAAAGCTGCACCTTTTGAAGCACTGTATGGGAGGAAATGTAGATCACCCGTTAGCTGGAGTGAGGTTGGTGATGCCCAACTCACTGGACCAGATTTGATTAGGGAGACGACGGATATGATTGTGCAAATCAAGAATAGATTGTTGTCTGCTCGAAGCCGACAGAAGAGTTATGCGGATGTAAGAAGAAAACCATTGGAGTTTAACGTGGGAGATAAGGTTATGCTAAAGGTATCACCATGGAAAGGTGTTGTACGATTTGGAAAACGTGGGAAGTTAAGTCCTCGTTATATCGGACCATTCAAGGTTACATCTAGAGTAGGACCTGTGGCATACCAACTCGAACTACCACAAGAACTGTATGGGATTCATAACACTTTTCACGTGTCGAATCTGAAGAAATGTTTATCCGATGAAGAACTCATTATACCGTTAGACGAGGTTAAGGTTGATAAGAAGTTGCATTTTATTGAAGAACCGGTCGAGATCATGGATCACGAGGTCAAGCAACTGAAGCAAAGCCGAATACCTATCATCAAAGTTCGATGGAACTCTCGAAGAGGACCGGAGTTTACTTGGGAACGAGAAGACCAAATGTGGAAGAATTACCCTCATCTCTTTGATTTCAACAAGCGATCGGGCAAGAACGCAAGTTGATCTTCGAGGGCGAAGATCCTAATTTGGTGGGGATGATGTGACAACCCGTCAATTTCAGGTCGTTATTTTAATCTCGACTATTACGTATTACGTGTTTACTTTAATGAGAATTTTAATTTATCGACTAACCGAGAAGGTTATGACTTGAAACTAGCGTAAAAATGTCGATTAGATGAAAACCGACAAGGAATATGTTAGGTATCGATATTATATTCTCAAATAATCATGAAAATGATTTTATTATATTTAATCTTTATTTCTCGTATTTTACGTTTTAACGAATGACGATAACTAGTAGTGATCGCGATACCGACGGATGCCCAAAAATTTACGTTTTATTATCGATTGTCTCGATATTGTATATTTTCGACGTTTTCGATTTAATTACGTTTTAAGTCGTGTCGAAGCTTTATTATTATTTTTATGAAGCGTTTTAACTTTTGAAAAGTATTTTTACGAAACCCGAGCCCCGTAAATATTTTTAAAATGTATAATTTACATTTTCTACCTTGTAAACTATTTACTTGCACTTTGGGACCAAAAGAATGCAAATATGACAAAATCTACCCCACTACCCCACTATATAAACAAATTCCACTAACTTTTTTTTATTAAAAACTCATTTCTTACAAAATTTTCACCCACCTTCTTCTTTTCTTTCTCTTAGCCGTCCACCCCCATAGCCACATTCATCAAATTTTTTCAACTTCTACTTTGATTCATCCAAAACTAAAACAAGTCCCATCCTAGAAATTTCAAGAGCTATCTATTGGTATAATTTTCTTCCACATGCATACACTTTAATTTTTTTTCAAGATTTTGGTGAAGAACATGTGTTTGATCCATTTCTTTGGTTATATATGTTGTTAATATTATTATATTCATAGTGGGTTATGGTTGCATGCAAGATTTTTATATATTTAATTTTTGTAAGATTAAATTTGAGGGTGTTATGAGTTAATTAGATGTGTTATTATGATATTAGGATCATATTAGGACTATAGGAATTGTTGGAATGGGTTGAAAATTTGATTTGGTATGATTTTTAGATAGGCTATTTTGGGCAGTAACTTTAAGTCCGTTTTTGAAATTGTTACTGTGGTAAACTTGGTAAACTAATAAGATAGGGTCGTAGAGAATTTCGTTAGCTTCGATTTGAGCTAAAGTAGAGCTTCTAACTCATTACGAGCGAAAAGTTATGCTACTTTTAGTATTTGTGTACCGGGAGACGGGTATCGGCACAATCCGAAAATTGTTGTCGATATTTGGAACGAATCTCGGGGACTATAAAATGAGTTTTAAAAATGTTCAAGGGCTGTTGTAAGTTGATAAACCTCAGGTCATGAGTCTATTTTCAAACCCGAGTGTCGGTTTTGCAAACGGAAATGTTTAGATAAGTCAAAATTGTTTTACAAGTCAAAGGCGTAAAACTGTCCGGTTTTTGCAACACGAAGGTGTGTCGGGCAGAAGGTCTTAGAAGTAATATTTTTGAATGAAATTTAAACTGAGTTTTATTCATATTATGTGTGAGTTTGTCACCAAGTTTCGTCGAAATCGGACATGTCTAGATAGGTTAGATTGATGTGTACATTTGGAGTGTACATGCTGAGTGGTATTTTGGACACGTAGTTCAATACTTGTATGGCGTGAGTTGAGTATTCACTATTGGACATAGTGACTTACTCGAGTGTTAAGTCATTATATAAATGACTTAGCTACTGGTCCGAGGGAGGTAGAAATGATGGTTTGACTTGCGTTGACTTGGCGTCTTATGACGGGTCAATGTCGAGGGTGCAAGTGATTTAAATGAATAAGTGTTGAATAAAAGGGTATAGAAGTACACTTATATTTTGTTATTTTTCGGGATTTTTATGGTCATTCGAAATTGACTTTCACATTATTTAAGTATTATTTATACTTGAGTCGTTTATTAACGAACGCGCCTTAATTGGTAGGTTGCGGTCTTCGTGTTTAAAAGGGCATCACAAATCGTCGGCGATCGTCACGTCACTACTATCGTACCAAGGTGAGTCTATAGCCTCGCTTTACATGTTTACTTGTTTTATAAAACCCGCGAGGGGGATAACATGCTTGTTTTATTAAAATAAGAGGGGTACGACGAGAAGTTGTGGAAACCCTTATTATTGGAAAAACATTTATTGATAAATGAAGGGTACAACGAGAAGTTGTGGTAAACCCTCACTCTTTTAAAATTGAACACAAAGGACCCGATTGTATGCTTAGATGAAAGTTGTTATATAAGTTTGTTTAGCCTTAAAGACCCATGAATCGTGAATTGTTAATCGAAAGAACGCTAATACTATGGATAGATCTATCGGGGTGACGCCCAGTCCGGTCGCGACTAGCTATCGCGTGGTGTTGTGATGCACCAGTAATGAAACATCGGATGCAATTGTATAAGAGAAATATACGCACTTGGCTAGGTGTGTTGGGCTGAAATAATATATGTTAACGTTCAATTTCACGAGACTTATGAAATAACAACGATAATTATGTCTGATCCACATGATTGTCAACTACGGAAGGTTTATTCAGAATACTTGTGTTCATTTATTTAAATTTAAACTCTATAGATTCACTCAACATTTTTGTTGACTTTATAGCATGTTTTATCTCAGGTCCATGAAGAAGGCACTCAAGGAAGGCGGTTTCACGCAGCTTGCTAAATTAAAATGTTTTGGCCCGCTTTTCTAAACTATGTCTATTCTAAGAAACTTTTATTATTTGGTTGGTTGTGTAAACTTAAAACTATTTGGGACCGTGTGTAAACTGTTTTATCTTTAAACAAATGAATGGACGTATGTTTTGTTAAAACGACTCATTTTGAGGCGTTTTCTATGATATTGAGGTTGAACCATGATAGTAACACCCAATGACCCTTCCGCTGCTATGACATGAAATTGGGGGTGTTACATTTTCTTTGTGATTAAACCCTCTTGAACAATTTGGTTTTCACCAAAGTTCTAAAGTCATTCGAAGGCGTTCACTCCACGTGATCCTTTTCATTCTTTTGAGGCTTCTGTAATCAAGAGTTTGATTTGAGGAGATATTTGGTAGATTGTTGTCTACGAAGATACACCAAAATCCAAAAAAAATTAAAAACAATAAAAAACACAAAAAAATTGAAAATTCACACAACACCCAAAAAGAATCTTCTTTGCTAACCTCCCATTCTTCGTGAAGTTTATGATCACTCGTAATCAAGCAAAACGAGCTCGTAAACGTCTTCAAAAGCAAGCAAATCAAGAGACGTTGATTGAAGAACAAACTCCAATTGTTGAACCTATTGTAGAACAAGAAGTCGTCATGGCTAATCGTACTATGATGGAGTTGCTACAAGCACCCACCGAGGGTTTTGGAGAGGCCATTGTGATTCCCGCTATCCTTGCGGAGAATTTCGAGATTAAGAGGGGTTTAATGTCGATGTTGCAAGCTAATAAGTTTAGAGGTCATGAGAAAGAAAACCCGCATTATCACATAAGGAATTTTAATCGTCTCACCACAACTAGCAAGTTTAAGGATGTTCCACATGACGCCATTAAGATGATGTTGTTTCCATACTCGTTAGATGGACCCGCTAAAATTTGGCTTGAGAAAGAACCGCCAAATTCAATATTGACATGGGGTGATCTCGTTTCTAAGTTTGTGAACAAATTTTTTCCACCATCTAAAACAACACATTTGAAAAATGAGATTTCAAGATTTGTACAACGAATAATGAAAGTTTTTCAATGGCATGGGAACGATTTAAGGAAATGTTACATGAATGACCAAACCATGATTTTCCGGAATTGCATCAAGTTGATACTTTTTATAATGGGCTTAATGATCATGAACGAGATTATTTGAATGCCGCCGCGGGTGGTAATTTTTAGTGCAAAACGACTGATGAAGCTTTATCGAGAATAGATTTAAGGTTTATAGCCCTCGTAACACACCGAGTGTTGCCAATATGGGTTCGTCATCGTCGTCATCGTCTCGTAGCATTAATGCCTTACATGATGAAGCTAATGAGGAAAATCGGTTTTTCGATAGGTTTTCAAATCTTATCACTCATTGGAAAGCACAAGAGGCTTTGAATTCCGCTTCGGTTAAAGCGGTTGATAAGAATTGTTTGTCTTGTGGTGGAGCTCATGATCTTTCCGAGTGCATTACCGCCGGTGGTAACACTTCGATTGCTTACGTAGCAACGGGAACTTACAACCAAAACGGCCAAGGTTCCCGCCCAAATCAAGCTCCACCAAATCAAAATGCTAATAACTATCGAAACAACAACCAAGGTGGTAATTATCAAGGCAATTCACGTAACTACAATAAGGGGAATTATCAAAGTGGGAATGGACAAGTTACTAATCAAAACCAAAACCGTGATTTTCAAAACACTACACAAGGTTTTCAAAATGCTCACACTAAAAATCTTCAAGGAGAATTTTTGGATTATGCTAAAGCAAATGATGCTAAGTTTGATAACATGCAACGTGAGATGATTAGCTTAAGATCCGAGTTTAAAAACGAGCTTAAAAATGAACTTGCTAATGAACTTAAAACTCATGCAAATAAAATGGAAGGAAATGTTCAACGTCTTCAATAAAATCAACAAAAGATGGAACAAGGACAACATGAGATTAAGCAAGAATTGTTAAAAGCGGATTTAAGGCAATCAAAATTTGAAGACCGAATGGCAAAAATGTTTGAAGCGATCATGTGGAAACCCTCTTCCTCGGTTGGTCTTCCTAGTGATACCATTGCAAACCCGAAGGGCGAAATGAAGGTTATTACTACACGTAGTGGTAAAACTTTCAAAGAACCAATCTCTCGTCCAAGTACTTCTACGGAGAAGGAAATCGAGAAAGAACCCGAGGTGGTGGTAGAAAAGGAGCAAATTCCAAGCCCACGAAGTACCGCTCAAACCACACCTACGGTTGAACCAATACCAATCATGGAACCCGAGATTCCAAGGCCGTTGCCTAATGTCCAACCCACACCACCGTTACCTTACCCTTCGAGACATAACAAGGAAAAGGCACAAGAACGGAATAATTATCAATTTGAGCTTTTTATGAAAATGTTTCGTGACATACATTTTAACATAAGTTTTTCCGACGCTCTTATCATGATGCCTCGATTCGCCGCAAACTTCAAAAGTGTGCTAAACAACAAAGAGAAGTTACAACAATCATCTAGTTGTTCATCGGTTTTTCTTAGCCGCATACCACAAAAAGTCGGTGATCCCGGTAAATTTTTGATTCCGTGTGCAATTCAAGATATGGAGGAATGCTACGCGTTGGCCGGTCTTGATGCTAGTATTAATTTAATGCCTCTTGAGATTTTCAAATCGCTTTCGCTTCCGGCTCTTACTCCTTCGAACATGTCTATCGAGATGGCCGATCATTCTACGATTTTAGCATGTGGAGTAGCCGAGGACGTTTTCGTTAAAGTCGGAAAGTTTTACTATCCCGTTGACTTTATCGTTGTAGACATTCCTATCGATCGAAAAGTTCCTCTCATTTTGGGTCGTTCATTTTTGGATACATCAAGAGCACTTATTGATGTTCATGCTCGAAAAATCACCCTTCGTTTCAATGAGGAAGAACTTGTCATCAATGCAACACAAAACTCCAATCATTCTCATGTCTATTCTATTGCAACTTTAAACCATGGTAATTCAACCAATGTCGATTGCAAAGAATTTTCACCAAGAGTTTTAGGAAATGTCGCCAAAAACAATTTACCATTTCCTCCGCCGGTGGAGGTTATGAGTGTAAAGCCTACAAATAAGAAACCATCAATACTTGAATCGAAAAATCCTTCACCTCACCTCGAACATTCATTCTTGAAAAGTGTTGATAAGATTTCGGTTTCTACGGAAGATCTTTCGGATGACGAATATGTTGACCCCGATGGGGAAGTTTTCTTTGTCGATAAACGTTTTGAGAACTTACCACCATCAAAACAAAAACGGTTTTCAAATGTGAGAATTTTTAGTGTGACTAACATCGTCTTAGAAACACCAAACATTTTCGACATAATCAAAAAGGGTTTTCATAAGGAGAGTTTAAAAGGTAAAAAAGGAAAAGATTTTAAATGTGATTTAATTGATTTTTCTACAAAACTAACTCCGTCATCGCCACGTGTTTTGAGTGCTACAAGCTCGACTACTCCTTTTGACGATGCTTTGTGTGGTTTTAGTATGGGGGAAGCCCCTTATGTTCCCTCATCCTTGTCCACCGAGGACGAGATATTCGATCCCGGAATTTCATGTAAAGGGAAATCTCGGTCTTCCACCGATGCAATAAATGGAAACTATATCTATTTGCTTGGTGCGAGTCTACCTCGAGTAGCTCAAAAGTTTGTCTTACCAATTGTTCCACCCTTCTACTTCTCATCTCTTTTCTTCAAACTCTTTGAGTTTATGGCACGTGCTGAAGTGGCGTTAAATTGTTTATCCAATGAAAACGAAGACGCCATCTTCGATCCCGGTATTTTGTATCATTAACGGACTTAGTCCTTAATACCGGTTGATTTTTGGGCCTTGTTTATCATGTAAGCCCCATTAAAAATTCACCCTACCATGATTTTCCCTAAAATGTTCACATTTTGAGGGGATCGAGTCGAGCTCATGACTCGGTAATCAAAAACGAGGTGCCTCGTGGGGGAGATCCCATGCTTATCCTTTTATGCTTCCGAATAAATCATGAGAGGGGATTTGTGCCCTTCCAACTCGTTGTCTCGTGGTTGTTTGTGATTGTGTTATCTAGATCATCATCATCTACGATTAAAGACTCTCGTGTTCATTTACGTGAGCCTCCATCGTTTGCTTGAAGAAGTTTTTCACGAATCCATGACATATCCTCTATTGTTCTAACAATTATCTTTTAGCATAATTCATAAACGGCTTTAGATATATTGTTGATCACCCTTTCCATGCTAGATCCTAAGCATTCGACTCTCCGTCTCTAGTATGGGGGTGCTCCACCTTTAGACTCGAAACACTGAGGAAAATGTTTACTTTTAGTATGGGGGGTGAATAGATACTTGCTCTGCTACGCCCTCACGCTCTCCAAATGTTTTGTTTTGTTGCTAATAAGGCTAAAAATGGCCAAAATTTAAAATTTTCTTAGTTTTCATAAGTGTTTTTAAGACACGAATGTATATTTTCCGATGTGTAGAATAAGAGCTAATTTTTGACTTGATGGGAATTTGGAGCCCTTTACATTCCTTAACTCGCTCAATTCAAGTTTTGCTAGACTTTTATATAGGGAACTTTAAAACGCGAAAGTCTTAGCTCATTCGGGTTAAGAACAAGAACTTTTCGCAAGTTCCTATAATTGATCCTAGAAAGTCACTTATCAAGGGAACAATAAAATGCATTCTCTAAACTTGAAAAAGTCCAAGAAAGTGCAAGATCCTATAGGTGGCTTGAAAATCCAAAACTTTGATTTGATATAGTCTTAATGAAAGCTAATCCAAATTTGGCTTAATTTTGACTTGCATGGCTAAGTATTCATGAGTCTCTTTAATTAGAGGTCTTTATATAGTGAAGAACGAGAAGTGATAGAGTTAGACAAGTGATCATGCTAAACGTAGAACATGAAAATGTTCTTTCAAAAACTCATATGTTTTTAATTGTGGTTTTTTCTTTCTATAAGATCAATGCATTAGGAATAAAAATAATTGCAATAAGTAAGGTCGTATGATTTGAAAGGTTACTTAGCTTCTAGCCCAAGATCGTTTAAAAGTTGCTCGGGGTTGAATAGAGTTCATAGCTAAGGCATAACTTATTGAAGCGGGACGCGAAGATTGGTGAAGATCCAAAAAGGCCCTAACAAGGCATGAGGAGCTCTATTTTGTTTCTAAAGATCCAAGATGATGTGAAGTATCATTATTCCTAAATCAATATGAAGGATCGAGACACACGACGAAAAGCAATTACTCCCCTAAAGATCATGGAGAAAGTCTTTCCAAAAAGACCCTAACAATGTATGAGGATAAATATATCCAAGTCCGAAAAGGAGGCGGATCGTTGTATATCAAAGTCCAAAATAAAGATTGAAGAAAAATGATGAAGTCGTGGTCCAAATATGAAGAATCTCTCAAAAACGTCAAGTGAAGAAATTCCAAAATATGAAGAGAAGACCATAATTTCAAGAACGTCTCCCCAAGATTTGAAGTATGAAGTACATGCCAAATATCGGTCCGAGAAAGGTCTCAAATCGTGAAACGAGTTATGCCAAGATATGAACTTCAGGAGATACACGAGAAGCCGTTGTAAAAGATTTTTTCCTTCGGCTAACTATCGATTAAATCGTGCTACTTTGCTTTCGGACTAATAAATACTTAAATAAGTCAATATGAATCACTTGTGATCCATGACAAATAGTTAAAAAATGCTAGTAACCCATTTTCCTTTTATAATAACTAGGATTGCGGGGAGAAAAAGTATTACACAATTTGGACGTATGAGTAGTGTTAGCATTGTGACTTGTACCAACAATGATCTCGTTTTTGCACTTAGCATGGAATGTATGACAATCAAGGATGACGAAATTTACTCTAAGGGACATTTACTTGTTTCTATTCATTGACCATAAAAGTCACATTCGTCATGAAAATCATACATAATGTCTTTACACATCTTCGTAGTATTGTTGCAAGTCTTTTACTTTTCAATAAAGGTTAATAAAATTGAATTTTGGTGATGCTTAGATACTTTATTCTAGCATTGCGTGAGGGCACGGCAATGGCTTAGTATGGGGGAGTGATGAGATGGCATTTATACATGATCTCATCGTTCTTTTCGGGCTTTAAATGCATAAAAAATGTCATAAAATACCATATATATGCTTGTATTTGTTTACTTGTGTGTTTTAGGTATGGATATCGTGAAAAAGACAAAAGATCACAAGAAACAAGGAAAAACGGACACGAGAAACGAAGCCGTACAAAGAAATGGGCCCTAGTTCATGATTTATCCAAGATTTACCCTTGAAGACTTGAAGATTCACAAGATTGATCCTCAAAATATGAAGAATTGACACTTAAAACCCTTGTATACTCATAATTACAAGTTTGGTCCCTTAAGTTTGTCAAAATTACAAAATGGTCCTTCAACTTTGAAGAAATGGCAAGTTTAGTCCCTCAACAATTCTAAATTGCCAATTATGGTCCCTCATGAAGACAAAGATCAAAGAAGACCCTTGAAGATCAAGAAAATTACACTTCTAGTCCTTTAAAAATGGATTGAATATCAAAAGGACTGAAGTTGTAAATAGCCTAAACTTGTAAAAGCCCTAAAACCTTGTTTTGAAACTTTTTGAGGCCAATGTGTGAAATCAGAAACTTAGTTTACAAAGGAAAACGGGTTTACTTGAAAAATATACTTGTTATTCATTGTTTTTCAATGACTAAGGGCGAAAGGTGTACAACTGAAACTTTCAAACACAATTTGCGCCAAACACAATTACCACCCACTAATATCGGATCAAAACCTTTACTGTAGCACGTGATGAACCCATATTTTACTTTTTACCAACAAAGGGTAAAATGAAATTGGTTGTTCCTCCGTGTGATTCACCTCACCTGAAACCCATCCCAACATTAAATCCCTCTTCTCCACTCACCAATGGACCCTCCCATCCAACCCGTTACCCAATCACATCACACCCTCCTCTCCAAGTAAAGACACGTGGCCAAATCAACAGCCAAGACTCACTGCTTAACTAGCAATCTAAAATGAACGTCCCTGATGCATTTGGACAGCTCACCAACATCAAAAGGCATCAAGCACTCAAGGGCAATTTTGAGATTTCACATCTAGGGTATTCATGTATTTTTAGCATTCTAGAATAGTCCATTAGTCCTATAAAAGGAGACCTCAACTTGTGAGAGTCCCTTGTTCCAGTTTTACCTTTTAAATATTGTAATTCCTTTTTGAATTTTATAAAAGTTGGTATTTTGAGAAAATTGTAATTCCTTTTTATGTTTTTGAAAGTTGGTGTTGTTTAAGGGTAATTCTGAGTTCCATTTGATGTTATAAGTTTGCTTGAATCATTTAGTTCAAGGACATTTATGTTTGGTAAGGTTTTTAGGTTTGAAAAAAGCTTGAAAAGAGGTTTCTGATTTTGCTATTTTTCTTGTACTAATCCTTAACCAAAAGCTATAAGCTCTTACAAGCTTGTTGACACCAAGCTTGTGAAGGGATTGGAGCCTTTGGTTGGGCTGTTTGTTCATTGTGTTGAAGAAATCAAGCCCTTGAGTTTCTGCTTTGAAACATCAACCAAGGCAGTCATCCATCTTTCTTGTTGAAGTACCTTGGTCTTGTTCTAGTTGTTGAACAAGGTCCAAGGAGCATTGCTGGTCCTCCTAGGATGTTGTGGAGGACAGGTATAAGCTCTTGTAGACTCCTCTAAAAATCATATGATATTTTCTATTTTGTGTTTTGCTATGTGATTTGGTGATCTTGTGTTTGTGCTTTGTGTTTTATGGTTGGTATCTGTTAGTTGTCACCTAGTGTAGCTATTTGATCTATGAAATCAGTAGGTTGTTTGAAGGATTAAGAATTTTGTTTGAAAAGTGCTTATTAAAGGATTGTTTGGGATTACTGGTTCATAAGGCCTTGTTGCCTTATGCCCTTGGTTCTCAGGGTTTGGGAAGTCTAAACAAGTCTTAATATACAAGTTTTAGTCATTGGTTAAGTTTGGAAAAAGGATTTCAAGTTTTGAAAATATTTGATAAAAGGTGTTTTGAAATTGGTCAAACACATCAGATCCAATATCTTCTTTGTTTGTTAGATCTAACGTCTGAAATCAGGTTTGGGAATAGTTTGGGTGATAAGCTATCTATTGGTTATCTGGTTGTTGAATTTGATGGCTTATTGAGTGTGCTATAGCTTATCAAAGTTGGCTGAAGTGGTCATTTGCATCAGCAAAGTGACCACCTCATTTTGTGCTTGCATTTGTTATCCTAGTGTAAGGCTTGTTGTTTTGTTGCTTGGATCCTGTTTATGTGCTGCTTGTGAGGATATTTGGCTATTTGGATTGCTTTGTTGCTAGCTTATAAGCTTACTGGCTTATTAGCTTATTTGTGCCAATACTAGTCAAGTCTGCCCAACTGTTAGACCTTGATTCACAAGGTTTGTACTCAAGCCTTGACCAGCAGGTTGAAAATAAAGTTTTAACACTTCATTAAGTCTGTCAACGTCCAAAATTGTGCTTGTCAGCGTTTGATTTACTCTTGTCAGCGTTTGACTATTGGTCAAACTTGGTCTAATAGCTTATTGAATCTGTTTTGCTTATTGGTACATGCAACAACTTGGTTTTTGTAATAGAAATCACTTTTCTCAGCTTAATAACAAGTCTGAAAGGTTACAAGTCTTTTGGTTAAACTTTTGCTAGAAAACTAGCTTATTTGGCTTTTTCAGCCAGCTTATTGGTTCTTACAGCTTATTCTACTTGGCTTTTTGTCATTTTCTTGATTGATTATTCTTAGTTAAGCTATTTGTGAGCTTTTGCAACAAACCAGAGCTTCTGAAACCCCCTAGAACTCTAACCCGACTATTTTGTCATTTTGTGGATTTCTATTTTGCTTATTTCTGGCATATTGAGTGAGCTTTTTCAAAATTTCTTTTTACAGATCTCTTTAGTATCCCAAAAGAAGGTTGTGTGTCAATTTAAAGCTTATGGAATTGGCTTATTGCTTAATGGGCTTACTGGCCCAATAAGAATAAGCAGTGTGTTCATTAAGCTGTGATAAGATCATTTTCAGCTTTTGGGACTTCAAAGTTTTGTGTTTAGAATTGAATTTTGAGTCAGATAGGGCTTTTCCAAGTCATTTGGGCTTATTTTGATTTTTGGGCTAAAAAGCCCATTAAGGTTGACTGAATTTGCTTTTAGCCCATTTGGGGGCCCATTAGGGGTAATTTGGTAATTTCACTTTCATTTTCTGATTATTTAGGTTAAAATAAACTAGTTTGTAAGTTTTTAGAATTTTTTATAATTTTTGGATTTTTAATATTATTTTAATATTATTTTATTATTATTTTTCAAATTTCACATTTTTTCACTTTTTATATTTTTCTTAGCTTAAATACATTAAAATAGGAATTTTGCAACTCTTAGATTAATTTTATCATGTTTAGATTAATTTTTATAATTATTTTAAATTTTAATAGTATTTAAATCATTTTAAATAGTTTTTATTAGTTTAAAAATTTATAAAAATAGTTTTTAATCTTTTTAGGTCATTTTAGAGGTTTACCAATTGAAAAATCTTTATTTGGGCTTTTTGATAATTAATTTTATTTTTAGGGCTTTAATTAGCATTTAAAAATTAATATTTAATTAATTAAAAGGTTTGAAAAAGTTTTGATCATTGGTAAACTCTTAGTTTATTTATTTTGATTATTGGTAAATTTTTGGGATTTTTTTAGAATTAATTTTTATTTTTGTACTTTTTACGGTTTAACGTTTAGTCGTAGTAGTACTTAATTTCACGTCTTCGTCATTCTCTTTTATCATTCCCTTCTACCCAATATTAATCTCAAACCAATTACGAATTATTCACACACATACACCTCCTTGGGAAACGAACTTTCACCTTAGGGTCATTAGTGTTTAATTTTCCTAAATCGTCACTGAATACTTACCGCTCATTTACGCTCTTTTGTTTTCCTAAACAAGAGACGTAATTTACTGCAATCAGCAACTTTTAAACGATCTTGTGCTAGAAGCTAAGTAACTTTTCAAATCGTACAACCTTATTTATTACAGATAAATTTATTAGCAAGCGATGGGAGAAAAAGCTTATAATCAACTCACATAAATTCATGAAAGAATACCAAACTTATAATTGACACTATCATCTCTCGTTCTCCATAATTTAAAATCTCAAGGAAGGAGACTCGTGGATGCTTAGCCAATTAAATCAAAGTTTTGGGTTTTCGAGTCATCTATAGGATCTTGAAAACTCTTAGACTTTTTCAAGTTTAGAATTCGCATTTTAAAGTTCCCTTGATAAACGACTCTCTAGATCAATTATAGGAATTTGCGAAAAGTTCTTGTTCTTAACCCGTGAGAGTTAAGACTTTCGCGTTTTAAAGTTCCCTATATAAAAGCCTAGCAAAACTTGACTTAAACATGTTAAGGATACTAGCTAGAGTAAACTTGGATAAGTAAACTCGGGTTGAGTCAGAAGATTCACAATGTTGAAAAATTTAAAACCACTTTATTAACAATTTATTCTAACACATAAAGTTAATAACGATAACAAAGGAAAAACTATTATACTACTAGGCCAAAATAGATTAAATTTTTTGAAAAATGTCGAAAAATCAAATTTTCTAGTTAAAATGAGGGCAAATTCATGGAAAAGACCACTTACTTTGATAGAAGTCCCCCCTACACTTGATATAAACATTGTCCTCAATGTTTAAGTATGTGGGAGTAAACTCCCCTACACTTAGGACATTGTGCACGTTGTTTAAATCTTGCTAAGGAAAGGCCAACTATAGTGATTTCAATGTGAACATATAAGATATGAAATATTGAATCACGATAGTTTAGGATAGAACCAGGAAGACGGGTACATGGGATCACGGTTCGTCAAATGTTATCAAAAGTGTTCTTTGAAGCTTTAATCCCTACACATTATACGACACAAGGCAACAAACACATACGAGGCTCCCCCCTACACTTATTATGAAAACGGTAAAGGATAGATCAACGGGTTGCCTCCCGAGAAGCGCTTGTTTTTGTTAACCGAGTCACGAGCCTGACTCAACCCAGAACTAATTCTAGGGAAACGTGGTCAGGGATGGAATCATCTCATGAGAGATGTCCACACCAAAGTACAGCTTCACACGCTGGCCATTCACTTTAAAATTGGGACCATTTGGTTGAGAAAGCTCAATGGTGCCATATGGGAAGACTTTGGCGACGGTGAATGGACCAGACCAACGGCTCTTCAGCTTCCCCGAGAAGATCTTCAATCGAACTTGATCACCGATGTGAAACTCTCGGTTCTTAATCCTTGCATCATGAATGAGTTTGGTCTACTCCTTGTAGATCAAAGAATTCTCGTAGGCTTCATTTCTCAGTTTGTTGAGCTCGTTGAGTTGAATCTTCCGAAGATCGCCGGCTTTGTTGATGTCAAAATTGGCCCACTTCAAGGCCCAGTACGCCTTATGTTCCAACTCAATAGGGAGGTGGCATGCCTTCCCGTACACAAGAAGATACGGAGTGCAACGAATCGGCGTCTTATATGTGGTACGGAAAGCCCACAAAGCATCATCTAACTTATCGGCCCACGAGGCACGATGCTCTCCCACAGTACGCTCAAGAATTCTCTTCAGTCCACGGTTAGATATCTCGGCTTGACCATTTGTTTGAGGATGATAAGCGGTGGAAAGACGGTGATTGACACCGTACTTAGCCATGACTCTAGCAAATTGATCATTGCAAAAATGAGTCCCGCGGTCACTGATTATAGCAGGAGGAACACTGAATCGAGCAAAAAGTTGCTTCAAAAAGTTCACAACCATCCTCGCATCGTTCGTAGGGAGAGCCTTAGCTTCAACCCATTTAGATACGTAGTCAACGGCTACGAGGATGCACTTGTTCCCTTTAGATGATGGAAATGGCCCCAAAAGGTCGATACCCCATACATCAAAGATTTCACATTCTTGTATGAAATTTTGAGGCATCTCATCTTTATGTTTGATTTGCCTTGTCTTTGGCAAGCATCACAACATTTAACCATTTCATGAGCGTCATGATAAATGGAGGGCCAATAGAATCCAGAGTCGAACACTTTCTTCGCGGTGTAATTAGGACCAAAGTGACCATCGGTGGGTCCTTTATGGCAAGCTTCAAGGATTAGTACCGCTGTCGGCCCATCACCATACCTACGAATGACAAGATCCGCACATTGTTTTAAAAGGTAAGGGTCGTCCTAAAAATAGTGTTCAATGTCTTTAAAGAAATTTTTCTTTTGTTGGGACGTTAACCCTTCCTTGAGAATTCCACCCGCCAAGTAGTTTGAAATGTCCACAAACCACGGGGTGTCATCAAGATTGGAATTGATAGACATTAAGGCCTCAAGGGGAAAAGAGTCATTGATGTCTTGATTCGGATGATCCCCTTGATAAGGATCCTCAAGTCTACTTAGATGATCCGCGACTAGGTTTTCGGCTCCCTTCTTGTCACGAATTGGATTTTAAATTCTTGAAGGAGCAAAACCCAACGAAGAAGTCTTGGCTTAGAATCTAGCTTAGTAAACAAGTACTTCAACGCGGAATGGTCGGTATAGACGATTGTGGTGGAAAGAACAAGATAGTGGCAGAACTTCTCAAAAGCATACACTAGAGCTAAAAGCTCTTTTTCGGTAGTGGTATAATGCAATTGAGCCCCCGTCATTGTCTTGCTAGCATAATGGATTGGTTGGAAGTGTTTGTTCACTCTTTGGCCCAAAATCGCTACAATAGCAAAATCGCTAGCATCACACATCAATTCAAAAGGTAGCTCCCAATTAGGGGTAACCAAGACCGGTGCCATAGTTAGCTTGTCCTTAAGAAGATTGAAGGATTCAAGACACTCTTTAGAAAAGATAAAAGGAGTATTTTTTTCCAAGAGGTAGGTCATCGGGCGAGCGATTTTAGAAAAATCTTGAATGAATCGACTATAGAAGCTCGCATGACCAAGGAAACTTCTCACACCCTTCACGGTTGAAGGTGAAGATAATTTGGCTATGACATCAACTTTAGCATGGTCCACTTCAAGACCGGCTTTTGAGATTTTATGTCCAAGCACAATGCCTTCTTTTACCATGAAATGGCTTTTTTCCCAATTTAGAACAAGGCGAGTGTGTTCACACCGCTTAAGCATACGTTCTAAATTGGCAAGACAATGAGAGAAAGAATCAACATATACCGAGAAATCATCCATGAAGACTTCCATAGTTTCTTCAACCATGTCATGGAAGATAGCCATCATGCACCTTTGGAAAGTCCCAGGAGCATTGCATAAGCCGAAAGGCATTCTTTTATAAGCAAATGTTCGATAAGGACAAGTGAATGTGGTTTTCTCTTGGTCTTTAGGATCGATGGGAATTTGAAAATACCCGTAGAAACCGTCTAAGAAGCAGTATATGTCATTACCTGCTAGACGTTCAAGCATTTGGTCCATAAAAGGAAGGGGAAAATGATCCTTTCTCTTAGCATCATTGAGTTTGCGATTGTCTATACAAACACTCCACCCTGTAACGAGACGAGTAGGAATCAACTCGTTGTTTACATTGGGCACAACTGTGATTCCGCCTTTCTTAGGCACACAATGGACCGGACTAACCCATGGTGAACCCGAGATAGGGTAGATCATTCTCGCATCAAGAAGTTTGATAACCTCTTTTTTTATAACGTCATGGATCTTGGGATTCACCCTTCTTTGTCTTTGAATAGTGGGTTTAAAGTCATCCTCCATGAGTATTTTATGTGTGCAAAAGTGAGGATCAATTCCACGAATATCGAAGATTTTCCAAGCAACTGCTTTCTTATGATTCTTCAGCACGGCCATAAGTCGAGATTTTTCTTCTTCTTTCAAGTCCTTAGCGATGATGACGGGTAACTTCTTATTGTCTTCAAGGAAAACGTACTCGAGATGAGACGGTAGGTCCTTAAGCTCTAAATCCGGAGAATTTTAGATGGAAGGCGTTTTCAAATTCGGATCATCGATAGAGATATCCTTAGGAGATGGTGGAGAAACATGGTCCTCATTGAGAAGTTTTTCAGTGGTACGAATGTCTTCATCCCAATCGGTGGGAGAATCGTCATACTTTAAGTCCACATCTCCCAAAGTTGCTTCAAAGTCTTTGAAAAGAAAATCACTTTCTCCAAATGGAGTCAGTGATGGAGCAATAGAGGAAACGGTCTCAACAATGGGTAGAGAAGAAGAACCACTTTTACAAGCGTCTTTAAAATGCTCTTCACAAGCCTCATCAAGAACGTCAATGAAATTAACGCTTTCATTTTCATGAGGTTGCTTAGAAAGTTTACCCATGTTGAAGACGATTTTTTCATCACCAACTCTCATGATTAATTCGCCCGCGGCTACATCAATGAGAGTGCGACCGGTCCTCAAGAATGGACGTCCAACGATTAATGGAACACGGGGGTCCATCTCGTAGTCAACGACAATAAAATCCGACGGAAAGGTGAATTTGTCGACACCAACGAAGACGTCTTCGGCTATCCCTACCGGATAAGCAACCGTACGGTTAGTTAATTCCAATGTCATTCGTGTGGGGACTAGCTCGGGTAGAGATAATTGTTTCCACACATTTAATGGCATTAAGTTTATACTACCACCTAGATCGGCTAGGGCCATACAATTCTCTACCCCGGGGATGTTGTAAGGAATGATAAAACGACCCGGATCACCAAGTTTGGTGGGTAATTTCCTTAAGAGAACCGTGGAGCAATTCTCGTTAAGTTGGGTCTGAGTGATATCAAGAAGTTTCTCCTTATCACTAAGAAGATCATTAAACATTTTAGCATATTTCGGCATGTGAGCGAGAGCCTCAACAAAGGAGATGTTGAAATTTAGTTGTTTAAACATTTTGAGAAAGTTAGAAACCTGAATATCATCCTTGTTATTCAACTTCTCTTTCCTCAACCTTGAGGGATAAGGTATATTGGGTTGAGATGAAGACTTTGGAATAGCATCCTCACTCACATCCTTGGGTGATGGAGGGGTGGAAGTAGAAGGTGGAGGAATTGGAGAAATAAAAGGTAGAGGAATTGGAGAAGGAGACTCGTTTTCCTTTGTCACAATCACCGGTGTAGGTGTAGGAAGCTCGGGTTCCTTTAAACCTTTTCCACTAAGATTTGTGATTGCTTTCATCTCCCCTATGGGATTAGCAACGGTGTTACTCGGAAGAGAACCCGAACCAGAGGCTCGAAGATCATTCCCTTGTTTCACCATATCTCTTTCAAGTTGGCCATTTGCCGCTGAAGATTCTGCACTATCGCATCATTAATCCTCATGTAAGTTTCAACCTCTTGATTAAATGCGGTGGGTTGGTTGGGAGGAAGAGCATGGTAGGCAGGTGGTTGATAAGCGGGTTGTTGGTAAACTTGGTTGTTTCCTTGAGGTGGATATGGGTTTCTTTGGGTTTGATATTGATTTGGAGCTCGAGGTTGGTTTTGATTGTTGCGACTGAGGTTGTTTGGGTTTTGAGGTGGAAAACCGGGTGGTGAAAGGAAGTTGTTTGAACAATAACTGAGCAAATTGCAGTCACCTTGAGGACGTGCTTGATAGCCTCCCGTAGAAAAGTTACCGTTGGCGGCATACACATTTTTCGGATTGTTATGAGTCGAAGGACAATCGGTGTATGAATGAGATCCCCATCATATTTCACATGACTGACTCATAGCATTAACTTGTGCATTGATGGCTTAGGTATTGTTAGCGGTTTGGAGAGCAAGTGTTTCAACAAGCTAAGTAAGCTTATCAATTCTCTTGTCGCTCTCACTAGTGCTAGCACTAGCCACATTATTCCGAACACTCTTAGTTTGCACTCTAGACTTATTCTCAATAATATCCCATGCGGGATTAGAAGACTTAACCAAAATGTTACCCCCCCCCCCCCCCCCCGAGGCACTATTTAGTGAATCTTGGTCATCCACGCTTAAATCATTGTAAAAAGTATTAATTTAATGTACTTTTGTGAAACCATGTTGTGGACACTTTCTTAAAAGTTTCTTAAAACGGTCCCAAGATTCACTAAATGTCTCGCCGTACTTTTGTTTAAAGGTAATGATTTCATTCCGCCAAGCGGTAGTACGTGACGGTGGGAAAAAGTAGTTAATGAAGTTGGTCTCTAAATCCGTCCACGTAAGAATACTTTGTGGCGGTTCCTTATCAAGCCAATTCCGGGCTTGTCCCTCTAAGGAGAAAGGAAAAAGTTGCAAGCGAATCACTTCTTGTGAAACACCATTATACTTAACCGTATTGGTGAGTTGAAGAAACCTTTTTATATGGTCATGAGGATCATCAAGCGAACGTCCCAAGAAAGGTTGAGCAGAGACCATTTGAATAAAGCCGGATTTGAGCTCAAAATTGTTGGCTCCAATATCGGGTGTAACAATAGCATCGCTGTTGCCCTCTACGTGCGATTGCAAAAGCTCGATCATTGGTTGATTGTCCATGGTGACAATAGGTGGAGTAATGACTTCGACTTGAGCTGCTTTCTTCTTACGATCATGGGTATGCATACACACCTGCAAAAGAAAAAGGAAAATAGACGAGAAATATTTTTGGTTTTTTATGTTTTTCTATTTTTTTGGATTTTTGAAATTTTTTAATTTTTTTATGGATTTTTTTTGAAAATAGACAAGAAAAATAACGTTCAAAAGTGAACGGATCCCAAAATCCAACGCGTCTCTCACTAAAAACCGTTAATCTTAACGAAAAGAGCCAGCAGCAGCGCCATTTACTAACTAGGTTTTCACTTAGTTATGAAAGAGTTTATCGTCCGATCTTTTCGAATTGATTACTAGTTAAGAGTGCGACTCAATTATTCTTGGTGGAAAAATAAATGGTTTGGTTATCTATTTTAAACTAAAAGTAAATATGAAAATGTCGTTGAGTAAAATATAAACTTTAAAAATTAAACTAAAAATTACTAGAAAAACACTTTGTAAAACTTAAAAAAACTTAAACCATCAGAATGTAACAAGTGAATTCTGTCGGAATGTAGTGCAAACAAAACCATCGGAATATCAAAGTAAAATCCATCGGAATATCAAAGTAAATTAACTCTATCAGAATACAGTTCTGTCGGAATGTAAGTCTATCGGAATACACTATTTATCGGAATGTATAAAGAGGCTGCAATCGGAATAATGGAATACAAGTTCTATCGGAATGTCAAATTTAGTATCGGAATAACAATAAACACATTCTATTAGAATAAGGCTAACAAAAATTGGGCAGAGTTTCGTCTTAATAAAACCTTAAGACCCGTCGCAATATACGATCGCAATGAGCGATCACAATCACGATCGGAATAAGGGGGGAATGCACTTGATCGCAAAGTAAAACCCTAAGGGTTATTGCGATACAACGTAGCCGTCTGAATAAACTGTCGCAATATTAGAAGCCCTATGATTACGATGGAGATGATAATATTCAGATGAAAGCAAATAAGCTAAAACCAATAAGCACTAATAAGCAAATACGAATAAGCACTTGTTCAAACCTTAACCAAATCAAAACAAACATAAAATTTAAAACTTTTCTTTTAAAACACGAAATAAACAAACTTTTATAAATCAAACTTTCAAAATACTAAATTTTTAAGAAAACTTAAAAGGCAATAAGCTATATATACGAAATAAGCCAATAAGCACAACAAGCTTAAAGCTTAAACCGTATAAAAACTTAGTAAGGAATAAAAGGATAAACTTTTTAGTCATAAAACATCAAAATCAAACAAGAATCAAGAACATTTTGGATCAAAGATGAATCAAAATCAAGAAAGGTAGATGAAGATAAAAAATTAAAACTTAAACTTGAACTTTTGATTAATGAATTCCAAAATACAAGGATGAAATAAAGCTTAAACTTGAAAGAAAAGATGAAGAAAAGATGAAAACTTAGTGAGAGAAAGTTAAAACTTTCTCTCTCTAAAAACTAAAGAAAGGAAAAATGAAAAATGCTAAAAATTAACTAACTAACACCCTCCTAATGTGTCATTAGGAGGGTATTTATAGGAGATGGGGTGGTGCATGTGCTTCTTTCTTTCTTTCTTTCTTCTCGACTCGATTTTAATTCTTTGTCTTTCTCGACGTCGTCTCAGGATTTGTCGATGTAAATTGAACTCGTCTTCTAATTTTCTTCTATAATTAGACTTGAGTTCTTCGACTTTATTACTTCCGTCTGTATACTTTTTCCTCGATAAATCTTCAGAATAGGCCTTGGACTTCCGTTCTTTTTGCACTCTTGATATTTTGACTTCGTCTTTTGTCTTTTTCTTCGATAAAAGCCCGTGACAGCCCATGTTTTCTTCCTTTTTCATATTTTTATCCTGAAACATAATAAAAACACAAACCACGCATAATTCCGACTTTTACAACATACAATACACGTTTTGGTCTTGTTATTATTGGAAATAAGTGGTAAAAGGATAAGTGTTTTCACACTTATTATTCTCTATTATTCGACTTTCAATGAGGTAAAATAAATTCATCGTACCTATGTTCCTTTTATATAGTAAGGAACCCTAGAAACCTTAGGATATTCTATAATGATAAGTATATCACACATGATATCTTATAAATATTCTAAACTATTAAGTATATCACATAAGATATACTCTAACTTTAAATATGACATATCTTTCTAAAGATATATTCGTCCTAATCAATATAGCAGTACTTACAATATAACTAACAGTACTTGCTATATACCGCGTTAACACTAACGGTACTTGCCAACGCTAACAGTACTTGTACTTATACTAACGGTACTTGGTACTTAACAAATAATTCCCAATAATTCTCCCCTAAACAAGAATGATAACTTGTTTTCTTCTTGTTTCTCTATGTACTTAATGTATTACAATACATGTCTTCCGTCTTTTCTTCAAACTTGGATTGAATTTGGTAATCTTGTATTTGTATCCAACTGAATGTTGCCAAACACTTTATGCAGATCTTATTCTGATAAGATAATATTCAAGTCTCATGAATATCATCTTTGTCTTCGACTTATGATCTTCTTGTGTCTTGTAAACATTCATTCTGTAGTTTTTTTGTTTGTCATTTCATATGTCTTCTTCCCCTTTTTGTCATCATCAAATAGGAGTCTTCTACATATAAAGCATCGATGAATCAACAATTCTGCGTATGTCTTCTTACTCTAAATAAAACAATTAACAACAAAACCAATCTGTATTGGCATCATGATTTTTAGCAAATCATCAGCTATCAACGGATTTTATTTATTCTTTACTAGTTAGCCGTATACTCTGGAATAGTCAATACTTTATTCATAAAGAATAAGGTGTACTGATAACCATATAATTTTTGGTAAAATGTCAACCATCAACGGATTTGATAACGTCTTTACCTAGTACCGTTTTCCCTAGGACTAGCCAACTCTTTGTTTGGAAACATGGTGAGTTAGAACCATATAATTTTTAGCAAACTACCAGCTATTAACGGATTTCCGAAGTCTTTACCACAAATCGTTTGCTTATGGACTAGCCAGTTCTTATGTATATTAGACATTGTGAACTGTGAACCATTTGTGAAGTGTGACTAAAAGTCAAACACTTAAAGCTCTTTCTCAGGTTTTTCTTCTTGTTCCAAATACTTGATTTGCTGTTTAACCATTCTGATCAACTTAATAGCACTATTAGATTCCTCTAAAATCTCTAATTTTTTTCTAACATCCTTTCCAACAATCTTCTTCCAAAAGGGTATCTTTTCTCCTGAAACATGTAATAGGTTATATCATCTACATCCAAAGTATGTATGTGATAGGTGTGAAAATACATATCCTTTTACCACTTAATTATAATAATAACCAAGCAAAAACATGTATTTAATGTCGTAAAAGTCGGAATTATGCGTGGTTTGTGTTTTTGTTGTGATTTAGGACCAAAAAGATGAAAAAGGAGGAAAACACGGGCTTTCACAGGCTTTTATCAAATAAAAAGACAAAAGACGAAGTTAAAAGATCAAGAGTGCAAAAAGAACGGAAGTCAAAGGCCTATTCTAAAGATTTATCGAAGAAAAAGTCTAAAGACGGAAGTTTAACGAAGTCGAAGAATCAAGTCTAATAAAAGAAGAAAATATTAAGACAAGTTCATTTTATCATTCGACAAATCCCGAGACAACGTCGAGAAAGACGAAGAAATTAAAAGACGAAAAGACAAAGAGAAAGAGAGAAGAAATCAACACCACATCACCTCCTCCTATAAATACCCTCCTAATATGTCATTAGGAGGGTGTTAGTTAGTTTTTAGATAGATTTATTTTATGCATTAGGAGTAGCTAATTACTTTCTCTCTCTAGATTTACTTTCATGTTTTCAAGCTTTTTACATTAATCTTGTATTTGAAACTTTAATCTTCATCTTAACTTCAAGCTTTTAAGTAATCATTCTCATTCTACCTTTCCTATTTTTAATCTTGCTTGATTTTCATAATCATGTAGTTGTTTAATCATGTTCTTTGATTGATTGATGTGTTTGTTTGATTGTGCTTATTGGTTTTGATGTGTTTGATCTTTATAGCTTATTGTGTTTAGTGCTTATTGTGTTATTTTCTTATTTTTAATCAAGAGTTTTAATAGTTTATTTTTATATAAAGTTGATTTTAAATATTTTGATTATTTAGTGTTTTTAAATGTTTTGAAATTGTGGCTTATTAGATTTTTCTTAAAATCATTTTGGTGAAGTTTTTGGTAAGTGCTTATTTGAATTATAGCTTATTTTTACTTTTTGCAAGTTTTGTTCTTATCCGGGTTAACTAAACCCTAGCATTCCGGATAAGGGTGTTCAACATTATTCCGAATTGCAAGAAAATCAACATTCCGGATAGTAGTAAATCATAGTATTCCGGATTATGAAGTGTTCAAGGGATTTCGGAATAGGCTTTCATTCATTCCGAATAAGGTAGAGTTTGCACATTTCGGATAAGATCTCAAATAGGATTCCGGATTACATCTATTTCCATCATTCCATATTGTTTTTGATTTATGGATTCCGGATAAATGTTGGAAGAATTATTCCGGATTGCTAACTAACTATGGATTCCGGATAGTAGTGAGAACCATTGATGACGTATAGTCCCCAGCCGGGTCAGGAACCTGGCCCACGGGTACTACCCGTAACCGGCCCATCACAGATGGGTGGGAATAATGTCATTTAAGCTTATGGGCTTGGATGAACAGTAACCGCACACACGTGTGTGGCCCACGGCCCGGAACGGCCGGTACAGGGTTAGACAGAATCATATCCTGTCTATGAATAGGATTTACCCCAAAGAGGAGGATATTCACTCACCATAATTGGAAGATAACAATCAATCTAATTCTGGTACTTATCCTTTCCTTGGGGCCGAAGTATCAGTGACAGCCCACTAGGGTTTCACTGCCTATAAAAGGAACCCCCAAGGGTTCCACAAAGGTATTACGTTCTATACTCTCAACTCACTCGATTCTCATAAACCCTAAACCGATACTTACTCTCACGCCGGAGTCTAATCGTGGGAAACATTCCCACGGTAAGTCTAACGCGTGCTGTTTAGTGTGCATGATCCCAACCATACAGTTCACTTGGTGCAGGAGCCGGAGCCCAGCCAACCCGAATTAAGCCTAATTCGGGTCTAGCAAGGATCACCCAACTTTTGCATCAACAAGTTGGCGCCATCCGTGGGACCCATTACACTAAGCTAGAGCGAAATCTCATCTTGAATTCCCAATGACGAAGGGGCATCCCCAAGCTAATCCCAGGAACACGAATCCTGGAAATCGGAAGTCCCAAGGGGAAGGGATACTCATCCCCAATCAATCCCCTAGCCGCCCAGTGGGCGGACCAAACAACCGCTGTGGTTTTCAGACCATGGGGGTGACGAGCACGATCTCCATAACCCCCACCTACTTCAACCCTGTACAACCCTGATCCAGGGAGTGCGCCCAATCCCCCTAACAAGGAGCCGCGCAGACCATCGATTGAGGAGGAAGTAGAAGTCCAACCACTCAGCGAGGAGGATCTCACTCGAGTTCTCACGCAGAACTTCGATAGGATCGTCCTAGGGATTGCATCAAGGTTGAATCTAGGGAGAAACCTCCAATCTAGACTCAACTTTGGCAATACCGGACCAATCACCTCTTCCCAAAATCAGAGGAAAAGGAAAACCCGGCCTCAGGATCAGAGCATCTTCGAGGAAACTCCTCAACCTAGGAATGTGTTCGAACACATAGGAGATCGCCTCATACAGGAACTAACGCAGTCTCGAGAAGGGGGAGAGAAGTCCGACGGCTCACCCGAGCGACTAGACCGAGAGCTGACCAGAGCCGCTCGCCGCAAAAGTGTGTGGGATAGGATGGACACTGGGAAGAAGGCTCATGGCTCTTCTCAAAAGAGTGGTCCTCACCCAAGAGATGGGACACCACCCCCGTCTCCAGATCCATCAGGAGAGGACTCGGATGACCATCCGCCCAAACGTTGCCGACCTAGGCGTACCCCTCCACCACCACCAAACAATGATGAGTATTATGGTGGCCCCTATTATCGAGAGGCAGAAGCGGAGGATCTTTCCCGCCCATGGTGTGACCCATGGGAAGACCCTAGGCTCACCCGTCCATGGGCGGATCCCAGGGAAGATCCTTTTACACTCCGTATACGGAACTACTCCGAAGACACAAAGCGTCGCATGCCGGCGTGTGTCAAGACCTATGATGGAACCGGTGATCCGGATGATCAACTCAAAATATTCGATACGCAGGCTAAAATTGAGCGATGGCCCATGCCTATATGGTGCCAAATGTTCAATTCAACTTTGATCGGCAATGCCCGTGACTGGTTTGAGGGACTCCCTCCACGAAGCATTGATAGCTTCACGGAACTATTCACTACGTTCAAGAATAATTATACTCAGCGGAAGAAGTATAATAGGGATCCGGTCTCATTGGCAACTGTCAAGCAACGGCTGGGGGAGTCTACAGAAGCCTTCACTGAACGCTTCAACGACGAGTGCACACGCACAAAGACGATGCCGGAACTCCTGAAAATCTCCGACTACATGCACGCCATAACAGATAGGGAGTTAATCAGGCGTCTCAATGACAAGCGTCCAGAGAAGTATGATGATCTCATGGAAAGGGTCAGAAATTTCATAGAGGGAGAAACAGCGGTTGCCGCGGCTTACCCTTCCAAAGGAAACGGCTACCGGTCAAACGACCAGTCCCGGAGACAGTCGGGCGGTCAAAGCAATCAAAACAATAGTAGGGGCTCAGACTACAAGAGCCAAAAAAAAGGAGGACGGCCGGATGATAAGTTTACCCCCCTAAAGATGTCCTACCGGGAGATCTTGCTGACGGAAGGGGCAAATTTTCTGAGACCTCCCCCAATGACAACTCCGCCGGACCATCGTCAAGGAAATCGTTTCTGCGAGTTCTATAATGACAAGGGCCATGGCACGGAGGAGTGTATCCAGCTTAAGAATCACATTGAGTCACTGATCAAGTCAGGTAAACTCAAGCATTTGGTTAAGGATTGGAAGGATGGAAAAGACAACAAGAAGTATGACAAGAAGGATCCCCAAAAGGACAAACCTTCGACCATATACATGATCCAATCCAGACAACACCGCACGAGGCAGAAAATTGGCCAAAAATTTTCACACGGTAGGGAAATCTCATTCCCTCCCATCACATCAAGCGATGTGATTGATGCGCCTCTCACTATTGAGATAAGCATTGGAACACACAATGTTCGTCGCATGTATGTGGATGGAGGGTCATCAGCAGAAGTACTGTACGAACACTGTTTTGTGCAGTTACGGCCAGAAATAAGAAGCCAATTAGTACCGGCCACGACGCCGCTCACTGGCTTTAGTGGGGACACCATCTGGCCGATACGACAACTGCGTCTGCTTGTAACCATTGGGAATGAGGAACAATCCACTACGGCGTGGATGAACTTCATGGTGATACGCTCACATTCTCCGTACAATGGGATCATAGGCAGACCAGGTATTCTGGCTATACGGGCGGTACCTTCCACGACACACGGAATGATCAAGTTCCCTGTTGAGGGAGGAATCGTCACCATTTACAACACAATCATAACAGCATCCGAGTGTCATACCGTGACAACACCGGCTCCACCTGTTCCACCCAAGGATGGGTCACCACCTCCCAATTGGAGGGTGGCAATCCATCCTGACTATCCGGAACAGGAGGTATCCATAGGGGGATCGCTCTCGGATAGCGGTAAAAGGGCCATGTGCTCTCTTTTAAGTGAAAATATAGATATATTCGCATGGGAGCCAAAGCATATGACAGATGTACCACGCGCGATAGCAGAACACAAGCTCCAAATCCGCCAGGGGTACCAACCCGTCAAGCAAAAGAAGCGCGGCCAGGCGCCTGAGCGCAGCCAAGTAATATTGGAGGAAGTACGGAAACTAGTGGACGCAGGTATCATGCGCGAGGTATACTACCACGAGTGGTTATCCAATCCGATCATGGTCAAAAAACATGACGGAAGTTGGCGCATGTGTGTGGATTTCACGGATCTGAACAAAGCCTGTCCACAGGATTGTTACCCGTTACCGGAGATTGACTGGAAGGTGGAATCCCTATGTGGATATCCCTTTAAGTGCATCCTAGACGCATATAAAGGATACCACCAGATCCAGATGGCGGAGGAGGACGCAGAAAAGACGGCGTTCCATACTAGTCAAGGCGTATATTGTTATACGAAAATGCCGTTTGGACTAAAGAACGCCGGTGCTACATACCAGCTGCTTGTGGACAAAGCCTTTGAATCACAGATAGGCCGCAACCTGGAAGTCTATGTGGATGAATTAGTCATAAAAAGTCATACGGAGGATACACTTCTCCGGGATGTCCAAGAGACATTCGAAACACTAAGGAGGATTAATATGAAGCTAAACCCAAAGAAATGCACGTTTGGGGCAACGGAGGGAATGTTCCTTGGATATATGATTGATCCAAATGGCATCAAACCTTGTCCAGAAAAAACGGACGCAGTAATACAGCTGCCATCCCCTCAGACACGGAAGGAGGTGCAATCCTTAAATGGGAAGCTGGCCGGGCTAAATAGGTTCCTATCAAAGTCCGCAGAGAAGTCACTACCCCTATTTAAGACACTCAAGAAGTGCATTAGGAAGGGAGAATTCCGGTCGACAAAGGAAGCCGAGGAAGCCTTTGGCCAACTCAAGCAGCACCTTGCATCTCTCCCTATGCTAGTAGCTCCCCGGCCAAAGGAGGAACTCATTATGTATCTCTCAGCCACACATGGAGCAATAAATGCGGTACTCATGACGGATAGGGATAAAGTACAAACTCCGGTATACTTCATAAGTAGAACATTACAAGGTCCGGAGTTGAATTACTCCTCTATGGAAAAATTGGTTTTGGCACTCGTGTTTGCTACAAAGCGGTTGCGCCGATACTTTTAGGCGCACCCAATTGTAGTCATTACGGACCAACCAATAAAACAAGTCATCTCTAGACCGGATGTCGCAGGAAGGCTACAAAAATGGAGCATTCTATTGGGGGAGCATAATATATCTTATAGGCCAAGGACGACTGTTAAAGGCCAGATCTTGGCAGATTTCTTGATAGAGAAGTCGGATGAGGAAGGACCAATCGTTAAACGATACGAGACTCCAACAGAACCATGGGTGTTATTTATGGACGGATCCTCATGTACGGATAGGTCAGGAGCTGGTCTCATCCTCACAAATCCGGAAGGAATGGAGTTTACGTACGCCCTCCGTTTTGAGTTCACAGCCACCAACAACGAAGCAGAATATGAAGCATTAATTGCGGGTTTAAAAATCACCGCTAGAATGGGAGTCCGCAACCTTGAGGCTTACGTGGACTCACGGCTTGTCGCGAACCACATTCTAGGTGGATATGTGGCTAAGGAGGACAACATGGTCCGATACTTGGAGAAAGTCAAGTCACTCATCGCGGCTTTCGGCAAGTTTTCCATCAAGCAGGTGCCACGAGGTGAGAACAAGAAGGCGGACGCTCTTAGCAAGATCGCATCTACAAGCTTCGCCCACTTGTCAAAGCAAGTCTTGGTGGAAATACTCAAGGAAAAATCTATAACAGAAGGGGAGGTCGCTACTATTGTTGAGGAGGATGGACCTACATGGATGACCCCGATCATCAACTATTTGACTAGTGAAACCCTTCCAGACGATGAAAAAGCGGCGCGGCGCATCAGAAGGAAGTCGTAGCACTTCGAACTTCGAGAAGGTATCCTTTATAAGTGTTCTTTCTTGCAGCCGTGGTTGCGGTGTATTGGACCACGTCAGGCCACTTATGTAATCAGTGAGATACATGAATGGTTATGCGGCATGCATGCAGGTCCACGATCCGTGGTAGCTCGAGCCCTACGTACAGGATATTATTGGCCTACCATGCATAGGGACGCACGCGACATGATTCGCAAGTGTAGTGATTGCCAAGTGCATAGACCAGTGCCGCGACACCCGCTGCAGGAGCTTACACCTATTACATCCCCATGGCCATTCTATAAGTGGGGAATCGACATCGCATGACCATTTCCTGTAGCTGCGGGGGGAGTTAAGTTCTTGATTGTCACGATGGACTACTTCACACGATGGATAGAGGCCAAGGCAGTCAAATCCATCACGGGCAAACAAGTTAAAAAGTTTGTTTGGGAGAACATTGTGTGCCGTTTTGGCTTACCAGGAGAAATCATCTCGGACAACGGTAAACAGTTCGTGGATAATCCATTCAAGGACTGGTGTGCATCATTGAATATCAAACGACGCTTCACGTCTGTTAAGCATCCGCAGACAAATGGCCTTGTGGAACGAGCAAATAGAAGCTTGGGAAACGACATCAAGGCACGTCTGGATGAACGAAGTGCCAAATGGGTGGATGAGCTACCACATGTTCTATGGGCACATAGGACTATGATCAAAACAGCCAACGGAGATACTCCATTTGCATTCGCCTACGGCACTGAAGCTGTTATACCAGCAGAAATAGGAATGCCTACCATCCGCACGGCGGAGGTTAATGTCGTCACGAACGACGAGCAGCTGCGAATCAACCTGGATCTGTTGGCAGAAAAAAGGGAGATAACATCCATCAATGAGGCTAATTTCAAGGCTAAAATGAAGGCTTATTATGACGCCAAGGTTAAAGGTTTTTCTTTTCGACCGGGAGATTATGTCTATCGTGCTAACGAAGCAAGTCGAGCGGAGAATACAGGAAAGCTGGGCCCTAAGTGGGAAGGACCGTATGAGGTCACGGAAGCCTTGGGACGAGGCGCGTACAAGTTACGTGACATGGATGGCCGCGACCTGGAACGCACATGGAACATCTCCGATCTCAAAAGGTGCTATCTTTGAAAGCTACGGCTTTCGCATGTGTACTTCGCTATATGTGGCTTTAATGAAGATCCATGCACTCTATCTGTTTTGCTTCTTATGTTTTGTCTAGGTTCCTATTTTGTTTTTAGGACTTATGATTCTTGTTCAAACAAAAAATGTAAACGTTCTAATGAAATGCCGTGGTGCCTAGCTAGCTCCACGGCTTGTTTTGTGCAAATTATTTCTTAGGATTTTGTTAGTCATATGAATTTTAGTTATTATTATAATATGCCATGTTTCATTTATATGCATTCATTCAATCACCGTACATGTACTATACGCCTCCAGGCGGGGTAAGAGGATTAAGTGAACCTACTAATTCAACTTGTCGCGTAAGAGGGATGCAACCCCAGCGGCGCGGATCATGTATCCTTACTAGACACCTTACTTACAAGACGTTGTGATAAGTTTCAGTATGTCGTACTCACGTAGTGCTTTGCATAATAAAGACACACGTCGCATGTCTAGTAAATTATAGACTTAAATGTATTTTCCCTTTTGTGTAAGACGTGACATGTCATGCAGTATCGGTATACGATATTTAACAAAATAAAAATACACAAGTTTCCAAATAAATAACAAACTGGCCGTGGTTATCACGGACCTACAAACAAAAGACAGTTATCTACCATATCAGTCTTAGCCGTGTACATGCACGGACGAATAAAAGTTACAAATGTTTACAAGATAAATTACAAGCGAGGTAGGAATTCCCCTATGTCTTTCTTTCCTTCTTCGATCAGAGCACGGAGGGCCTCCCCGCGAGCGTCCTTTCCATCCTGTGCCTTGACCGCAGTCGCATCCAATGCCTCCGCAAGCAGCTTTTCACCTTTCATCACTTTCGATGCGGAGTCATAAGTAGGCAGGGTCAAGGGGATGGGATCCGCAGTAAGCTTGGACATTACCGCCTCGTTCGGAGCATCCTTAAGCGCCTCGAGTTCATCCAGAAGAGGGTGTTGGATTTCCGCCAGTGCATTCATCGACGTGGTCATAATGTCCGCAGCTGAGGGATTATGGTAGGGATGTTGCATGATGTCTTCGTTCTTACATATCAATTCCGCAGCCTTGACCAAACCATCATGCCTACCACGGTCGATTCCATGCGAAACGACCCTGGCGAATGCTTGCAGTAGGTGCGGAGCTTCCATGGCCTTGCTTACGGCGAGGTGCATTCCTTGCCCAATCATCCACCTGCGTCCAGCTATGGCGGATAGCAAGGGAGGACACAGTCTTTCAGCACAACTTGTGGCCATCTTGCTCAGTTCCTCCTCCGCTGTTGGAGTTTGCTCTTCCAACTTGGCCCACACTTGTGTTAGCTCATCCTTCAGCGCATCGCGCTCTTGGGCGATGTTGAAGGCTTGTACGGTTACGGCCTTGGTGGAAGCTTCGGCCGCGGACACCTGCATATGGAACTTCGAGTTATCACAAGGATAATATATTCTTTTTCTTGGGTCGAATAAAAAATCAAGGAAAGAGTATATGTATAAAATTTTCGAAAGCATACCTTCTCATTCGATGCGGCTACAAGGGCTTCGAGCTCGGCAATGCGCTTTTCTCGGCTGTCGGCATGATGAGCTTGCTCTTTCACTGTAGCCTCGGCCGTCACCAGCGCTGATTGAAATGACGCAATGGTCTTCTCATTCTTCACAACCATTGCCTCCCGACGAGCTATCCTTTTGTCGGTCCGCTTCACATTCGCCAGGGCCTTGATCAGGCGACGTCTTAGAGCGGCACCCACCGTCACTTGATCCGAAGACGACACATCAAACTGATCCAGAAGGGATTCATGATCCAACTCATCTAAGTCTTGTGCAAGGGCTGGAGGGGTAATGTGCTCGATGAATTCTGAGCACTCCAATTCCGCTTCCAACCTTGTTAGACTTGAGAGATTCCATGCTAGGCACAGGCTATTTTCTGGCCCTTCGGGGAGTGGCTCCTCGGTGTGTGTCACAGCAGGGGATGGGGGTCTGTTTGATGGTGCGGGGGATGGATTCCTTTCCACTTCTTCCTCTTGGGCTACGGCCGACGGATCCGCCCTGTTATTAACATTGCAAATTTTGTTTAGGCATTATATATTTCGCAAGCAAAATGACATGACTTACATACGAAGGGTACTTACGTGGTACCAATTGCAGGTTCTAGGGCGGTAGGAGCTACGTCACTTACAGGGGTAGCTCGCCAGACTTGCTCTTCCATGTGCGGGGTAGGGTCGGCTTGAGCAGTCGCAGTACCACTTCCCTCCTGGTACTGCGGATGGTCCTTCCTCAGTTTCTTTGGGGGAGCATTTGAGGCCCCGGCCTCATCCCCTATCGTCTTTGCCACCCTCCTGGTGGTCTTTCTCTTTCTAGATGTGTGTGTGGGGGGGGGGGGGGGGGGGGGCGGACCCAGAAGCTTGAGTGATGTCTTCGTTGAGGAAATCGTTTTCATCTTCCTGGTGGGTCGCGGTTCCCTCCAACAGTAGCTCTCCACCATCTTCATTATGGAAGTCCAATGGGGATTTCTCGATGATAGGCTCCTCTTCATCTGATCTTTGCTCGGATGTTTCTTCGAGTGGAATGGTGCGGTCTGCGGTCGCATCGAGAAGGGGGAGTTCATTCTCCTTCAGAGGGCGGAATCCTTCAGGCACTCTAATGGGGTCGCCCTGACGTATTAGTCCGTGTAGGTTCATCTCTGCGGACATTTACAATTGCACGGGTCAGTAATGTCCTGAATGCAAATGGAATTTCACATTTACAAGGTATAAGTAAGCCTACCCTCTCCATGTTCCGTCAGGAAGCACGAATATAAGTCATCCCTCCCATAATAACGACGACTTAATCCTACTAAGCACAAGAAATGTTCCGGCAACCCCTTATGGAACTCCGTGCGGTGGGTATCTAATATTTTCAGGTCTCTGCTGCTATAGTCTTTGGATTTGGGCGGAGAATCTTTGGGTACCCTAGTTTTAAGGACGAAAGGAGTAGGGAATACCTTCTCATCAACAAAGAAGTAATGGTCGTACCAGTTCTTAAGGGAGTCTAATGGCTTCCTATACGTCATGGGGGCGTTCCCGGATCATTTTTTAAACGATAGCCACCCATTTACTAGTTGGGGGGCGTAAAAAGCTCTAAATAGGTTCACGGTCGGAGTCACTCCGCATGTATGTCATGTAATTTCAAACTGGTTGACTTTACACGCCCCTATGCAGTAAAGCTGGGTTATGTGGAAGTCATAATACAATAGCAGATCTACCAAGAATTTGGACAGGGGGATACGATAGTTGGCCGAGTCAAATAGGCGCGTGTACACGCCTATTTTCCCCGCCGGTGCATCCGTAATTGCCTCACCTTCACCTGGATAGGTGGGGTGTACGCTTTCAGGAATGTAATACTTCGACAAAAAGTCTATGTATTTTTCCGCCGACATCACGTTAAGGACATCCGTGATAAGTGGGTTGTCCTTTACCATGTTTTCTAAAAAGGTTTTGTAAGGCATGATGATCTAACTTGCGACGGAGGAAATCCGTGGAATAGAAGGCAAAAGTTTGGAGGATGGAGCTTGGAAATAACAATGGCGGAAGAGAGTATGTATTGTGTGTGTAAAAAACACACACACCAACTCTTATATAGGGTTGCCTCGGTTTCTGAGGTAACGTGGATGTTTGACACGTATAGGTCACTATGCCTATCCAACGGATGGGATTCCTGACACTTCTGCAAAAGTCAGAAGGGGCCCACGGGTCACTTCTTAGCCGTTTTACGTGGCTCAATGGTGGGCATTAATGGTGCACTTTTGCAGAAGTGCGGCTGACCAGTTGACTACCATTAATGTATTTATTCTCGTGTCGGGATGTGCGGTCTTACGTAAGACCATATTCAATGCAACATTTAATTTGTCTCGGCCGTTACGTGCGGCTGAGGTGCTATTAGAATAATATTCCTAAGGCAGGCAGCCACGTGCAGCCAAAGCAAAATTTTTTAAATATTTCTCATTCCCTAGGTCTTTCTTGGTATGTCAGGAGAGCATCTTGATAGTCTAGAGGTTACGCCTATGGCTGTAACAACTAGACTGGGGGGACATGATGACGTATAGTCCCCAACCAGGTCAGGAACCCGGCCCACGGGTACTACCTGTATCCGGCCCATCACAGATGGGTGGGAATAATGTCATTTAAGCTTATGGGCTTGGATGAACAGTAACCGCACACACGTGTGCAGCCCACGGCCCGGCACGGCCGGTACAGGGTTAGAAAGAATCATATCCTGTCTATGAATAGGATTTACCCCAAATAGGAGGATATTCACTCACCATAATTAGAAGATAACAATCAATCTAATTCTGTTACTTATCCTTTCCTTGGGGCCGAAGTATCAGTGACAGCCCACTAGGGTTTCACTGCCTATAAAAGGAACACCCAAGGGTTCCTCAAATGTATTACGTTCTATACTCTCAACTCACTCGATTCTCATAAACCCTAAACCGATACTTACTCTCACGCCGGAGTCTAATAGTGGGAAACATTCCCACGGTAAGTCTAACGCGTGCTGTTTAGTGTGTAGGATCCCAACCATACAGTTCACTTGGTGCAGGAGCCGGAGCCCAGCTAACCCGAATTAAGCCTAATTCGGGTCTAGCAAGGATCACCCAACTTTTGCATCAACAACCATATTCCGGATTGTGAGGAAACAAAACAATCCGGATAAGGAGCATCACATGGATTCTGGATTGGAGCAAGAATAGGCATTCCGGATTAGTACTAGTAGTATTCCGGATAGTAAGCAAGTGTTGGTATTCCGGATTGTGACAGGATCTTGGATTCCGAATTAGTTTTAAAACTTTATTTTTCCCGCCATTTACTTAGCTTCATTTAAACTTGCTTTTATTTAGTTTAATTTTCAAATTTACTTCCTTTACAAACTTTTAATTTTTAAAGTTTACATTTTTATTAAGTTTTCAAATTTACTCGATTTCTTTTAAAGTCTTTATTTTTTACTTTAATCTTTTAATCTTTTAATCTTTCATTTTATTTAGTTACTCAAGGACAATTTCATTTTTATTTTAAAATAGATAATCAATTTACTTTCTTTTCACAAAGAAAAACTGAGTCGCACTTTTAACCTTAGTCAATTCGAATCGAGTCGAGATAAAACGAACTTTTTAGTATTAGTAAAATAACTAGTATCAAATGGCGCCGCTGCCGGTTCTTTTCATGAAGATTAACAGTTTTTTGTGAGAGATGCGTTGGATTTTGAGATCCGTTCACCTTTGAACGTTATTTTCCGTGTCAAAAATTTTCAAAAATCCATAAAAATTAAAAATTTAAAAAAAAATCCAAAAACATTTAAAAAAAATCATAAAAAGCAATTCCTTTTCAAAGATTTTGCACCAAAAATATTTTCTTTTCACGTTAACTTTATTTCTTCTATTTCTTTGGTATTATTTTCTTTTGTAGGTGTATTCATACCCGTTCACGCAAAAGGAAATCCATTCAAGCCGCTACTATTGAACCTCCTGTTGTAGAGCCTCCCGTTGTCAAGACAATGGAGAACCATCCAATGATTGAGCTCTTGCAATCACACGTCGAAGGCAACGATGATGCCATTGTGGTGCCGGCTATTGACGCCAACAACTTCTAGCTCAAGTCTGGTTTCATTAAAATTGTTTCCGCAACACCTTTCATAGGCCGCACTCATGATGATCCTCACGATCACATCAAGAGGTTCGTACACTTATCTAATACTGTTAAATACAATAGGGTTTCACAAGAGGCAATTCGTTTGCTCCTCTTTCCTTGCTCCCTCGAGAGACAAGCCCGGACTTGGCTTGATAAGGAACCACCCCAGAGTATTGTCACATGGACGGACCTTGAGACAAAGTTCATAAACTATTTCTTTCCACCCTCACGTACTACCGCTTTGCGGAATGAAATTATCAACTTTGAACAAAAGTTCGGTGAGACATTTAGTAAATCTTGGGATCGTTTTAAGGAACTTTTAAGAAAGTGTCCACAACACGGTTTTGCAAAGGTACATCAAATTAATAATTTTTATAATGGATTAACTTTGAATGACCAATATTCACTAAATAGTGCTTCGGGGGGGTAATATTCTTGACAAAACTATGAATGAGGCTTGGGCAATTATTGAGAACAAAGCCAAAGTCCAAACCAAGAGTGTTAGGGCTACTATGGCTAGTGCTAGTGAGAATGAGACGGCTAATCAACTTAAGGAACTTACTTCAGCAATAAAACAACTTATTTTAAGAGATAACCCTCCTAATCAACATGCCCATGCTCTCAATATTACTTGTGAAACTTGTGTTGGGCCACACTCTTATGCTAATTGTGATAAATCTTATGATCAATCTCACGGGGGAGTGTATGCTTACAACAACACGGAGAGGGTTCATTTCAAGACTAATGTCGATGTTAATCACTTTTCTTACAACTCGACGAATTACTTGGCTCCACCCGGTTTTCAACAAAGACTACACCCACCTACCCATAACAACCAAGGGCCACCAAGAGAAAATATTCAACAAAATGCTAATGTGAGGTGCTACAATGCAAACCAAGGTAATTATCAAATGCAAAACCAAGACTTTCAAAACCAAGGTTTCAATCCTCAAGGTTTTCAACCATATAACCAATACCCAAACCAAGGTTTTCAACAACAAGGGTTCAATTTACCTCATCCGCACATGGACTTGATTCTACAAAAATTAACCGATCATGAGAAAACCATGATGGAAATGAAAGAGTCCACGTATAGGAAATTCGTTCAAATGTTTCAAACCCTTCGTCCCCATGGTGCTCTTCCTTCTACAACCGAAACAAACCATAGAGCTAATGTGAGTGCTATTACTACACACAGTGGAGCAACTCTAGTAGGACCTTCTATCCCTCCCCAAGTTACTCCATCTACACCTCCTCCACCCCTATTTATACCTCCTACTTCCATGCCTAGTACTAGTTCTACATTACCGTCTCCATATCTTACGGAAGAAGTACCAAGGAAAAATCCTTCACCATCCACACCTTCACCCTCTTAACCCTCAATCTATACATCTACACCTACTACACCTTCACCTTCTACACCTACACCACCTAAACCCAATATCCCTTATCCTTCTCGGTTAGAAAAGTGCAAGTTGCTCACTAAAGAGGATGCTCAAGTTACTTCTTATTTGAAGATAATCTCCCAAATGAATTTCAACATTAGCCTTGTTGAAGCACTTGTCAAAATGCCGAAATTTGTCAAAGCATTCAAGGAATTGCTTAGTAAGAAGGAGAAGATGGCCGAGTTTGTTAATACTTGATTGAATGAGAATTCTTCTGTAGTCCTTCTTAAAGAACTTCTGGAAAAACTTAGAGATCCCAGTCGTTTTGTGCTACCTTGTATTTTTAACAAAGTTTAAGAATTTACTGCCTTAGCCGATCTCGGGGCAAGTATAAATTTGATGCCATTATGTGTTTGGAAAAAGTTATCATTACCCGATCTTACACAAACAAAGATGACTCTTGAGATAGCAAATCAAACTCTCGCTTACCCTGTTGGTATTGCCGAAGATGTTTTTGTTAAAGTTGGTACCTTCACTTTTCCGGTCGATTTTGTTGTTGTGATTATGAAATGGACCCTCGTATTCCGTTAATACTTGGACAACCTTTCTTAAGAACCGGAAAAGCTTTAGTCGATGTTTCCGAAGGTGAATTAATTCTAAGAGTCGGGAATGATGAACAAGTTTTTAAGATGGGGAAGATTACAAGCAAATCCAATGGAAAAGAATCGACAAAAATTATTGATGTGATTCAAGACGAGCTTGATACTACTCCTTCGGAAAGTACAAAGCTTGATGCTTTTGTGCTACATGACAATCCTCTTTTCGAGTCTTGCTTTTATAATCCACTTTTCCAAGACCATGTGGATGATTCTAATAATTCTTTCTCAAATTTAGATCCCCCACCAATTTATGATTCTCCACATATCTATGATGAATATGATGATGATTCTATTTCCAATGTGGATGATTATGATGATTTTTCTTCCGAGTATAAAGACATGCCAACTTATGATGAGTTTGATGATGTTGACACTCTTTTGAGTGATTCTTCAAGTGATATGTTTTCTACTGATGATTCTGCTCCTATTTTGATGAAGATCCTCCACCAACAAACATGCTTGATCCTACTTTGGATGATTACTCATTTGAGGAAGATTTTGCTACTTTTCTTAATACATACTTTTCCAATGAGCATGATTCTCCTCCTTTGGACTTTGATTATGGTATTTATTCTCCTTCGGATATTAAGGAAACCCTTTCAAAGGAGAAGTGTAACACTCTCAAATTTCGTATCGGTACAGCGGAAGAGTCTTTCAGAGTGTTATGGGATAGCACAATAACTCCAATCATAGACAACACATAAAAATGGTTGTACAAGGTTTAACATACATTCATTCGATAAAAAGTTTTAAGTGTACAACAGGTCCCAAATTATACAGGTCATTAACTTTACAAAACATAGATCGAATGAACAATTTTATTATTATGTGGGCCATCAGAGTCGATCTCCATCCGAATTACCTTCAAGCACCTGAGATAAAAACATGCAAAAATCATATGAGCGAATGCCGAGTGAATTCATAGAGTTTTATAAAACCCTTATATAAAACAATCGTTGAAATCAGAAAACAAGTATAATATCAGAAGTAAGTCCTCGTATTGCTAGTCAGGCAATACATAAAGTAAAGCATACATCTTAAACCGTCCATGAGACCGTAGCCTCAATATTACCATTATCGGTAATATTATCATCGTTATTAGCATCGTTATCATATCAGATATTTAGATTACATTGGATTATTATTATCCGCATGACATTGTTACCTTACTATCACAACAACGGGCCGTGAACCCGACAAGTAATTTCCCATCTAAGTTAGTGTGTCGTCACAAAAATCACGCTATGTAAATCTTCTCATACATAAATTCGCTTACCAATCAATGTGGTACGACGGGGATCAACCGTCAAGGCGCGAACTGGGGTGATCGTCCCCAAATAGTACTATCATATGCATAAGCATCTACCAAATCCCGGTAGTTCACAATTCATGCTAATGGGACTTTAAGTGACATAACCTAAGTACTAATAATCCTTTTTATCTCTTTTATTGGGTCATCGCATCATTCGGGTCCATATCATTAAGCATACCATCGGGACTACTTGTGTTCTATTTTTATCAAAAACTAGCATGTTATCTCCCTCGCGGGTTTACAAATCATTTTACAAAACATTTAAAAGAGTGCGAGGCTATGAACTCACGTTGATAATGAAAGGCGGATTATCGGCTACGGGCGTGCTTCAGTCACAGAAACCTATATAGACAATAATCGGTCTTAGACCTTTGTCCAATGACGTTATCAAAATAACAAGTATACATATGATGATTTTATACATATGATGATGATCAAGTGGGTTTATACATTCTCATTTACTTATTTTAGTGTTATGTATTGGTAACTTTTATAGTAGTTTACTAGTTTTACTTATTTACATGTTTTAGGTCCAATAAGCCTATTATAAGTACATTACCTTAAATTAGACCATTTTATACTTTTATTATCATTATTATACTTTACATGTTGGGCCCAATTGGGATAAGCCCGATAAGTAAATCTATAAGTGTTTAGCCCATTTAGTTGAATTATTAGTCCAATAATGCTAACTTAGCCTGTTAATGTCCATATGTTATATAGTTCGGGTTTTATAAGTTTTTACTTGTACTAAGTACTTATATATCATTATATGACTATTAAAAAGTTTACATTAGACGGGTCCGATCGTCTAAGTTTTAATTGGCGAAAAACGTTAATTTTACGGTATTAGCCGAAAAGACGTAAAAATCATGTTTATAGTTTTTATAACTTATAAAACTTACCAAACTACCATTTTTATAAAATGTCCATTTATTTATCCTTATACATATTTATATAAATGTAATATATAAGTTAGTGGGTTTTAATTTCACATTTTATACTATATTTATTTGAGTGCTTATATAATACTATTAAACTTTAATTTCACAAAATCTGATTTTTAGTTTCACTTTCACCATTTTTATCATATCTTGAGTTCTATAAGGAGATAGAAGCTCATTTTTGGATGACATAAACTTCATATTATGTGCTACAAATAAGTTAGATATAGCTACTTCTCAATCCATGTGTAAGTATCCTAACAGTCCCTACAAAACAGACTATTCAGAATGGTATACTAATTTTGTTTTTATCATATCTCACTCATTTTGATGATTCCATTGTATGGCCAACTCTCACATGTGTATTACATCTAATAATTACTGTAAATTGATTCCACCATGCAATTTTATCAGTTTATAACTTGGTTACTTACTGTTTTTATACATCCATCATTTTAAGCAAGATTTTAACTTGTTACCTATGGTTTTTCATCTCTTTAATCATATTTATCAACACTTGATCCCCACACAGCATTTTTATCATCATATATTCATCATATACATATACAATAGGAAAGAAAATACATTTGATCTTTACAAAAATAACCAGAAAGATGGAAAGGATGATCTTGTTTACCAACCAAGATTATATCTTGTTTTTGGATGACAATAACTTGATGAACACCAAATATATCTTCAAAATCATCAACGACCAAGATTGTTTGTTGAGAAATAATCCCTTGGACACAAGAATATCACCTTTTTTGATGTTAATATGATCACCAATCAACAAGGCTTCAAGGTTTCTTCATGATGTGAGTAGATAACACAAGATTTGTGGCTAGAATTGATCAACAAGGGGTGTTTGATGGTGAAGTGGGACGACAAAGGATGAGGGGTAAGAGAGTTTTGTGATTTGTTTTGAATGTGTTATGAGTGAAAATGGTAAGTCTTAGGTGGTTTTGTGGTTTGAGTGGAAAGTGTAGCTTACTTGTTAAGCTTTGATTAACAAGTGTAAGCAACTAGCTACAACTTGGACACATCACATGTTGTGGTGTCCTCATTTTGGTCGTCCCTTTTAGTGGGGTGGGATAAACTTGTTTTGTCCCATCCCGCTAATTTACGGGTATTCCTTGATTCTAGTTTCCTCAATTATCGTGCCCTCGGGTCGTTTTACGAAAACGTTTTTATAAACTATGAATCAACGGCACAAAAAGAATCTAATAAAAATTGTCTCATAAAAAACGGAGTTCAAAAACGTAAATACGTAATCCTAAGGTTTCCGGTTTAGTCGTAAAGGAGGCTAAATTTTGCACGTAATGTAAGGAGGCTAAATTAAGTTCGTTTCCTTGACTCACTCGAATAGATTTCCAATTTTAACGTGGATTAATTGTTTTTGCTAAAACGTATTTTTTTGGTATTTTAAAAACTAAAAACTATAAAAACTATTTTAAACTAATTAAAAATTACTACTTTAATTAACTAAAACCTTTCTATTTAAAAACTAATTAAAATGATTAAAACAAATCTATTTTAAATTTAATAAACTAATTTTAAACTATTCAAAAACTATTTTGAAATTTAAACAAAATCTACTTTAAAACTATTTTCAAATAAAACTAAATTTATTTTGAACTAATAAAAAAACTAATTTTTAAAAACAATTTAAATAAAATATTCTTCCTTATCTTTTTATTTTTTTATTTAAACTTTATAAAAGAAAATTTATATAAAACTTTGAATTAAAACTAATTAAAAACTATGAAATAAATTAAACTAAACTATTTTAAACTTAATTAATTAAACTGACAGTCTAAAAATAACCCTATATTAATTAAATAGCGCGTAGTGAAACTAAAAAACAAGTCTAGCTAAGATGGTAAGGGTGTAGTGCAGTTAAACGAAAGGTCTAGAGTTCGATTCTGGCTTTGGATGAATTTTTGCTTATATTTTTGGACTTTTGGAAAATTGAAACAAACATCTTAAACCAACAGACCAATTGGGTCTGTTGTATTAACTGAACAGCCGGACTCAAAACCAAATAAGCTTAATAAACTGCTGAATCAAATAAGCAAAATAAATTAAGACTAAAAATAAGCATATAAAAACTTAATATGCAAATCTAAATAAGCAGTAAAAAAACTAAATAAGCAAATCAAAACTAAACTTAATTAAAATCAAATAAGCAAATAATCCAAACAAGAAAATAAATAGCAAATATAAAGAACAAAATAAGCATATGAAACTTAAACCGACAAGCAGATTATACTAGCAGATATAATTAACGCAGACAATAAGCAATAAGCAGATAAATAAACAGATAACAAGGAGCAGATCCAAACTAGCAGCTTAATGACTAAACAGTAACATAAATAAAACTAATCAACATAAGCAGATCCAAACAACCTCAAAAACATCATACAAATACTCGATCCTAAAAAAAACTCGAACGTAAACTACTCAATAACTAAACAAATATGCAGTCTAATAATCAAATATCAGAAACCTAACTTCTATCAGATTTAATCAAATCAAATAATAAGCATAGCAAATAAACTAATAAACTGTGGATTTTCCATTTATGGATCTGGTGGTCTAACATGGTGGTAAATGGTGGTGGTAGCCATTGTTGAGAGAGAGAGAGAGAGAAGAGAGGTTGTGTGTGTAAAGAGAAAGAAAGAAAATGTAATAGAAAATGAAAAAGAAACACAATCAATACCCCTTCTTGGAAGCCTAGGAGGGGTATATATAGTCACACACGCTACTTAAATTATACAACGTTCCTAGTCTAGTCTAAGCGTGTATGACTATGATAACTAATGGGAATTCTTAAATGTCGTCACATAAAGTGAATTTCCAACAATCTTCCCCCATGGGACGACGTGTAGAATTCCTTACAATATTTTTCTTAACAAGTACATAATGATTAAGAACAAGATCTTTCATGAAGCGTCCAATGCTGATGATGTCTTCTAAGGCCTTTGACTTCAAAACAACTCATCTTTAAAGTAACTTATAGTAGAAATACTGTAACGGCACGAGCTAAGTAACCCATACACTTCTGGTTAAGGAGAAGCTTCTGAATTAACTTCCCCCTAATTCATGCCACATAAAATTGATGTAGAAGCTTTTAAATAGCTTCCCCCTAAACCGACTATCCTCGTAAGCAACTTCAAAGCTTTCAATAAAGCTTAGAATGATTAAGCGCACAGCAGAATCTAACAAGCAAATCCCATCATATAACATGATAACGTTGCTAAGAGGGATTTAAAGTTTGGGGCACACCAAGTAGATCAACAACTTCTCTTCTCACGCTTGAAATAATTCTTCTGAATTTTTCTTCCCCCTAAGAGTTCAAGTTATGCATACCAGAAAGAATCAAGACATTTCTTCCCCCACATAGTTGAAGAAAGTAAATCAATCCTAAGTATGAAGCTCAAATACTGAAGTAGACACTTTATCCCATTCATGAAGTTGACATCGTAACACCAGAGTCAATTAAGTACCGGAAATGCACATATCTTCTTCTGGAGATGCACTAGAGTCAATTAAGTCCCGGGAATGCATATAGGATAATGATGATGAATAATTGCAACAAACAATCAATTAAACATCGAATCAGTAGTGTACCGTTTAGAGATTGATAACGCCACAAGTTCAAACACTGATTTTCTCTGCGGCTATCAAAAATGTCATCCCGGAATGTCTTCAAATCAAAAGAAGGTATGAAGTTCATCACGTGTACTCGTTGTGCGTCTAATGTGTCTTCTTCTTCCCCCTTGATGGTTTCGAAACCTCGGAACCATCAATATATCGTACGCACATGAACCTGAAAATCTCGAGAGAATAATAAATAAGATGAACTATATATTTTGTGAGAATCAACTGTTGATCGAAAATCTCTACTCATAAACTCTCCATGGCCAACTTTACCAACCCACTTGAAAGCAATTTGAAGTGACCACTGATAGATTGAACCGGATACATCAAACTTGAAACTGAATAAGAATCCGTCGATCTTGTGACTTAAGCTTGCACTATTGTTGAATGAAGAACGGTGGAGAAATCTCTAAGTACCCAATGCATCAATGAAGAAGTCTATAAGCACAACACCTCTTGAAATTATCCACGTCGACTAAGCGCGTGACACTGAGTACAACAATGTAACCCCTTTAAGTGATAGTTATCCGAGTCATCAACCAACCACCCCGAACCCGGAAACCAGATAAACAAGTCTTCATTCTGAGATTAAGCACGAGCAAGTTATCTGTTCAAGGATAAAATAAGTACACGCCTTCGAAGAGATTCGTCTCCGTCTTCAAATAATTAATACCCGATCCAAAAAAAATCTGTAGTCACTAAAAAATCGCCCATTTTTTCTTGGTCTCGTCTCAAATAAACCTTGTCACTTTGTCACGTCATTTTTGTCATTATATAATATCATAGTCACTTTGCCATAATAAATCTCACGTGTCCAACATTACATGTTAGTGTAAAAAAATTGGCAATTGAAATTCTTGATATACACGCATGATATCAACTTCTTATACCTTCTTTTGAGTAAGTCATGTAATATGAAATCTGCCCAAACCAAAGTTCCAAACGGTCCAATAACAATAGACCCCATCCTTAACTTGGTCGGCCATTTGATATCTTTACATTACATGAAATATTCCATATCACTCATACCATGTTGTGGCCCAATAAGAATGGAAAAAATTCGAGTGATAGGAAACGTGGCTTAGCTTCACAATATATCAAAAGAAGGTATGACACGATCCATAAGCTATATCAAATAATACCAACCCACTAAATTAGGGCATAAATAACTCTCATAACCCTAATCACTTTCACAAAACACGCAACCATTTTTTCACATAGAAACCTCCGTCCATTTTCTTCATTAACTTCTCAGCCACTAAGGAAACCAAGCACCATCAAAAACTTATGCCTCATCTCCTAAATCCCAACTCCCACATCACCAAACCATACATAGCCACGAAATCAATCATTCTTTTCAATGATCTTATGATCGAATCATTGACCAAGTAAAATATGACGTTGACAGAGGTATCAAGATCATCTGATGATCTCGGGTAAGGTGATGGTTTTAACTGCATGTTGGTTTGATGTGACTAAATCGAAACAAAGATTGGTTTTAACATTTTTGTTAAAAAACAGTCTTATTTTCGTACAGTAAATGGGTAAAAACCCAACATAAGATCTATGATGAAAACAGTTTTCGAGAAATAGATCTTAAAGAGATCCTTAATAAAAAAAATAAACTGAGATCTTTTTGATTTACTGTTTTGAGTCTAGAAGGTGATTAAGTGACGATGGGCATAGGATTAAATAGATGGTGTTGTGGTGATATAAGGTTGGAATGATTTAAATTAGACTCAGTGAGTTAACTGAGTAAAATCGGTAATTACCGAGTTGACTCGGTTGCGATGGTTTTGGTTAAGTGTTAAGACTAAACTTCATGGTCATGGTCATGTAATTTTTAAACAGCAACGAAGTCCAAAAGGTATAGCCATCGCAGTCAAGTTTCACACCCATCGCAACAAAGAACTAAGGCCATCGCAGTCAATCTTTTTTTTAAACCCATCAAAGTCTAAAAAAAATTGCCATCGCAGTCAATCTTTAGACCCATCGCAGTCTAAACAATAAGAGTCCATCGAAATCAGTCTTTTTAAACCCATCGAAGTAAAAAAAGAGTGCCATCGTAACATGAGTCCATCGCAGTCTAAACTAGGACCCATCACAGTCTAAAAAAGAGACCATCGTATCATGATGTCCCATCGCGATGGTACCCATCGCAATGGTACCCTGGTACCATCGCAGTGGTACCATCGCACTCAATGCGATGTACCATGAAGCAGGAATCTTATCCACGAGATGTCCTTGTTCCTAAAAATCCAGAAATGTGAATCTGAATATTTTTCTGGGTAACTTCATCATCATAAACAACAAGATAAGCCTAGAAAAAATGATACCATATCAAAAAATAAGACCTGAAACAGTAGACAACCAGATATGAGACAACTTTTGACATGATGACAACTTTGGACCCAGATATGAGACGAGATGAGACAGCGTTTCTTTTTTGACATATTGTGACAAAAGTATAGTGACCAACGTGACAAATAGTTAACAGAATGTTTCCATCAAAGAATGAAACCATTAAACCACCGTGACAAAAAATTATACATACGGACCATAAAAAAAATTTTTAGACCACCTAAATCGAAAACAAGAACGATCCAAGGATGGAACCGAGGCTCTGATACCAATTGTGGATTTGCCATTTATGGATCCGGTGGTCTAACATGGTGGTAAATGGTGGTGGTAGCCATTGTTGAGAGAGAGAGAAGAGAGGTTGTGTGTGTAAAGATAAAGAAAGAAAATGTAATAGAAAATGAAAAAGAAACACAATCAACACCCCTCCTTGGAAGCCTAGGAGGGGTATATATAGTCACACACGCTACTTAAACTATACAACGTTCCTAGTCTAGTCTAAGCGTGTGTGACTATGATAACTAATGGGAATTCTTAAATGTCGTCACATAAAGTGATTTTCCAACATAAACCTAAAACGTGAAACTAAAAGGAGATAGAACCTCATGTCGATACCCTTTGAGAAGTAGGAAGGCGCTGAACCACCTATGAACCAAATCGAAAACGAACACCACCTTCTTTCACCAATCTCTTACCACTAACCAAGCTAACAAAAAAATATTTGAACCAAATTTTTTATAAAATCTTCCCAGTGGGGGAAGATTAATACCACTTTTTATTATTAACTTTAATTAATCCAAAAGCAGATTAATAGAAAAAAATGCAATTAACTTTAACAAAACAAATAAAACACGAATTCATTTAAATCGAACTTTTCATTAACATTAAAAAATACAATACTAGAAAAAGGATAATTACATTTAACCTATCATCTAATTTTGCATAAAATTAAAATTAAAATAAAAATAAGGCACCCTAAATTACAGATTTATGGGGGTATTTATAGCCAACCCCCAAGGCTTCTTCATGAAGCTTCGTGAGCAAGAAATTAAATCCCAGTCGCTATTTCTTCTCTCTTTTCCTTTTCTTGATCAAAAGGTAGACACGAGGCATCTCTCCCTCGGATCGCCACGGTGAAATTTATTGTGCTTCTTGTGTTTGTTTAGTGCTGAGGTGGAATATAATGATTGGAGGATTGGAGTTGTGGTGTTGTCACAGCCAATCAAATGCAAAAGAGAGGCCAAGTCAGATTGAGGACCACCTTATTGTTGCTTCCGATAAACTTGGGGATTTAATCCCCAAGTGTGTGAATCACATGTTTTGATTAAAAGCCCCAACTTTTTATTATGAATTTTTGATTTTAGGGTTTGGTAAATAGTAAAAAATAGTGGTTGTGTATTGAGAGAGAAGGATGAAGGTGGGTGAATGTTTTATCTTTGTTTGTATCGAAAATAATGCGGAATGGGTAAAACTTTGTTTATAAAAAGGTGTGAGTGGGAGTTGGGTAAACGTTTATTAAAAGGTGCGGGGTGAGTGGCTATGAGGTTTGACTAGCAAATTTTTTTAACCGTCCCATTATTTTAGCTAAATGGGCTTGGGGCCCAATTGTCTTCTATCCGTCAAAAGGTTATTATCCAAATGAGCTTGTGGCCCATTGATACTCCATCCGCTCTATTTGCTTAATTTGGGACATATATTGGGCTTTATTACCCAAAAGTAGATACTTAAAATCCATTAATAGGCTTTTGAACCCATTAACCCGAATGTGGGACCCACTTGGCCCAAGTATCTTTATAAAATTAAATCCACTAAAAATCGAGCTCGATTTCGGCTTCCTTGATCGTTTCTTCAAAACCCGTGTCGATTTGTCGGTTTTCGTGATCTTTGGCACACTTTTGGTCTTTTGACTTTGTCTTCGTCTCTTCCTTGGACTTTTCTTCAATATTTGACCGTGAAATCCCGTGTTTTCTTTCCTTTTGATCTTTTGTACATATTTCACACAAAAACACAAAACTACGCGTAATTCCGACTTTTTCGATATTAAACACATGATTAGGTCTTGTTTTTCCTTGATTTTAGTGGCAATAAGGATAAGTGTTTACACACTTATTAAATCCCCTACACTTGACCATTGCAATGACCCCATGCAATGCATAGTTTTAAGCATAAAGTTACATTTTTCTCATAATTAACCTATCTTGGCCTTTATTAAAATATACTATTACTACTACGATAAGAAGATAAAACTTAAAAGGAGACAAAAGTTTTAACAATTTATTAACTTGGAAATTATTTGATGGAAGAAACTCGTAAAGAAATCTAAGACTTAAATTAGGGCTTTGGTGTCACGAATATTAATCACCCTCAAGTTTCACGTTCCCGAAACCAAGCTTAAAAACGAGATCATTGTTTACCATAAGTTCTCAAGTTAAAACCACTTATGTAAGATAATTGTGTAATACTCTTTCTCCAATTCCTACATTGTATCTCTAGATTTTATTGATTGTCATTCACCCGTAGGCTCATTTGACTTATTTGATAATTATTATTCCAAAAATGAAGGCAAAACGGTGCAAACCCGACACTCAAAACCTAACCTCGTCCTCAATAACGTTGTCACTAAAGTAGGCCCACATCAAGGATGATTTAACACGATTTGGGGAATAAATTCCCGGACCCAAAATTTGGCCAATAGTACTACTTATTAATTATTCCTCCAAAGTCATGTTGACTTTATGTGGAGTTTAGCAAGTTCACATCATATACCCTTAGGCTCTTTAAGATGTAAAAATGCTCCTCATCTATTGTACACACCCTAAGGCTCCTTGAATGATAAACGAGGGAATTGATTTTTGGATCAATTTTTATTCAACACTTACCATGCCATACACCCTGATAGGTGTGTAAACACCCATCTTTTCTACCACTTAACTACAATAATAACCGGACCAAAATGTGTATTTTATGTCTTTTATGTCAGAATTATGCGTGGTTTGTGTTTTTGTTGTGATTTAGGATGAAAAGGTGAAAAGTGGAGAAAACACGAACATTCACGGGCATTTATGGACTTTTATTGAAGAAAAGGATAAAAGACGAAGTCAAGAAGTCAAGAGTGCAAAAAGAACGAAAGTCCACGACCAATTCTGAAGATTTATCGAAGAAAAAGTCAAAAGACGGAAGTTTATCAAAAGCCGAAGAATTCAAGTCTATTTTATTGAAGAATTTAAAGACGAGTTCAAAAGAAATCCCGAAGTCAAAAGTCCCTTAAGTCCAAGATTAAAGAAGATTAGAAGAAAAGGACTAAGTATGCAATTAATGAAGATTAAAAGAAGGAGGGACTTAATTATGCAATTAAGAGAAAAGGAAAGAGGGGAGGAAGCTTCCTTAATCCTCCCCTATAAATAGATTAGGATGTTTATTTTTCACTCTTGTTGGCTAGGGTGACACTAGTTCTTCCACCATTTAAATACTTGTCATTTACTTTTCATGTCATTTAAACTTCATGTTATGCACCTTAATTATCATTTAATTCCAAGTAAGTTTTCATTTTAATTATTGTCAAATATTTACTTTATCTTGTCAATCTCTTATCTACCTTTCTTATTCTTTGATTTGTTCTGTTTATGTTTATGTTCATGCTTTTATTTTGATCCAAAGTGGTTTTTGATTATTGTGGTAAAAGTTGTTTAATTTCATGTTTTTAATTGTTTGTTGATGCTTATTCATTCGTTACTGTTTATATTCATACTTGTGTGTGATTTTGGTTACTGTTTGTTTATATCTGCTACTGTATCCATCTCCTTGTTCTTCGGGGGTTTTTGCTTTGTTTCTGATATTTCCAGGAGAAGTTCCGAACCAAAGAAGGAGGGAAGAGCTCATTCGGAACTCCCAAAGTTCCGAATCAAGGTTTCATCTGGAACTCCAAAAGTTCCGAACCAAACTTGTTCATCCGGAACTTTCAAAGTTCCGGACGAAGTTAAAACTTCCGAACCAAAGGGATTCATTCGGAACTCCAAAGTTCCGAACCAAGGGTTTCATTCGGAACTTTTCAAAAGTTCCGAATCAACTTAAAGTTCCGAATCAAGGAACAAAGTTCCGAATAAAGGCTTTTCATTCGGAAGTCATAAACTTCCGAGTCAAGGTTGTTCATTCGGAACTTCCAAAAGTTCCGGATCAAGGGTCATCTTCCGACTCAAGGAAGGTTCATTCGGAAGTTCAAAACTTCCGAGTCAAGAGCTTCATCCGGAAACTTCCGAATCAAGGGGTGACCTAAAAGTTCCGAATCAAGGCAGATTTTACAAGTTCCGAATCAGCAAGTTCCGAACGAAGCATTGATTTGGATAGGTGACATATTCAGACCAATTTGTTCCGGATCAAGGATTTTGGTAATATTCCAAGTGAAGAAGAATCATTTCAACCAAAGGTGACATTTAGGATGAGTGATTGTTCCAAACGAAGGTTTATTCTGAATGAGCTGTATTCAGGTTATTATTAGCTTTTGTCTTTGATTTTTATCTTCAAGCTTTATTTTTCTTGCCTTTTTATTTAATTGCACTTTTAGATTATTTGCCTTAGTTTTAGTCGCACTTTAAGTTTGCCTTAGATAGATTTAAGTTTACGTCATTTTACTTTAGTGCCCTTTAATTTTAGTCACGTTTTTAAATACTTGCACTTTACTTTAATTAGACTTAGATTTACTTAAAGAGCACTTTTACTTTTAAGTCTTTGCATTTAAATTTAAAATCACCCAAAAATATTCTTTTTCACCAAAGATCAACTAAGTCACACATAGGAGCCTAGATCAATTCGTTAAGATTCCGAGAACACGAACTTAATCTTTAAATTTTTATACGGGCAAAAGCCGTGTATCAAATAACTTCCGAATCGAGAGCTTCATCCGGAAACTTCCGAATCAAGGGGTGACCTAAAAGTTCCGAATCAAGGCAGATTTTACAAGTTCCGAATCAGCAAGTTCCGAACGAAGCATTGATTTGGATAGGTGACATATTCAGACCAATTTGTTCCGGATCAAGGATTTTGGTAATATTCCAAGTGAAGAAGAATCATTTCAACCAAAGGTGACATTTAGGATGAGTGATTGTTCCAAACGAAGGTTTATTCTGAATGAGCTGTATTCAGGTTATTATTAGCTTTTGTCTTTGATTTTTATCTTCAAGCTTTATTTTTCTTGCCTTTTTATTTAATTGCACTTTTAGATTATTTGCCTTAGTTTTAGTCGCACTTTAAGTTTGCCTTAGATAGATTTAAGTTTACGTCATTTTACTTTAGTGCCCTTTAATTTTAGTCACGTTTTTAAATACTTGCACTTTACTTTAATTAGACTTAGATTTACTTAAAGAGCACTTTTACTTTTAAGTCTTTGCATTTAAATTTAAAATCACCCAAAAATATTCTTTTTCACCAAAGATCAACTAAGTCACACATAGGAGCCTAGATCAATTTGTTAAGATTCCGAGAACACGAACTTAATCTTTAAATTTTTATACGGGCAAAAGCCGTGTATCAAATGGCGCCGCTGCCGGCTCTTTTCGTTAAGATCAACAGTTTTCTGTGCTAGACACGTTGCTTTTTGGGATCCGTTCACTTGTGAACGTTATTTTTCTTGCCTAAAAAAAAAATTCAAAAATCATAAAAATTAAAAATTGTTAAAAAACCATAAAAATTAAAAATTTCAAAAATCCAAAAAAGATTTTATCTTTCTTGTGTATATATATTGTCTTTGTGTTTGGTTTTGTTTTCTTTTACATTTTCAGGTGTATGCGTACTAGATCTTCTAATTATCAAGAGCCCGAGCCTCAAGAAGATTTAGATATGGAAGGTGTTAACAACAACATTCCACCGAACCTGAATAATAATAATAACAACAATGCTCTTCCATAGCCCGATCTTCGGACCATGGAGGAACTTTGTCAACCAACAATGTTTGGACGAGGAGGACCGATTGCGCCGCTGCAAATCAACGCTCCTGAGTTTTCGTTGAAGCACCACATGATTCAGCAAGTACAAACAAACCCTTTTAGAGGATTGCCTGATGATGATGCCAACAAACACCTCGACAAGTTCATTACAATCACCCAAAGCATGAAGTTGCCTGGGGCCACAATGGATGTACTCCGCCTACAACTCTTTCCACATACTTTATCGCATCATGCCGAGAAATGGTTTGATCGTCTCCCGAAGAATTCTATTCACATTTGGGATGACATGACTCAACGCTTTCTTTCGCGCTACTTTCCACCATCCATGGTCACAAGTCTTCGCAATCAGATCAGCGGTTTCATGCAAGACCCTGATGAATCTCTTTTTGACGCTTGGGAGAGATATAATGTCTTGATCGACCGTTGTCCAAACCACAACATGCTTCCGGTCACCTTGATCGATACTTTCTACAACGGATTGACTTTTCGAGATCGTGATACGATTAATGCAGCCGCCGGTGGCACATTCATGAAAAGGAGACCCGAGGAGTGTAGAGAGTTAATTGAAAACATGACTACTCATCATAAGAACTGGGATTCCTCTGCTTCTTCTAGAAACAACACGAGAGTCAATGTTTCTTCTACCTCAGCAAACCCTGAGATGACCGAACTCACCCGCATGATGGCTGAAATGATTAAGAGTATTACGCTTCTCGCTTCAAACCAACAACAACAACAAGTTAAAGCGGTTGCTAATCCTTGTGAAACATGTGGCGGTCCTCACTCATACACCGATTGTCCTTCGACACAAGGAAATCCGGAAAATGTGTATGCTGCTTACGGTTATTATTCACCAGAAAATTACCAAGCTAGACAACAAAGGGATAGAAATCTGCTGAGCTACCGTTCCAACAACTACCTTTCACCCGGTTTTTCTCCTCAAAACCAAAACCCCGCCAACAACTACAATAGAAGCAACCAAATCCCACCTCGTGCTTCTAACCCTTATCAACCACCCTGTTAGAAATACGTTTTACGTATTAAGAAGGATCGGTCACTCCAACGATAGTCCATGTAATAGCTCGTAGTTTAGTTAACTTTCTTTAATTAACAAACAAGTCCAAGCCTAGCCTACAACATGTGTAGGCCGGCCCAAATGTAAGCCCAAGCCCATGACAAGGGCTTGGGTATATAAACCCTCTCCTTTGATGGAGAGGGTGTGGTTTTCATTATTTTACACATAGTTGTTCTTAACTTTCTCTCTCTAGAAGTGCGAAATCCACCATCTTTCTATCTCTTTCTCTCTCTAAAATCATAAGCATAGATTTACAAATCTACAAATGGTATCAAGAGCTTGGGATGAAATATAGGTTTGTTTTTGTGTTGCGTATTGTTTTCTAAACAATTCGTATTGTATAAGTGTGTTTTGCCGAAATCTTCAAAAAATTTTTGTGTTTGATCGTAGTTTAAAGTAGTGTAACATAGGGATTCGTGCTTAAGAGTGTTCTTGGTATCTTGGTTTTCATTAAAACTTCAGTTTTCTTGGATCAAAAGTGCAAAAAAGGGTGTGTTCTACATTCCGAAATTTCAGCAGCAACATCCATCAGAAAGTACAACTGTACTTGGGCCTCCATCGCAATAACTTAATCATCGGAAAGGGTTAGGTTTCTACATTGCGATTGTTGGATTTTTATCACTTATTCCGATCTGAATCATTCCGATAGCTATTGCGATCTGAGATTCCGACGGGTATAAGGAAGTATTTTAAGTCGTTACTCTGCTCGAATTTTGTCAGCCACTTTGCGATCTGAACATTCCGATAGGGCTTTTGCGATCTGATCATTCCGATACCAACAACATTTCGACAAGGCTATATTCCGATCTGGTATTACGATCTGACATTCCGATCTGGTATTACGATCTGACATTCCGATCTGGTATTACGATCTGACATTCCGATCTGGTATTACGATCTGGTATTCCGATATGGTATTCCGATCTGACATTCCGATCAACATTCCGATAATCACAAATTTTTCCATAAACATTCGTGTGTAATTTTGACTTGGAATTTTTGGTTTATCGAGAACATATTTTAGGGGATTTTAACATTGTTTCTCGGTTTTAACTCACAACAACACAAAAATACTTAACCTTATTTCATTGATCGATCAACTTGGTAAATCTTAACTTATTGAAATGGAGTATACATCTCTTACGGATAAGTCCATCCTCTCGGGTACGGATAATCGTCCACCAATGTTGGTGAAGACTATGTATGAGGAATGGGCTTCCCGAATGGAACTTTATATGTTGAACAAGGAGAATGGACATCTAATTTGGGCATCGGTGCTCAATGGACCATTAGATTATGGTACTGTGACGGAAGGTACGACCACTCGTCCTCGCACAACGGGTGAGTTGACTGGAGATATGAAGAATCAAGATAAATGTGATAAGTATGCTACAAACATCATTCTCCAAGCTCTTCCTCCAGATGTCTACAAACTCGTCAGCAAACATAAAGTCGCCAAAGAGTTATGGGATAGAATTCGGGTTCTAATGCAAGGCACCTCGTTAACTAAACAAGAACGAGAGTGTAAGCTTTATGATACTTTTGATAAGTTTGCCTATGTGCCAGGGGAGACTCTCAATGATTACTATCTGAGATTTACCCTATTGTTGAATGAGCTTAACATCTATGGCATGGCAATTCCTACCTTTCAATTGAACACCAAGTATTTGAACACTCTTCCTCCAGAATGGAAAAAATACGTGACGGATGTTAAATTGGCTAAGGACTTGCATAACACCAATGTGGATCAACTTCAAGCTTTTCTTCAACAACACGAATGCCATGTGATCGAGGCTCGGTTGTCTACACCTCAAGTTCATGATCCACTTGCAATGTATGCTTCTCAACAAAACATGGCTTATACTTATCAGCAACCATCATACTTGCAGCAGACACCACCACACAACTATCAGCAACCACAACAACCATCTTATCCACCACTAGTGATGCCACATCAAGCATTTCAACAAGGTGTTCATCAACAATCTTTTCCACAGCAACCACCATATCAAACATCACCATCAAAAGCCAACACTTCTCCATTGGGTTATACTCCTCAGCAAGGATATTTTCCAATTGAAGCACAACCAGCACAAGCTTTCTACTCTAATGAACTTCCACCAATCGAAGCACCGGTCTTTACACCAAATGATACGCCAGCTGATGTTCTAAACCATCTCACCGCCTACTTGTCAAAACTTGTTGCAACTAGAGGATTTCCACCAACAAACAATCAGCTCCGCACCTCATCAAATCCTCGACAACAAGCCACTGTTCAAGATGGTCAAGTGATGGTGCAACCAATTCAGGGAAGGCAAAATTCATATGGACCTCCTACAAGGACTGGGAACAATCAAGCTGTGAATTCTCAAGCTAGTGGAAATGGGAGTCCTATTAGTCCTAAGAAGGTTGTGACTTGCTACAATTGCCGAGGACAAGGTCATATGGCTAGGGAATGCACTCAGCCAAAAAGGAGAAGGGATGATGCATGGTTTCGTGAGAAGATGTATTTGGTTGATGCTCAGTCTAAGGGGAAGATTTTGGATTCAGAGGAGTTGGCATTTCTGGCAGACCCAGGGGCAGCAGATACTGAAGGCATTGCAGTTGTTTCCACTTCTAATGCAGCTTATCAAGCGGACGATCTTGATGCATACGATTCGGATTGTGATGACATTCACTCTGCCCAAGCTGCTCTTGTTGCTAATCTTTCTCACTACGGTTCTGATGTCATCAGTGAGGTACCAACCACATCTAATAATATTGATGATAATCAATATCAAGTTGGGCATGAAAATGACAACCTCGAACAGCATTCGGGGACTAGTAACTCAAATGATGTGGTACCCAATCCAACACATTTGAGTGAACCTCAACCAAATGCTACGACGGGTATGGAATCTTATGCTCAACATGATTTGGTAATGGTGCCTAAACATATTATTGATCAAATGCATATGGCCCTCAGACAATCCGTAGATACCAATTCCACCCTAACTGCTGAGCTTGCGTTGCATAAAGAAAAGGTCAAAACTTTTGAAATGGTCCCTCAAGAAGAGAAAATAACATGTTCTGAATTTGACCAATTTCGTTTTGCAAAGATTGAACACTTGAAAGAAATAGAGTCATTAAAAGCTAATCTTTCTAATGAATTAAAAGAAAAGGAGTCGGTTGTCAATGATTTTCAGAAACTTAAAATGGATTTCGAAACTCTCGAGTCTAAAAAGGTTGAATCGGAAATTAATGCTACCAAACTTCTTAAATTCAAAGAACAACAGCTTTTAAAACAATACGCTTCCACAGAAAAGGTTCATCTTTTAACTAAATCATTTAAAGAATTCGAACTTAAGCGTCTTCAAGATTTACCACCAAATCCCGGTTATGCAAAACAAGCTCAGGAATATATTCCCGGCCTTTATGATATGACCATAATTGGCAAATCGAAAGAAGCACCTTTTGTTCGTAGCACTGAGGAGACACAATCACTTAGGGATGAAACTCATTCTAAAATGCTTTCAAAATTCCATACAATTGATTATGATCAACATAACAAAGATCAATTTTCGAAAAAGACACGCATTCGCTTACAAAAGGAATTAGCAGAATTAACAGTTCTTGTGCCCCAAAGTTTGTCAAATGAAAACCTTCCTAGTACGTCTCCTACACTCGTCAAAAAGGATTTAACGAAGTTAATTCCACCGGTAAGTAAGGCGTCCGTTAACTTAAATACGGTTCACCAACACTTAGCCAATTTTGACAAGGTCATTTTGGAACGTACGACGGCCACGGCCATAACGGAAGGTGAATGGAACTTTGAGCACACTAGAGCTGCATTTCGAGATGAAATTGTTCCGTTTGTAAACAATGTTAAGGCTTGTCTTCGTAATATTGATCAAGATTTGTTTTTGGAAATAGAAGAAGTTAGACGGGTTTTCAATGAAATGGAAGATGCTTATGAAAACAGTTTACTTGAAATAGAACGGGTTTCACGCCATAATGATCTGCTTCTGAATCAAGTGATGTCTCATGATATAGTTTCTGTCTGTGTGAATACTAGTGTTGATAATGATTCTATTGTGCATAATGTTGAATCTGTGGATACCATGGTAGATAGTACTAGTCACGAATCTGACGCTGAATTTTTAAAGCTTCAAGATTCATATTCATCGCTTTCAAAACGTTTTGATGAGATTCAAACACATTGTATTTCGCTTGAATGCAAGCAACAATTTATTCAAGAAATCTTTGAAACGTCATTCGAAGGTGTTAATATCGATGATGCAAATTTTGAAAAGAATTTTCGATTGAATTTACAATCAAAACAGCGTCAGCCAAGTGACAAAGTTGCTAACTCTTTGCCGATAGAAATAGAGAAATCTAAGGAGCTTAACTGTGTGAACGTACTTGAGGCCGCTGAGAGTTTTAGACTTGATCTAGACAATCAAGTTTCCAAGATTTTGTCCAAAGTTGATAACTTAAAACAGAAAAATACACGACTCTTCGATTCAGTAAAGCCCGCATGTGCTAATACCACTGCACAGAATCAATCATTGATTGAACGATTGAATCGAAAGTCGGTGGAAATATCTGATTTGAGGGAACAAATTTGTGATAAGAATCTGGTCTTGGCTGAGTTAAAGGAAACACTTCGAACTCTAAGAGGTAAGAATGTTGTGGATAACGCAGCCACTATCTCAGCATCGTCCTCTAGTGCAATCAAACGAACCCTTATAGCCGTCACACCACTTAACAAGGGCCCTAGGACTAAACCATCTCAAACTTTGGTCACTAAAGATAAGGCGGAATCAAAACCAGCTTCTAATATTCCCGTGTTGCCTTCTACAGGAGTAAGCACCACTACTAAGGCTCAAAGATCTAAGCTTAAAAGAAACAAGAAGAATGATAGGATCTTGCCCCCATCTAGTAGTCAAGTGAAGAAGAAAGTAGAAGCCCATCCTAGGAATGTTATTTCTGTTTTGAATAAAAAGAATCATGTAGCTAAACCTAAAGGCTCTGCGGTTGTGCAGCGTTCTAAGCCTACTGTGAATTCTAATTTAAAATGCTGGAATTGCAATGAATGTATGTTTTCTAGTCGTCATGATTCTTGCCTTATTGACCATGTGAATGAGATGCATGCCCGGAAAAATGGATTAGAATGGAAACCGACTGGGAAAGTGTTAACCCAAGTTGGTTGGATGTGGCGCCCCACTGGTAGAACTTTCACTATAGCAGGAAATATGTGCCCTTTAACTAGGATCACTCCCACTGAAGTGAAGAAAGCGTGCCCTTTAACTAGGAGTACCAAGGCTACCAAAACACAAGCGTGTCCTTTAATTAGGAACACTGACACTACTGTAGGAACCAAGTGCCCTTTAAATAGGTCTACTCCCACTGTAGTGCCCGCGAATAATCCAAAACCTAAGAAAGTTGGAACAGTAAAACCTGTTAGTGCTAAAACTCACATTAGAAAACGCAGGAAATCAAAGGGTCACACAAATGTTAGCAATTCTGATAATCTTATATCTGTATCTGCTAACACTCCGGAACCAATAGTTTCCAATGCATTGTCTACTGTTGTTGTTGAAAACAGGTGGTCCAAATTGTTCTCTGGTATTTGGACTCTGGTTGCTCCAAGCATATGACCAAAGATCGCTCTCAGCTCAGAAATTTCGTCAGCAAGTTTCTTGGTACGGTTCGATTTGGAAATGATCATATTGCAAAGATAATGGGTTATGGTGAATATCATATTGGGAATGTTATAATTTCGAGAGTGTATTATGTGGAAGGTCTCGGTCACAACTTATTTTCTGTGGGACAATTTTGTGATGCAAACCTAGAAGTTGCTTTTCGAGAGCATACCTGCTTCATTCGTAATTTAGAAGGGGTTGATTTATTGAAAGGTACTCGAGGGAATAATTTGTATACTTTGTCTCTACAAGACATGATGGCCGCTTCTCCCGTATGTCTTCTCTCCAAAGCATCGAAGACTAAGTCATGGTTATGGCATCGACGGTTATCTCATCTTAACTTTGACGCTATTAATCACTTGGCGAAAAACGAACTTGTTCGTGGTCTTCCTAAACTATAATTTCACAAGGATCATTTGTGTTCCGCGTGTACAATGGGGAAAAGCACTAAGAAGTCTTACAAACCCAAGACTGAAGACACCAACCAAGAGAAACTTTCTCTGTTGCATATGGATCTTTGTGGGCCAATGCGTGTTGAAAGTCTTAGTGGCAAAAAGTACATCCTCGTCATTGTCGATGATTACTCTCGGTTTACATGGGTGAAATTTCTTAAAGCAAAAAATGAGGCACCTAAATTCATCATCAGATTTCTCAAGATGATTCAAGTGCGTCTCAACACTACTGTCCGACGCATTCGTACAGATAATGGAACCGAATTTGTGAATCAAATTTTGCGTGATTATTATGAAGAAGTTGGCATATCTCATGAAACATCCGTTGCACGCACTCCACAACAAAACGGTGTCGTTGAAAGGCGAACTCGCACACTTATGGAAGCTGCTCGAACAATGTTAATTTACGCAAAGGCTCCATTGTTTTTATGGGCAGAAGCAGTATCTACAGCAGTGTACACCCAAAACCGGTCACTAATTCGTAAACGCCATGGTAAAACACCCTATGAGCTTCTCCATGGAAAAGTACCAGATTTATCATATCTTCATGTATTTGGTTCTCTTTGCTATCCAAATAATGATGGTGTAAATTTGGGAAAACTTCAACCAAAGGCTGATATTGGTATTTTCATTGGTTACGCCCCCGCAAAGAAGGCATACCGAATCTACAACCGTAACTCTTGCAAGATCCTCGAAACTATGAATGTTGATTTTGATGAGCTGACAGCAATGGCTTCTGAGCAAAGCAGCTCTGAACCCGCACTTCATGAAATGGGACCCAGTAATATTAGTTCTGGTCTTGTCCCAAACAACCCTACTTCATCATTTATACCACCTACTAGGAATGAATGGGATACGTTATTTCAACCGTTCTTTGATGAATTCTTTACTCCTCCAAGTATTGTTGCTCCAGAACCTGAGGTAATAGCTCCGGTAACCGAAGTTGTCGCTCCAGCCACCGTTGCACAATCAGACACATCTGCACCTACAATTGGTCAAGATATACCTTCAACGAGTAATTCTCAACCAACACATGTAACAACTACCCACGTCATGCCTATTGATGATGAAGAGGATGATGATGATCACGATTTGGAATTCGCTCAAATGCGTGAACTTCCATTCTTTGGTATACCAATTCCCGACCCTAATCAAGCCGGGTCGTCCACCTCAGAGGAAGCTCCTTCTACAGTTTACTCCAATCCACGGATTCGTGAACATGACAGCAAGTGGACAAAGGATCATCCTATAGATTCTATTATTGGTGACCCTAATCGTCCTGTATCCACACGAAGTCAGTTACAAGAAAGTGCAATGTTTTGTCACTTTGATGCTTTTCTCACTGAAGTTGAACCTAAGACATGGAAAGAAGCTTTTACTCAATCCTGTTGGATAGAAGCTATGCAAGAAGAACTTAATGAGTTTATACGTCTTGAAGTATGGGAACTTGTCCCATGCCCGGATCAAGTGCAGTTACTCACTTTAAAATGGGTTTACAAGGTGAAACTCGATGAGTTAGGCGGAATATTGAAAAACAAAGCTCGACTAGTAGCTCGTGGATACAAGCAATTATTGGGCGTCGACTTTATGGAATCCTTTGCACCTGTTGCCCGTTTGGAAGCTATTAGACTATTCCTCGCTTATGCAGCCCATATGAATATGATCGTCTATCAGATGGATGTGAAGACGACATTTCTTAATGGTGAAATCAAGGAAGAAGTCTATGTTCAACAGCCGGATGGTTTTGTGAATCCTAATTATCCTAATCATGTGTACAAGCTTAAGAAGGCTCTCTATGGGTTGAAGCAAGCTCCACGCGCATGGTATGATCTATTGTCACAATTCCTCATTACTCAAGGCTTCGCAAAAGGCAAGGTGGATCCCACGCTGTTCATTCAGAAACGAGGTAAAGATATGATTATGATACAAATATATGTTGATGATATTATATTTGCAGCCTCGACCCAAACCTTATCGGATGAGTTTGGGACACTCATGTCTTCCAAGTTTAAGATGTCAATGATGGACAAGGTATCATTCTTCTTAGGACTTCAGATATCTCAGAGTCCCAGAGGCATCTTTATTAATCAATCCAAATATGCCCTTGAATCGCTTAAGAAATATAAGATGGAATCTTGCGACCCCGTGGACACTCCAATGGTGGAGAAATCTAAGCTTGATGCAGATCCACATGGAGTTGCCGTTGATCCGACACTTTATCGTGGAATGATCGGTACTCTTCTGTATATCACAGCCAGTCGACCTGATCTTCAGTTTGCTATATGTATGTGTGCCAGGTATCAAACTAGGCCTACTGAGTTACACTTAGCTACTGTTAAAAGGATCTTTCGATATCTTAAAGGAACCATTAATCGGGGACTTTGGTATTCGAAGGACTCTTCTATTGCACTAATTGCATATGCAGATGCGGATCACGCGGGTTGTCAAGATACAAGGCGTAGCACGAGTGGAACTTTGCAACTACTAGGAGATCGACTAATCAGTTGGGCATCGAAAAGGCAGAAAAGCGCTGCAATTTCAAGTACGGAAGCAGAATACATAGCTATGTCCGGTTGCTGTGCTCAAATTCTTTGGATGAGATCGCAATTAACCGACTATGGTCTAGGTTTCAACAAGATTCCGATGTACTGTGACAACAAGAGTGCAATTGCCTTATGCTGCAACAACGTTCAATTCTCCCGGTCGAAGCATATTGACATTCGCTACCATTTCATCAAGGAGCAAGTAGAAAATGGAGTAATCGAGCTTTACTTTGTCCGATCTGAGTATCAATTGGCGGATATTTTCACGAAGGCTTTAGATCGCGCTCGAATTGAATTTTTGGCCGACAAGCTAGGAATGAGAACCTTCTCGCCTGAGACTCTTAAGGAACTAGCAGATGAAGCGAAAGAATAGTGGTGGTAAAACTATTCTCCGTATCCTTGGTGATCATTTGTATATATTGTTTATATTTTTATCCACAAAAGCAAAATACAAAAATATAAAACCATATAAAAACCATAAAAATTGAAAAATCTAGAAAAATCCAAAAATATTTTTACTTTATTTTTCAAAGGCATGTCTTTTGGTACGATAATATTTACGGCCTTAGAAATGTTGATTAATATCGACACGGCGCCATAAATAGAGTTCGTACAAAAGTTGTAAATATATCATAAAACATGCCTAAATGGCTTGTAGTTATTTCAGACTGCAACCCGGTTTTCACATTAAAGTCAAGTATTTCTTATGAAAACTTTGGCTCTCAACGGGAATTAATTTTCTCGGGCAAGGTTTACTTTAAAACCTTGTAAGGGATCAAGTTTACTTTATAACTTGGTCTAACACAAATCTATGTACGTTTCAGTGCATTTATTTGTTAAAACAAGAGAAGTCTTGTTTTTATGAAGCTATCATCTCTACAACCATGCTATCTACAATTGGTATCTACATAGTCGACGATGCGACTACTCAACCGACGACTACAGCTCTTTCAATAGAACACGGGTCAACAATTGAGGGGGAGCAATTGTCAAGCATTCATAATCTTCGATGCCGAACGTGCCAAGTTCACAAGTGGGTGTCAAGACAACAATACCAATCATACATGTGGTGTCAAGAGATGACTTCAGACGTGGCGAGGCGACCAACATATGCTGACAAGAACCATTTGATCTTATCATATGATGTTCTCATCTATCAGGTACAACCTTGTCAATTTTTCTAATATGGTGAATATGTGATCATGTTACAAATCGGTATCATATCTCACATAGTTGGTATCATGAAGATAAAACGGACTCGCATTTTTCTTCCCAAAATGTTTGTTAAAACTTCATTAAATCAATTGATATTAAAAACATCGATTGGGTTAATTTTTTAATATGGGGGAGAAAATGTGATTTAATATGGGATATTATCACAAATGGTTTGACTTAATGTGCTGGCTCATCCCGACATGTGCGAAATGTTTTCGAATATCGTGGCATATGTTAAGGGGGAGCAAAATGGATTTGCATATCAAAATGGATTTTCATGGTGACATATACTTACCCAAAACCCATTTATTTCACGACGATGAAGATTGTGGTGACATAAGGATGGTAGGATAGGTTAAGTCCTATGATTCTTCCAGAACCGGAGGAATCTTCCCAAGGACATTCCATAGCTAGAAATAGTAGTCCTTAGGAAAGTTGGAGAAAGATTGTGAACGCAGTTGAATGCCGACCAAGTACTTAAGTTAGCACTGGAACAATCACAACAAGGTGCTAGTTATGACGTATTGGTAAGCATTGAAGGGGTTGAAGAATGAAAAAGAATTGTAATGATAAAGGGTGTAAAGAAAGAAGGCCTCCTTACAACTTTAGGCAGAAACCGGGTCAATACATATGCTATTGAGATCATTTTAATGATTCTTGATATTGAAGACAGACATCATGAACCCAGTGATGCAATGCACAACCCATCCCAGCTAACTCAGATATCTCTTAAAAGATATTTGTTTTAATCACACGGAGACAACACGTTATCTATTGATTTATTCACTCCGAATAAATTGGTATTGAAAAGGTGGCACTCCTCTCCAGCCTCCGATCACTAAAATCTAAAATGCACGATCGAGTCTAGAGCCATTTGAGATCATCAAATATCTCATTAGGACACACTTTCATATTTCCTTGCCTCTTCACACACTGTGAAAAGTTAGAAAGATTTTAAGAGTCCTACGCAAAATCTTCATGATCCTGCCTGAACATCCGAGTAATACGAAAGTATTTACAATGAAGATGGAAATCCTTCTTGAGCGAATATCAAAAAGCTCATGGTAGGTGACTTGTGCGATTCTTTATGAATCAAACTTGTGATAACTAGAAAGCAACGGCTGTTTAATTCTTAACTGAATTTAAACACGTTCCAGGCCTCTACGCAATATCTTAGTGATCTTGCCAGAACACTCAGAGTGATACCTTTGTGTTCACGGTGATGAGTGGAAATCCTTCTAGTGTTAACCTCAAACAGCACTTGGTAGGTAACTTGCAAGATTCTATACGAATCAAGCTCGTGACAACTGGAAAGCAACGATGGTGCGGTTCTTAATTGAATTTCACTTGTTCCAGGAACATGAATTGACGGCTTCAAATCATGCGGATATTATTATCCAAATGATTCACTCTTTATGTTCGCAGTCAGCTTTGGACGGTCGAATAAAGAGAACGGGTTTACCCGCGAAATCCTGTCAGGAAGTTACTTAATTGAAACTATCCGTCACGGGTACGATATCTAATATCGTCCAACGGTCTTCACCGACCGGAGGTAAAATGCTACCGATTTAGAATGAAATGTTCAAAGCCATTTCGTTCGTGTCTACTTATGTTGCGGCATTTGAAGACGGTGGCGTTGCGGAATCCGAGAAGAAGTCGTCCCCGCATGCTTATACTTTATGCACTTAATACCTCATCTAATTGAAGAAAGCCTAAAAGTTAAGTCTTCCGCTGTATCGAACTCTGAAGCTCTCAAGAATTACTAAGGTATAAGTATGTGGGACGTGAGGTCACGAAGAGGCGAAGATCACAAGTGATGGATGCACAAGATCAAGGCAAGAGATTAATGCTCAAGATTGATATCAAAGATCACATCAGCATGTTCACCAGAAAAAGAAAAAGAAAAGAAAGACGAAGACTACGAGCTCAAGACAAGCATAGTATGCTAGGTTTATTTCATTATTGTAACTCGGGTAACGCCCTTGTTTTGAGTGACCTCCCTTAGGGGGAGATTGTTGGAAATACGTTTTACGTATTAAGAAGGATCGGTCACTCCAACGATAGTCCATGTAATAGCTCGTAGTTTAGTTAACTTTCTTTAATTAACAAACAAGTCCAAGCCTAGCCTACAACATGTGTAGGCCGGCCCAAATGTAAGCCCAAGCCCATGACAAGGGCTTGGGTATATAAACCCTCTCCTTTGATGGAGAGGGTGTGGTTTTCATTATTTTACACATAGTTGTTCTTAACTTTCTCTCTCTAGAAGTGTGAAATCCACCATCTTTCTATCTCTTTCTCTCTCTAAAATCATAAGCATAGATTTACAAATCTACACACCCACCCAACAACACCCACCCATTAATCCCGATGTTGACACCATCATGAGAACTCAAGGTGAGCAAATCAAGAATCTACAGAGCCAAATAATCAATTTGAAAGGAGATATCTTGAAGCAAGGTAATGACATCAGAACCGAGGTTCGTGAAAACCTTCAATCCTCTTTCATCACTCAAACAACTGAATTAAAGAATCTGTTGGCTAGTTTCTTGCCCGAAGCTCAACCTTCTTCTTCTTCGGGTTCTCTACCTTCAAACACCGTCACTAATCCGCGAGCTAATGTGAGTGCTATAACTACGCGTAGTGGAATTACCATTGTCAATCCACCCTCTCCACCACCATCATCTACACCTCCTCCACCACCATGTATCCCTATTACTCTTCCACCTAGTAGTAGTACACCATTACCGTCTCCGCCTCGTCATGACGATGTATCCCGGACCCTTCAACATCACAACCTTCACCAACTACACCTTCACCTAACCCTTATCAACCCAGAATCCCATACCCTTCTCGCATAGGCAAGACCAACGAGCTAACTAAGAATGATGCTCAAGTGACTAGCTATATTAAGATGCTTTCTCAAATGAACTTCAACATTAGCTTTCTTGAAGCACTTGTCCACATGCCCAAATTTGTTAAAGCATTTAAGGAATTGCTTAACAAGAAGGAGAAGCTGATTGAACTCGTCAACACACGCTTAAATGAAAACTGCTCTGCAGTCATTCTTAGAGAACTTCCGGAAAAGCTTGGAGATCCCGGTCGTTTTGTGTTGCCTTGCGTGTTCAACAAAACTGAAGAATTTACTGCCCTTGCTGATCTCGGGGCTAGTATTAATTTGATGCCACTCAGCGTTTGGAAAACACTATCATTGCCCGATCTCATTCCAACAAAGATGACTCTCGAACTTGCAAATCGCACTCTCGCTTACCCCGTTGGTATAGCCGAAGACGTGTTTATCAAAGTTGGCACATTTACTTTCCCGATCGATTTTGTCGTAGTTGATTATGAAATGGACCCTCGTATTCCTTTAATACTTGGTCGACCATTTTTGAGAACCGGACGTGCTTTAGTAGATGTGGCCGAAGGTGAGTTAATCTTACGAGTCGAGGATGATTCAAAAGTTTTTAAAATGGGGAAGCTTACAGGCAAATCCTTTGTAGGCCGAGAATCAGTGAATATGATCAATGTGCTCGATGACTTTACCGTCTATGACAATCCTCTATTCGAGTCTTCCACTGATAATCCACTTTTTAATGATGATGTGGATGATTCTCACTCTATTTTGGACGCTTCTCCCATTTATGATTCGCCACCGGTCTTTGATGCTTATGATGATGATGATTCTAGCTCAGATTCGGATGATTTTGATTGTACTTCTGAGTATCCCGAGCTGCCCACTTTCGATGATTTTGATGAGGCTGATACTCTATCGAGCGATTCTTCACATGATGAAGATCCTCCACCATCACTCGATCCTACTTTGGACGATTATTCATTTAAGGAAGATTTCTCTGAATTTCTCAACACATACTTCCCTCATGAGAGTGATGCTCCTCCTTTTGACTTTGAAGATTATCGTCTTGATCCTACTTTGGATTTGAAGAGCATTTTGTCAAAGGAGAAGAAACCGATCGACACCGAAATCCGTTGCACGTATGATTTGACACCTCTTTGTCCCACTTCTGAGGACGAGGTTGTGCTTCTTTGCGGATCTTCTTCACACTCGGCTGAGCCTGAGTGCTATTTTCCCTTAAAGGAAAAGGTGTTCGACCCTGGTATTGAAGTCTTTAAGCCATCTCAGTATCCACCTGATGAAATAAAAGGAAAAATCATTGGAACTATTGAAGCCATGCTTGCACCACACCATACTTGCTTCCACCATGCTCCATCGCTGCTTAAAGGAACCTTGCCACTGCTCTTTTGGCTTGCCTTGTTCGCCTTAAGCTCTTGCTTATTGATGGATGAAAACTATGTCTTTGATCCTGGTAGATTTGTTTCATGCTACCTCCGTTGATGATCAAGGTCGAGTCAGGCTCACGACTCGGTTAACAAAAATCAAGCGCTTCTTGGGAGGCAACCCATGCATCTATCTTTCCGCTTTCTTTACCATACGTGTAGGGGGGACCCTTTGGATTGCTATTTCCTCTCCTCACTTCTTAATCAGGGATTCGAGCTTCAATGATCCACTCTTGATGATTCTTGACGACCCGTGATTCCGTGTTCTACTTCTTCCCGGTTCTATCCTAAACTCTTTTCGATTCACTATTTTATATATTTTCTCAATATTAAAATAGGAATCTCTTTAGTTGTCTTTTCCTTAGCGAGATTTAAACAACGTGCACAATGTCCTAAGTGTAGGGGAGCTTACTCCCACATGCTTAAACATTGAGGACAATGTTTATCTTAAGTGTAGGGGGACTTCTATCGAAGTTAAGTGGTCTTTTCCTTGTATTTGTCCTCATTTTAACCGGAAAATCAATTTTTCGACATTTTTCAAAATTTTTGATCTATTTTGGCCTATCAGTTGTTATCCTTGTATAGTTATTTCCTTTCTTTGCTAGAATAAATGTTTAATAAGTGGTTTTAATTTTCAGACGTTGTGAATCTTTTGAATCAATCCGAGTTTACTCTAGCTAGTATCCTTAACGTGTTTAAGTCATGTTTTGCTAGGCTTTTATATAGGGAGCTGTAAAACGCGAAAGTCTTAACTCTCACGGGTTAAGAACAAGAACTTTTCGCAAGTTCCTATAATTGATCCTAGAGAGTCGTTTATCAGGGAACTTTAAGATGCGATTTCTAAACTTGAAAGAGTCTAAGAATTTGCAAGATCCTATAGGCGACTCGAAAACCCAAAACTTTGATTTAATAGGCTAAGTATCCACGAGTCTCATTACTTGAGATTTTAAACTGTGGAGAACGAGAGATGATAGAGCCAATTATAAGTTTGGTATTCTTTCATGAATTTATGTGAGTTAATTATGATCCTATTCTCCCATCGCTTGCTAATAATTTATTTGCTAATAAATAAGGTTGTACGATTTGAAAAGTTACTTAGCTTCTAGCCCCAGATCGTTTAAAAGTTGCTCGGTAATGACGAGAGTTCATAGCCAAGGCATAACTTATGAAGCGGGGCGCGAAGATTGGCGAGTCCGAAAAGGCCCTAACAAGGCATGAGGGCTATGTTTTGTTGCTAAAGATCCCAAGTGATGTGAAGAATCATTTATCGAAAATCAATATGAAGGATCGAGACACACGACGTTAAGCAAAACTCCCCAAAAGTCATGGAGAAGTGTATCCGAAAAGACCCTAACAAGGTATGAGGATAAATAGATCCAAGTCATAAAAGGAGGCGGATCGTTGTATATCAAAGTCCAAAATAAAGATTGGAGAAAAATGAAGAAGTCGTGGTCCAAGTATGAATCTCTCAAAACTTCAAGTGAAGAAATTCCAATTATGAAGAGAAGACCATTATTTCATGAACGTCTCTCAAGATTTGAAGTATGAAGTCGCTGCCAAATATCGGCCCGAGAAAGGTCTCAAATCGCGAACCAAGTTATGCCAAGATATGAACTTTCTGATATCCCGAGAAGCAGTTTTAAAAGATTTGGTCCTTTAGCTAACTATTGATTAAATCGTGCACTTTATTTTCAGACTAAATAATTATCGAAATAAGTCAAACAATGCATCTTCGTGATCATTCAAGACAAATAATAAAATATAAGAGATACCCATAGGAATAAGGGAGTCTAAGTGAATAATTGACCCACATGAGTTCGTGTTAGTTTACTAACTTATAATAACAATGATCTAGTTTTTAAGCTTGGTTTGGAGAAAGTGAAAATTTGAGGATGATGATTATTCATAACATTTTCAAAACCCAAGGTATGCTTTTAATTTCTTTATTTTGTATGTTTTTTTTATTTTCTATCTCTTTAATAATGGCCAACGTGGATTGATTATGATGAAAAGTGTAATCTTGCTTTGTAACTAATGCATTGCATGAGGACATTGCAATGGTCAAGTGTAGGGGATTTGATAGGTGTGTAAACACCCATCTTTTCTACCACTTAACTACAATAATAACCGGACCAAAACGTGTATTTTATGTCTTTTATGTCGGAATTATGCGTGGTTTGTGTTTTTGTTGTGATTTAGGATGAAAAGGTGAAAAGTGGAGAAAACACGAACATTCACGGGCATTTATGGACTTTTATTGAAGAAAAGGATAAAAGACGAAGTCAAGAAGTCAAGAGTGCAAAAAGAACGAAAGTCCACGACCAATTCTGAAGATTTATCGAAGAAAAAGTCAAAAGACGGAAGTTTATCAAAAGCCGAAGAATTCAAGTCTATTTTATTGAAGAATTTAAAGACGAGTTCAAAAGAAATCCCGACGTCAAAAGTCCCTTAAGTCCAAGATTAAAGAAGATTAGAAGAAAAGGACTAAGTACGCAATTAATGAAGATTAAAAGAAGGAGGGACTTAATTATGCAATTAAGAGAAAAGGAAAGAGGGGAGGAAGCTTCCTTAATCCTCCCCTATAAATAGATTAGGATGTTTATTTTTCACTCTTGTTGGCTAGGGTGACACTAGTTCTTCCACCATTTAAATACTTGTCATTTACTTTTCATGTCATTTAAACTTCATGTTATGCACCTTAATTATCATTTAATTCCAAGTAAGTTTTCATTTTAATTATTGTCAAATCTTTACTTTATCTTGTCAATCTCTTATCTACCTTTCTTATTCTTTGATTTGTTGTGTTTATGTTTATGTTCATGCTTTTATTTTGATCCAAAGTGGTTTTTGATTATTGTGGTAAAAGTTGTTTAATTTCATGTTTTTAATTGTTTGTTGATGCTTATTCATTGAATCGTTACTGTTTATATTCATACTTGTGTTTGATTTTGGTTACTGTTTGTTTATATCTGCTACTGTATCCATCTCCTTGTTCTTCGGGGGTTTTTGCTTTGTTTCTGATATTTCCAGGAGAAGTTCCGAACCAAAGAAGGAGGGAAGAGCTCATTCGGAACTCCCAAAGTTCCGAATCAAGGTTTCATCCGGAACTCCAAAAGTTCCGAACCAAACTTGTTCATCCGGAACTTTCAAAGTTCCGGACGAAGTTAAAACTTCCGAACCAAAGGGATTCATTCGGAACTCCAAAGTTCCGAACCAAGGGTTTCATTCGGAACTTTTCAAAAGTTCCGAATCAACTTAAAGTTCTGAATCAAGGAACAAAGTTCCGAATAAAGGCTTTTCATTCGGAAGTCATAAACTTCCGAGTCAAGGTTGTTCATTCGGAACTTCCAAAAGTTCCGGATCAAGGGTCATCTTCCGACTCAAGGAAGGTTCATTCGGAAGTTCAAAACTTCCGAGTCAAGAGCTTCATCCGGAAACTTCCGAATCAAGGGGTGACCTAAAAGTTCTGAATCAAGGCAGATTTTACAAGTTCCGAATCAGCAAGTTCCGAACGAAGCATTGATTTGGATAGGTGACATATTCAGACCAATTTGTTCCGGATCAAGGATTTTGGTAATATTCCAAGTGAAGAAGAATCATTTCAACCAAAGGTGACATTTAGGATGAGTGATTGTTCCAAACGAAGGTTTATTCTGAATGAGCTGTATTCAGGTTATTATTAGCTTTTGTCTTTGATTTTTATCTTCAAGCTTTATTTTTCTTGCCTTTTTATTTAATTGCACTTTTAGATTATTTGCCTTAGTTTTAGTCGCACTTTAAGTTTGCCTTAGATAGATTTAAGTTTACGTCATTTTACTTTAGGCCCTTTAATTTTAGTCACGTTTTTAAATACTTGCACTTTACTTTAATTAGACTTAGATTTACTTAAAGAGCACTTTTACTTTTAAGTCTTTGCATTTAAATTTAAAATCACCCAAAAATATTCTTTTTCACCAAAGATCAACTAAGTCACACATAGGAGCCTAGATTAATTCGTTAAGATTCCGAGAACACGAACTTAATCTTTAAATTTTTATACGGGCAAAAGCCGTGTATCACACCCTAAGGCTCTAATGACAAGGTTCGTGCTACATGCCCCACACCCTAAGGCTCGTTGAGCTCATGTTTTAATCTTATTCTTTCTTTATTTAGATATATATAGTAGGCCCAATTCCGCGGTCCCATGGTCTGAATACCTCCTACTTAGTGGTTATGAGCCACCTTAGTCGGAAGTCCACAACGCTGGCACCCTCAATGTGTTTATGCTTTAATTACAAGGAGATAAAAGATTTGGCTAAGAGCTAAGATATCGAATCTACACCGCAAAAATCCTCATTTATTAAGCAATTAAATATATAAGCGGGAAGAAAGAGCCACAAAAACTCATATAAGCAAGAATTAACCCTTAAACTTATTATCAACTCTATCATCTCTCGTTCTCCACAATTTAAAATCTCAAGGAATGAGATTCGTGGATGCTTAGCCTAATAAACCAATTAAGGTCCATATGGTTAAGGATACTAGCTAGAGTAAACTTGGATAAGTAAACTCGGGTTGTGTCATAATTTTCACGACGGGCCTAATATATCAAAGATATCTAAACTTGTTAAAACCATTTTATTCATTTATTTAATTTTGACTTTATTCTTGAAATGGAAAATATAAATACGATGCGATGACAAAAGGAAAGAAAATAAATACAAATACTACTAGGCCAAAATAGATCAAAAATTTGAAAAACGCTGAAAAATTTATATTTTCCGGTTAAATGGGGTCAAACTCTTGGAAAAGTCCACTAAAATTCGATAGAAATCCCCCTACACTTAATATAAACATTGTCCTCAATGTTTAAGCATGTGGGAGAATAAACTCCCCTACACATAGGACATTGAGTACGTTGTTTAAATCGAGCTAAGGAAAGGACAACTAAAGTGATTACATTTATTTGTCTTATTTATATACATATATGAATCACAATGGCAAAAACTTATCGAAGGAACCGGGTACATGGGAACACGGGATCACGGGTCGCATCAAAAACACCAAAAGTGGATCATTAAAGCACATGTCCCTCCACACAACATCACAACACAAACAACCTACTTGGCTCCCCCTACACTTATTGGTGAAAATGGGTGAAGGTGAAAAAGGGTGGAAAGGGTAAAAATGTAACCTAGTTATACGATGCTTGATTTATTTATCACGAGTCTCTAGCTCGACTCGATTTCCCGAATGTCATCATTCAAATGGGAAAATCATGGAAAAACTGATATTTTCAAGGGAGGAAAATCCCTCCATGATAAAGGGTGAAACATAGTCATATAAGGAATACCCCATGAAAATCCACTCGGGTCAAACACATAATTTCCATCACAAAAAGAAATAAACCACGAGTGGTAAAATCATACAAGTTAAAGAAAAGTGGGGTACCCTTAGTCAAAAGTCTCTTACGAGGAAAAGTGTTATGGTGATATGGCAATGATAGCACGAAAGTCTCTATTCCAGGATCAAACACTAATTCCTTAATGGGAAAATAGCAAGAGGTGTTGACATTTAAGCTCAAAATATCATCAAAATCCAAAGTGGGAAAGTCGTCCTCGTCCAAACTTGATGTGAAAACATAAGTATCGTCGGAGTCATAGGAAAACTCTTCCTCATGAGGAAAATAGGTATTTAGAAAGGTATCTAAATCCTCCTCAAATGTAATAACCTCTAAAGTAGGAATGATCTCTAAGAGTGGAGGATCCTCCTCAAAAGTCATGACTTCTAAAATTGGAGTATAAAAGTCAAAAGGAGTCTCCATGGAAGAATCACTCATAGAGATATGAGGTGCATTAAGATCATGGGGTGGGTCATCAAAGTTAATGAAATCTCTTAAAGAAGTGTCATCATCGTAATTATCAAAGATTGGTTGATCAAAAATGGGTGGGTCAAAAGTGGGTGGGTCAAAAGATAGGTCGTCTAAACCGAAGATAGTGTGATCACTTGAAGAAGTGTCATCACTATAGGTGTCATAAATAGTAGTTTCCAAAATTTGAGGCTCTAAGGGAAGGGATGAATTTATCACAAAATCATTTTGATTAGACTTTTGATTTCCAAAAGGATTAATAAAACTCTCTTCATTATCATAATTAAGAACATCAATCATATTGACCGACTCTTTTTCATTTGATTTTGTTAGGATTTTTCCCATTTTAAAAACTTGTTGTTCATCCCTAACCCTTAGAATTAACTCCCCTTTGGCTAAATCAACTAAAGCTCTTCCGGATCGTAAGAATGGTCTACCAAGTATTAACGGAATACGAGGATCCATCTCATAGTCGACGACGACAAAGTCCACGGGAAAAGTGAATGTACCAACTCGAACAAAATGTCTTCGGTAATACCAACGGGTATGCGAGAGTTCTATTAGCTAACTCGAGAGTCATGCGAGTCGGTAAAAGTTCGAGTAATGATAAGTGTTTCCACACCGAGAGTGGCATAATATTGATGCTAGCGCCAAGATCCGCTAAAGCCATACAATCATCAATTTGGGGGAACGAGCAAGGTAACACGAATCGTCCGGGATCTTCTAGCTTTTCGGGAAGCTCTTTGAGAAGAATCGCGGAACAATTCTCATTTAAACGGGTGTTCACGAGCTCAACCATTTTTTCTTTCATATTAAGAAAATCTCTGAACATTTTCACAAATTTTGGCATTTGAGCAAGTGCTTCAATAAGGCTAATATTAACATTCACGTTGGAAATCATTTTCAAAAAGTTGGAGACATGAACGTTATCTTTGGTGAACACTTTAGCCTTGTCTAACCTAGAGGGATAAGGGATATTGGGTTTAGACTTTGAAGGTTGAGAAGTAGAAGGACTCACTTCTTGAACAACCTTATGGTTAGGATCTTTGGGCAATGGAGCACTAGTACTAGTAGTGGTAGTGGGAGGAATCGCCGAAGGGGGAGTATGATTACTCATTATGACCTACGGGCCTTGTCTCTCCTATATGGGCGAAGAGATGGAAGGTCCCACTAAAGTGGCTCCACTTCGAGTAGCGATAGCACTCACATTAGCACGGGGGTTAATCTCGGTATTAGAAGGTAAGGCTCCTTGGGGTCTAAGGGCTTGAATCATTGTCAAAAATTTCTTATCGATCGATTCTTGCATCTCTCTCATAATTCGCTCATGGTCGGTCAATTTTTGTAGAACCAAGTGCATTTAAGGATTATGCATGTTCATTTGATTAAACCCTTGATTAGGAAAACCTTGATTAGGAAAACCTTGATTAGGAAAACCTTGGTTTTGATATTGAGGTTGAAAACCGTTGTTATTATGAAAACCTTGGTTATTATTTTGAAAACCTTGATTTTGACCATTAAAATTCCCTTGATTTGCATTCCCTTGAAAATTACCCATTTGAGGACCTTGGTTCCTATTTTGGTTTTGGGTATTTTGGGCGGGTGGGGTGGTCTTTGTGGAGCTACGAAACCCGGGGGAGCCAAATAATTAGTACTCTTATAAGACAAATGGTTAACATCAACATTTGGTTTGAATTGAAATTTCTCATTAGCATTGGTGTTAAAAGCACAAACTTGTTGTTGTTGATTGTAAACCTTGTCACAATTAAAATATGAATGTGGTCCACCACAAGTCTCACACGTTTCACTAGTTTCTTTCAAGGCATTAACTTGACCATTGAGGGCTTTGGTTTGTAGAGAAATTGATTCAACAAGCGACGTAAGCTTATCAATTCTCTTTTCATTCTCACTAGAACTAGCATTTGCCATAGTGGCCCTAACACTCTTGGTTTGCACTTTAGCCTTGTTTTCAATTATAGCCCAAGCCTCGTTCATGGATTTTACAAGAATATTGCCCCCCGCGACACTATTAAGTGAGTCTTGGTCATTTAGAATTAAAACATTGTAAAACGTATTAATTTGATGCACTTTAGTGAAATCATGTTGTGGACATTTTCTTAAAAGCTCTTTAAATCGATCCCAAGACTCACTAAAAGTTTCCCTATATTTTTGTTCAAAGGTAATGATGTCATTCCTTAAAGAGGTGGTCCGTGATGGTGGAAAAAGTATTTAATGAACTTGGTCTCTAAATCAATCCATGTTGTAATACTTTGGGGTGGTTCCTTATCAAGCCAAATCTGGGCTTGTCCCTCGAGGGAAAAAGGAAAGAGTTGTAAACGAATGGCCTCTTGTGACACCCCATTGTATTTGATGGTGTTTGTTAAATGGATAAATCTCTTGTTATGATCATGGGGGTCATCTTGGGAACGACCCAAAAATGGTGTAGCGGAAACCATTTGAATAAAACCCGTTTTGATTTCAAAATTATTTGCTACAATTGCGGGGACAACGATAGCGTCATCGTTTCCCTCAATGTGAGATTGTAAAATCTCGATCATAGGTCGGTTATCCGTTGCCATTGTATTGTCGAAAGCTCGATTCTCGGGATCGGCTTAAATGACGGTCTTTTTGTTTTTCTTCTTCTTCTTTTTGGAATAATTAGAAGAATTTGGTACACCAATCGGTATGTATGTACGCGCGCGAGTGCGCATACAATTAAAACTTTGGAATGAGATAGGAAACCTCGGTCGACTTTGAGAGGAAAGGGATTATCCCTCTCGAGGTGCAATATTAAAAAGTGACAAAAATATATACTTAATACTAATTGAGTTGGCAAACCAATAATCGGTCGTCCCTCTCAATATACGCACAAGCAAGCGAGGGAACGAGGTGGCACAAAGCACTTAAAAACCTTTTTCCTTAGACGGCCTTTTATATCGCGTCGCCTTATACCCACCTTATAGTTTGTATATGTCGAGTTTAAACGTCTTACTAGTATTTATCTATTTTGCCCTTTTTTCTTGTTTTGGATGCGAATACAATAGCTAGGTGATGAAATCCCAACTAAGGTCTTATTTGAAAAGTAGGTAAATTAATGGTCTACGTAATATAATATAGTAAATGAAAAATCTTTTTGTATTTTTTTTAGAAAAATATATATTCACAATAAAAACGAAAGAAATCGAAATAAGAAAAATAACAATAATACGTAATATTTTTGGGGTAATACCTTAGGAAAAGTATTAGTTTTGTTTTTTTAATTTTTTTGGTGCAAATCTTAGGAAAGAGTTTGCTTTTGTGATTTTTTTATTTTTTTATTTTTTTTTGTATTTTTAAGTTTTTGATTTTTTTTGTGTTTTTGATTATTTTTTGCAAGAAAATTAACGTTCAAAATGAACGGATCCCAAAATCCAAACGTCTCACGAAATCTTCAATCGTCACGATCGAAGCAGCAGGGCGGCGCCAATTTAATGTAAGGATCTTATATGTATTGCAATTAAGTTCGTTTCCTCGACTCACTCGAATTGATTTCCAATTTTAACGTGGATTAATTGTTTTTGGTGAAACGTATTTTTTTGGTATTTTAAAAACTAAATATAAAAACTATTTTAAACTAATAAAAATTAAATCTAATTTAATTAACAAAAACTTTCTAATTAACAAATAATTAATATGATTAAAAGAAATCTATTTTAAATTTAATAAACTAATTTTAAACTATTCAAAAACTATTTTGAAATTTAAACAAAATCTACTTTAAAACTATTATCAAATAAAACTAAATTAATTTTGAACTAATAAAAAAACTAATTTTTAAAAACAATTTAAATAAAATATTTTTCTTTATCTTTTTATTTTTTTATTTAAACTTTATAAAAGAAAATTTATATAAAACTTTGAATTAAAACTAATCAAAAACTATGAAATAAATTAAACTAAACTATATTAAACTTAATTAATTAAACTGACAGTCTAAAAATAACCCTATATTAATTAAATAGCGCGTAGTAAAACTCAAAACAAGTCTAGCTAAGATGGTAAGGGTGTAGTGCAGTTAAACGAAAGGTCTAGAGTTCGATTCTGGCTTTGGACGAATTTTTGCTTATATTTTTGGACTTTTGGAAAATTGAAACAGACAGCTTAAACCAACAGCCCAATTGGGCCTTTTGTATTAACTGAACAGCCAAACTCAAAACCAAATAAGCTTAATAAACTGCTGAATCAAATAAGCAAAATAAATTAAGACTAAAAATAAGCATATAAGAACTTAATTTGCAAATCTAAATAAGCAGTAAAAAAAACTAAATAAGCAAATCAAAACTATTCTTAATAAAAATCAAATAAGCAAATAAATCCAAACAAGAAAATAAATAGCAAATACAAAGAACAAAATAAGCATATGAAACTTAAACCGACAAGCAGATTATACTAGCAGATATAATTAATGCAGACAATAAGCAATAAGCAGATAAATAAGCAGATAACAAGAAGAAGATCCAAACTAGCATTTTAATGACTAAACATTAACATAAATAAAACTAATCAACATAAGCAGATCCAAACAACCTCAAAAACATCATACATATACTCGATCCTAAAAAAAACTCCAACGTAAACTACTCAATAACTAAACAAATATGCAGTCTAATAATCAAATATCAGAAACCTAACTTCTATCAGATTTAATCAAATCAAGTAATAAACATAGAAAATAAACTAATAAACCTAAAACTTGAAACTAAAAGGAGATAGAACCTGGTGTCGATACCATTTGAGAAGTAGGAAGGCGTTGAACCCCCTATGAACCAAATCGAAAACGAACACCACCTTCTTTCACCAATCTCGTACCACTAACCAAGCTAACCAAAAAATATTCGAACCAGATTTTTATCAAATCTTCCCAGTGGGGGAAGATTAATACCACTTTTTATTATTAACTTTAATTAATCCAAAAGCAGATTAATAGAAAAAAATGCAATTAACTTTAACAAAACAAATAAAACACGAATTTATTTAAATCGAACTTTTCATTAACATTAAATAAATTACAATACTGGAAAAAGGAAAATTACATTTAACCTATCATCTAATTTTGCATAAAATTAAAATTAAAATAAAAATAAGGCATCCCAAATTACAGATTTATAGTGGTATTTATAGCCAACCCCCAAGGCTTCTTCATGAAGCTTCGTGTGCAAGAAATTAAATCCCAGCCGCTCTTTCTTCTCTCCCTTTTCCTTTTCTTGATCAAACGGTGGACATGAGGCATCTCTTCTTCGGATCGCCACGGTGGAATTTATTGTGCTTCTTGTGTTTGTTTAGTGCTGAGGTGGAATATAATGATTGGAGGATTGGAGTTGTGGTGTTGTCACAGCCAATCAAATGCAAAAGAGAGGCCAAGTCGGATTGAGGACCACCTTATTGTTGCTTCCGATAAACTTGGGGATTTAATCCCCAAGTGTGTGAATCACACGTTTTGAGTAAAAGCCCCAAATTTTTATGATGAATTTTTTATTTTAGGGTTTGGGTAAATAGTAAAAAATGGTGGTTGTGTATTGAGAGAGAAGGATGAAGGTGCGTGAATGTTTTATCTTTGTTTGTATCGAAAATAATGGGGAATGGGTAAAACTTTGTTTATAAAAACGTGTGAGTGGGAGTTGGGTAAACGTTTATTAAAACGTGTGGGGTGAGTGGCTATGAGGTTTGACTAGCAAATTTTTTTAACCATCCCATTATTTTAGCTAAATGGGCTTGGGGCCCAATTGTCTTATATCGGTCAAAAGCTTATTATCCAAATGGGCTTGTGGCCCATTGATACTCCATCCGCTCCATTTGCTTAATTTGGGTCATATATTGGGCTTTATTACCCAAAAGTAGATACTTAAAATCCATTAATGGCCTTTTGAACCCATTAACCCGAATGTGGGACCCACTTATCCCAAGTATCTTTATAAAATTAAATCCACTAAAAATCGAGCTCGATTTCGGCTTCCTTGATCGTTTCTTCAAAACCCGTGTCGATTTGCCGGTTTTCGTGATCTTCGGCACACTTTTGGTCTTTTGACTTTGTCTTCGTCTCTTCCTTGGACTTTACTTCAACATTTGACCGTGAAATCCCATGTTTTCTTTCCTTTTGATCTTTTGTACCTATTTCACACAAAAACACAAAACCACGCGTAATTCCGACTTTTTCGATATTAAACACATGATTAGGTCTTGTTTTTCCTTGATTTTTGTGGCAAAAGGATAAGTGTTTACACACTTATTAGCACGTAAGCCCAAATTTAAATCCGTAAATTGAGAGTTCATCAACCAACACTAAAATAAGTTTAAAAATATTATACGAGAAAATAATTTACTACCTAAAAATGTTAGATTGTCACAGCTTTTCCTCCTAAAAAGGATCAACGTCCTCGTAATCCATTTCATTTTGATGTCCGTTTCTTATTGAAATCAAAGAGGTGCGGATAGTTCTTCCACATTTCATCCTCTCGTTCCCAAGTAAATTCTGGTCCATGCTTTGAATTCCATCGGATCTTGACAATTGGTATCCGACTTTGTTTCAATTGCTTTACCTCTTGATCCATAACCTCTATGGGTTCTTCGATAAAATGAAACTTCCCATCTATTCGAACCTTATCCAACGAAATTTTCTCATCACTCACTTCTAAACATTTCTTCAGATTAGATACATGGAATTTGTTGTGAACACCATGAAGTTCTGGGGGTAACTCTAGTTTGTAATCCACCAGACCTACTCTAGATAAAATCTTAAAGGGTCCAATATAACGGGGATTCAATTACCCTCGCTTTCCAAATCTTATAATGCCTTTCCATGGCGATACTTTCAACATTACTCGGCCACCCACTTCAAACTCCATCGATTTCCACCGCACATCCGCGTAACTTTTCTGTCTACTTCGGGCAGTCAACAGCCTTTTCTTAATCTGAACTATCATCTCCGTAGTCTCCCGGATCAATTCCGGTCCCGTGAGCTGGGTATCCCTAACTTCAATCCAACATACAGGAGATCTACACTTCCTACCATACAAAGCTTCAAACGGTGCAGCCTTAATACTAGAATGGTAACTATTGTTATACGAAAACTCTGCTAAAGGCAAATGTTTATCCCAATTCTTACCAAAATCTATCACACAAGCTCTCAACATATCTTCCAGTGTTTGTATCGTTCTTTCACTCTGCCCATCATTCTGGGGGTGATAAGCAATGCTCATGTCGAGATTCGTTCCCAAATATCTTTGAAGAGATTTCCAAAAATTCGATGCGAATCTAGGATCTCGATCAGAAATGATCGATACAGGCACTCCATGCTTGCATACAACATTCTCAAGATAAATACGAGTCAGCTTCTCAAGTGAGAACTTCTCTTTAACCGGGATTAAGTGTGTTGATTTGGTCAGTCTGTCGACAATGACCCAAATCGAGTTATTTCCAGATGACGTTCTAGGAAACTTGGTGATGAATTCCATCGTAATTTGCTCCCACTTCCATTCAAGAATCTTTGGCTGTTGAAGTGGTCCTGATGGCTTCTGATGTTCAGCTTTGACTCTAGCACAAGTCAAGCATTGAAGAACATACATAGCAATATCAGCTTTCATATTCGGCCACCAGTACAACTTCTTCAAATCATGATACATTTTATCAGATCCCGGATGAATGGAATACTTAGATTTATGGGATTCTAACATAATCAAATCTCTTAAGCCTCCAAACTTAGGAATCCAGATACGACCTCTTAAGCATTTCACTCCATCAACTCTAACTTCTAAAGGATCTCCTTCTCCTCGGAACCCTTCATTAACAAACTTTTCTTTCTTACAGGCTTCTATTTGCGCATTTCTAATTTGCTCAGGCAAATTATTGTGCACGGTCAAGACTAGAGAACGTACCCTGATAGGATCTCTATCTTTTCTGTTTAATGCATCGGCAACAACATTGGCTTTTCCTGGGTGATATTTTATATCACAATCATAATCACTTAACAACTCTATCCATCTTCGTTGTCTCATGTTCAGTTCCTTTTGATCGAGAATATACCGTAGGCTTTTGTGATCGGTGAATACCGTACACTTGGTTCCATACAGATAATGTCTCCACAACCTAAGAGCAAAGACTACAGCTCCTAACTCAAGATCAAGAGTAGTATAATTCTCCTCATTCTTCCTTAATTGCCTAGAAGCATAAGCTATTACTTTTTCTCGCTGCATCAAAACAGCTCCATAGCCTCTAAGAGATGCATCACAATATACTACAAAATCTTCACTCCCGTCGGGTAATGATAGAATTGGCGCACTACATAATTTTTTCTTCAATATCTGAAATGCTCCATCTTCATCACTTCCCCAAACGAAAGGTTTATTCTTCCGGGTATGCTTAGTCAAGGGTTTAGATATTAAAGAAAATTCTTTAATGAATCGCCTATAATAGCCGGCCAATCCTAAGAACTGTCGCACTTCCGTTGGCGTTGTCGGTGTAGACCAATTCTTAGTGGATTCAACCTTTGCAGGATCAACATGAATTCCATCCTTGTTAATCACATGACCAAGAAATTGCATGGAATCTAACCAAAAATCACATTTCGAAAACTTAGCATACAACCTTTCATCCTTTAACAAACTCAAGATAATCCTTAAATGTTCTCCATGCTCATCTTTATTCTTAGAATAGATTAGAATATCGTCAATAAATACAATTCACAAATTTGTCCAAGTAGGGTTTGCACACTCGATTCATTAAATCCATGAAAACCGCATGTGCGTTAGTTAACCCAAATGGCATTAATTGAAATTCATAGTGTCCATAACAAGTTCTAAATGCAGTTATAGGAATATCTTCTTCATGGACGTGAAGTTGATGATATCCAGACCGCAAATCTATCTTAGAATTTACACTAGATCCTTGTAGTTGATCAAACAAATCATCAATCCTTGGTAAAGGATATCGATTTTTAATCGTAAACTTATTCAGTTCCCTATAATCAATACACATACGGAAAGATCCATCCTTCTTCTTAACGAACAAGACTGGAGCTCCCCAAGGCGACGAGCTCGGTCGAATAAAACCTTTATCAGACAACTCTTTAAGTTGTTCAGATAACTCCTTTAATTCAGAAGGTGCTAATCGGTATGGCGCACGTGCCACCGGTGCAGCACCAGGAATTAAATCGATTCGAAACTCAACTTGCCTTATCGGTGGAAGTCCGGGTAAATCTTTAGGAATACCTCAGGAAATTCACAAATAATAGGTACATCTTCCAATCGTTTCTCCTTAGACTCATTCCCGGTCACTTGAGCTAAGAATAACTCGCAACCGTTCCTGATGTACTTTTGGACTTTAATACATGAAACGATTTTCAAACGGGATTCACCTCGATTACCATCAGTTACTAACGTCCTATTCCTAAGAGGAATCTTAACCTTCTTTTCTCCACATAAAATAGTAGCAGTATTCAACGACAACCAATCCATACCAATAATAATATCAAAACTACCTAATTCTATCAACATCAAATCAATCGGACAGGAATAATTTAGGAGATTTAGAGAGCATCCTTCTAATAGCTTATTAGTTCTCACTAATTTACCATCAGCCAATTCCACCTCGTAACTGGTATTTATCTCAATAGGTTCAATGTCAATAAGGGCACTAAATTTAGTGGATACAAAGCTCCTATCAGCACCCGAATCAAATAAAGGAACATCATAATGGTTGTTGAGTAAAAACGTACCAGTAACGACATTCGGATCCTCTTTCTTCACCTCGACTATTCCAAGTTGATAAGCACCACCCTGGGGATTTCTTCCAGGTACAATCGCTTTCAACTTAGGGCAATCCGATTTCCTATGACCTTCTTCATTACAGTTGAAGCAAATGGTTCCCTTCTTACACCTTTCAACCTTGTGTCCAAGCTTTCCGCAATTTTGGCACTTCCAGCAGTCGCCAGCATGCCTCTTGTTGCCACACTTAGGACATCTATCATCGTTGCGCGGTGTGTTGTTGGTAACAGCATTTACATTCCCCTTTCTCTGGTTCTGACGGCGATTGAAATTCTTCCTATTATCACCTCTATCTACACGATCACCGTCACCCTTTCTTTTCTCACCAACACGTGCTTCATCTTCCCTATCCTGAATTATCTGTCCAATGAGTTGGTAAGCCATTCGAACATCATCATCAATGGTCAGTGGTTTCGATGATGTCACGTCCCCCCGGATGTTCTTGGTCAACCCTTTAATATATTGCTCAATTCGGATCTCTTCGGGTTCCACCAATCGACGACACAACAAGGCCAACTCATGGAATCGTTTTGTGTAGTTATCAATGTCCACACCTTTCATTCTCAAATGAATCAACTCTTGTTCTAACCTAACGATCACACTACGGTGACAGAACTCCAAAGTCATCCACTTCTTAATTTTAGCCCAAGGAGTAGCATTAGCAGCATCAATACCCATGAAAGCAATTCTCCCGTTCCACTAAGTCAACGCACAACCTTTAAGAGTAGCCATAGCAAAAGTCACTTTATCTTCCTCCTTACACTTACTAATCCGAAACACCGACTCAATCTTCTCAATCCACTGGCTTAATCCTATAGCACCTTCAGTTCCATTAAAAGGTAGAGGTTCACACTTCATGAACGTCACATAAGTACAACCACCAACTTCAGGTACATTAGTTCCAAGTCCTCCTACATTTCCTCCAGATTTAGCATTCACATTATTAGCATTAACATTCACATTAGTACCACCAATTCCACTACCGCCAGCTCCACTACCGCCAGCTCCACTACCGCCAGCTCTACTACCGCCAGCTCCACTACCGCCAGCTTCATTTCTAGCATTTGCCATAAATTCAGTCATAGATGCGATAACTTGCTCCGTAATAATCCTACATACATCATCCTCAGTCACAGCTTTCTTGGGCGGCATAGTTCTATAATTTTACAATTTCAAAGTATTAAGCATTCACCCAATAAGGGATTCATATAATATGGATTGAATTCATAATCGAGATACAAATAAGGCACAATATGGAATTCAAGACAAGATAAATATTTCATTGGATTTGAAACTAAAGCATTGTCTTAATTACATCCCATATCAAAGTTCGAGCACTATACATACTCAAAATTCGTGCCAGGTCTACTAACTAACAAGTCGGTTCAGTCAAAGTTACAAAGGTACGAAAGATACAAAGGTCACTACTAAACACAGACTTGTCTACTGAGAACCGCCAGATGGTCCATCATCCATCGTCTTCTGTATCTTTGTCGGACGATCACTAGACACATCTTCAGCTGGGCGCTTGCGGATCATTCTTCTTTCAACCATATCAGCATAAAATCTACTATTCCAACCCACATATATATTCAACTCCATCTCAGGTTTCTCACGCATCGCACGAGCTACACTCGACTAAATCTCCATAGAATTCACCTTTTTCTTCATTGCAGCAAACTCACCACTTTCTAACACAGATAACCTCCTAAAAGCCTCATTCAAACCACGCTCTACATCAGTCAAATCCAAACTCAGCAATTCCCGCTCTTTCTCACCAACCTTAGTCTTCGACTCCAAATAAGCAAAATGAGTCTGAACAACACCTAACCCAACCTCTGTCATACTACTCTGAGCACGGGAAGCATCTAAATCACGTCTCAAGGCCCAAGGTGCAAGACCATCCCATATGAGTAGCCTCTCGAACCCTAGACGACTCTCCTACCACATGTCTACGAGTAGCAATACCATCAGTACCGTCAGGTGCATCATCATCCTCATCATCTTCTGATTCAGAATCAGATTCAGACGATTGAGACATTTCATCTCTAGGTAGCTCAACCTCAGAATCAGACCAATAATCTGGAGGGGGTAAGGGTTCGCCCTCCGGAACATCATAAGGGTAAATAAGCTCGGCTTCCTCATCATCATCAACCTCATCGTCTATATCTATATCCTCCTCGACATCCTCGTCGTCAACCTCATTATGTATATCATCTATCCCAATCTCATCATCATTCTCAATACCAACATTATCAATCTCATTCTCTACCATATCAACCTGAGGGGCAATCTGATCTCCTAGTCCTATCTCGGGCTCGGGATCCTCAAATGGTTCCTCCTCATCATCATCCATATCATAATCCACTAAGTCTAAATAAGGGTCATCATCTACATTAGGTTCGGGAATAGCATGGTTCTCTATAGGAATATTAGGGTCAGCCATGACAATCTGCATTTATATACATCTCGTATTAGGATAACATACTTATTAAACAGTTACATACTGAAACCATGATATATACATATATATATATTTAAATTATATATATCAAAATATATATCTTCTCAATAGGGCTTGTTGGTAACGTCGGAGAGCTTTGGCACCGTTATAGTCAAGAGTTTTTCAAATATTTTCTCAAATGTTTAAAGTTAAAAGATTTTGAAATGTTTTGTTCAAAACCTTGGTTTTTAAAATCTTTCGTTCTTAATGTAGGATTTTTAGTCCAATTAAGCAATTAATGTTCGTTTCCTCGACTCGACTCGAATTGATCTCAAATTAACGTGGATTAATTTGTTCTTGGTAAAACGTATTTTTTCTTGGTATTTTAAAATTTAAAAACTATTTAATTACCTACTAATTAATCTAATTTAAAAATCTATTTTAAACTAATTGTGAAAACTTTTAATAAAACTTAAATCTAATTAAACTAATTCTTTTTTTAAATAAAGCTATATTAATTGAAAACTATTTAAAAACTATATCTAAACAAAACTAAATTTTAAAACGATTTAAATAAAAACTAAAATTTAGAAACAAACAATTTAAAATTTATTAATGTAATTAAAACATATTTTTTTAATTTAAACTTTATAAAAGACAATTAATATAAAACTTTTTAATATAAAATTACTTAAACTAAAAACTTGTATAAAAACTTTTTAATTAAAATTTAAACTACAAAACTTAATTAAAATCTATTTAATTAAGACTGCCAATAATTATTACCCTATATTAATTTAATGATGCATATTACTACACAAATAAGAGTCTAGAGCAAATGGTTAAGGCGTATGATTGTGGGACAGGAGGTCCAGGGTTCGAGTCTCAGGAGGGACGTTTTAGCTAATAATATTTTTGGAATTTTAAACAAACAGACCAATAGGGTCTTTTGTATTTAAACAGCACTTAGAAAAACAAAAATAAGCTATAACAATTTTTTACTAATGAGCAACTAAGCAGATAAAATAAGCAATCAACAAAATCAAAATAAGCTATAACAAACTAACAAATAAGCAGACAAAAATAACAACAATAAGCTAATAAGATAAATCGGAATAATATTCAGCAGATCTATCTAAACCGGATATCCAAACAGTAAGCAAGAATCAAATAGTCCTATAAGCTAAATGAGCAAACCTAGATAAGCTAAATCAACTTGTAAGCAATAAATCTCAAACTTACAAATCAGCAGATCCAAACTAATACAAAACCCGAACTAGATAAATAAGCAGAATAATATTAAACTAAATAGTAAACATCAACAAAAAATTAAAAAGAGAGATTCAAACCTAATGACGATAACCGTTGGGACGAAGGTGGGCGCTGAACCCCCTTGTGAACCGAAACTGTAACACCCCACTTGGATAAGTGGACCGTTACGTGTATTTATGGCGTGTCATCAAAGCATAAGGTAAATGTCCTAAAACATTAAATGACCATAACGGAAATACCGGAATCAAACATCGGTAATCCAACCAAGCTCAAAACATGAAAAATAAAATACTAAAGGAAAGGACTAAACAATCTCCAAATAAGCAGAATAATGTAAGTACATAAAGTAAGAAGTCTGGATAGCTTCCATCCAAATACACATGCTCTCAGAATCCTAAGGGCGTCCTGGTGTACCTGCCGTTAGATCATGAAAGGGAACTACGGCTGAGCATAACGCTCAGTGAACGGATATAAAGCATGATAAGGAATTACTGAAATGAAACAGATGATGAAATACTGAAGCTGTAAGACTGATAAGTAAAGTTGCAGCGGAAATCTATGTATAATTTGTAAAGGCTGATTTATAAATGATAAAGCCGAACTGCTATCTGTTAAATCTTAAAACATGTATTTACTGTATTTTAATTGCCAGAGCTTATATAGGTCATGTGTTGTAACAACGGTGCATGAATAACTGGAGGGGTGACCTCGTCATGCTGTAGAGGGGTGACCTCTAAATAACTGTAGAGGGGTGACCTCTAAATACTGTGCTGGGTGGAGGGATCAGCTCCAATGTGAAGGATGTGGAGCACACACCACATTCACCTTGATAACTTGTAAACTGATAAGCCTAGGATGCATCCATACGTCCTACTAAACATACTGATAAAATAGCCAAACTGAACATGAGTGGGACGATGCAGGATATCACTCTCCTGCATGTGAGTCACGACACCGGTGCCTCTAGTGCCATGGTTACGGTACCTCCGTAACTAGTACATAAACCGGTCATGTTTGTATATAATGCTCAGACAATTTATTTAATTATTAATCATGATTACTGATAATCTTAAACACATACTGGGGAAAACATTTGGCTGCAGACGGGGAATCCTAATCATGCATAGGAAAGAAAGTTCTTACTGAAAGGACGGAAAATCCGTACCTCGTGTCCAGCAATGAAAAGGAATGAGAGCTGAAAGATCTAATGCGACTTCACGGATACTACATAAATAAAGGACGCTGAGATGAGTTGTCTGATTACTGTTTACTGTTACTGATTTTTATCTGTTCTTAATTTAATTTAATTTATTCTTGTATTGTTGTATTGTTTCGTATAGACCCTGATGATTCTGGCTGTCTTTAAATATTCACTGATTAATGTATTTCCTGTACTCCTGTTTACTGTATAATATGTATTTTAATATCGCAATATTACTATTTATAGTAACCTGCTAAAAATAGAAATTTCCATAAAATAGAAAGGTTTCTAAGAAAAATGGTTTCATGAATAATTAATCATTTAAAATATTATCGAAGTATAAACTAGATAAACTTAGTAAAACATGACTAATTTAATAATTGTAAATTAAATTACATTAAAATGATTATACTTTGATTAAATTATCATAACCAATTTAATTAATAACTTGATTATTAAAATGCTAAAACAACGCCTCTTGCTATAAATCCATATAACCCGAACCCAAGCCTACCGAGTTTTTCATCTAGATCAAACTAAAAGAAAAAAAAAACAATTGCAACAAACATAATCGTAGCCGGATTATAAAAAGTCTAGGATTAACTTTTAATTAATTAAATATAACTATATTAATATGACTAATTCTATTAGTACTAAAATAGTTTAGTAATCGATCAAACGCACCCTCAACATCGCCATAGTCCCCGGCTGTGACTTGTTGCAACCGGCAGTGGCCTTAAGCCACTACTTTCCCGTGTTACCCCCTGGCCAAGAGACCCACCGGCAGCAATGTGGTGCCCCTGCTGGTCCACAGTTCCCACCGACAGAAGTGTTCCCGCCACTGTCTGCCTGTGGGTTCCTACTGCAGCCTCTTTGTTGCTCCTGCTAACCTAAACGCCTCCATGCTGATGATGCTGAAACAAACGCCCCTGTCTGCTGGTTGTACCCACGAAAACAAACACCCCCCGTCTGCTGGTTATACCCACGAAAACAAACACCCCCCTGTCTGCTGGTTACAGCCACGAAAACAAACACCCCCCGTCTGCTGGTTAAAGCCACAAAAATAAACACCCCCCTGTACACACTGACTGTAGCAGTCGGTCTTTACACGCGATCGTATCATGCTTGCCATGGTCGTGGTGGCGTTCTGTGGTGGCAGCCATGGATCACGGCTGTGATGATGGTTTGGTGATCGAGGCTGACCACGAAAGTGATCCCTGGTTGAGGAGATGATGTTTGTTGTGGTGGTGTAGTCGTAGTGGGGTGGTGGTGATGGCGGCCGGAGTTGTTGGCCTGAATAGTGGCGGCTACCAGGACCCAGATTAGGGTTTCTTAATGTCAATGGAGGGAAAACAGAAAAAAAACATAACGCTGTGACAAAATGATGGGTTACCCCGTTTTTTTTTTTTTTACTAGTTTAGTGGGCTCAAAGCCCATTTATCCTTCTTTTCTTGTTTTAAACTCGGCCCAATCACATATGTATACTTACGTTTTGATTTTCGTTACGCTTCGTTTATAAACATTTAACTTGCGTTTCGCGTTTTAAAATCCTGTCATGTATTTATTATTTTACTGCAAATAAATACGTACGAAATACTGAATAGCTAGTAAATAATTATTAACTAATAATTATTTTATGCATAATTTGTTTACGTCATGATCTTAATAAACTGCGACTGTGTGAATATAATAATATTCGTGGATTTTAAACATTGCGTACGTGTTCGAAAAATTAATCCTCGTAATTATATTCTGTCATGAATTATTTACTTCCTGAATAATTAATACTTTCGTAATACTTGAATTAACACTGTTATTTATTATCTGAATAAATAATCACGTAACGTTTAAATTAAATATGTGGTTGTCCGTAATTAATGTTCGAGGACTTTTAAAGCGGGTTTTACAATTCTTCCCCTCTAAAAAAAATAATTCGTCCTCGAATTAAAGGACGCGATAATGATGTGGTTTTACAATTTTCCCCTCTAAAAAGGAGAAATTTGTCCTCGAATTAAAGGTAATAAGTTGATGAAGTTATAAGAACTGAAAGAACACGTAGACTGAAAAGACAATTAAGCTGAAGGATAAATTGTCTTCTAATTAAGACATAATGCTGATGATAGGTATAAACCTGACATGACTGAAATGATCATGGAACGTGTCATAGCTGAAGAGAACATGGAACGTGACATGACTGAAAGAACATAACTGACTAATAGAAGGAAAAGGATGAGAATTCCGGATGGACTCCTTTGTTTCAAGTGGCTTCCCACTCGAAACGATTCCTTCAAGGTCTAAACATAATAAATAAAAATCTTGGTCCTGATAACCCTGTCCTGATGATGCTGAATGGTTTCTGGTTTCATACTTAAGATCGATTCTCTGAATCTGATAGAAAGAATAAACTATAGCATGAAGAATACATGGAACGGTACGTAAAAATATTTAGAAAAGATAATATTTATATCTCTGGGTAAGATGTTGAAAACGTATAGGGACGAACTACGTGAACAATTGTGAATGTGCTACGTGAGCAATTGTGAACGTAGTTCGTGATCATTTGATGAACGCTGGCATGGAATATGTCGTGAACGTGATACTAGACATATCATGAACGTATGTTGACTGAGGAAGGAATGCCAACTGATACGGCCTGAGACTGAAACATCTGCCTGAGTATGGAAAACGGTGCTAAACTTGAGTCTGGTTTCTCAAGCTTTTTGTAACCGTATTCGGTAATAAACTGTGAAACGTGTATCGCGAAACGGCACACGAACTTGAACGTGAACAATGTTATGAATGCTGACGTGAGCTTAAATCATGAGATAGCACAAGACATGAACTGAAACAGCATCATACTACGAATGAGACGTAATCGTGGAAGTGAACATAAAAATGAGCGTAAAGTGGACGTAAACATACACGTGACCGTGAACAGGAATTTTGTTTGATATGATGGTCGATGGAATTCCTTGAATTCGTACGATTTACTGCTGAATTTTCCGCAGCCGATACCGCGTAATCCTTCCGGATGAAAGTAAACACGTAGGTTGGTTACATGGTCGACAATGACTCGGATAGTATTATAATTTTACATAATCTAAGGGAAGCTGCGTATATGACTTTCTCCTATCTGAGAATCTGCAGGATCATGAAAAGATGATTCTCACGTTTTCTATAGAGTTTAATAGCCCAGAAAGCGATCAATGAATATGCTGACGATTTTGTTTGAGAATTATGGAAAAACTTTATTCAAAAAAATTTCATACTATAGTTGGAGCAAACGGAAGCTTGGAAGTGTAAATCGAAAATTTAGAGGGGCTATAACGTGTGAAAAGGCAGTCTTGGAAACAAAATGTTCTTTCTCTCACCACTGATGGTAGCATGATCGAATATTATTCTGGAAATATGCTTTAGACATCGTAGCAGATCAGATAAACTTTCTGTACATGGAATGAAACATTGGTTAAGAATAGTGATCTATATAAAAAGAAATATCTTGTGGTCGATACATGATGTCATGATACCGGCCTTCTTCCTGGTAGACAGAAATAGTGTACTTCCTGATGGTGCGCTTAGGATTAACAAAACTTCGTTTCGGTAACTCATGCAGCAAATGCTGCAACTCTTTTAACTTAGCTGAAGCCTTGCAATAAAGAGTTTTGAAAACAGGTTCTGTTCTTGAGACAAGCTTGATGTTAAGTTCGGTCACGTGGTTAGAGAGGACTTTCTAGAAACCTTCTGGAATGACATTTGGAAATTTTCCGAGAAATCTGCTGATCATGAATTTAAGGAATTTCAAAAGTTTAGTCCTGACTGGTAGCTAGAAAGTCTTCAAAGCTATGGAATAATAAGTCGCGTGCTTATATAGCATAAACAGTTTGTACTGATTTTCTGGCAGAAGAAAAATGAATATATTTGGATTTAGTAAGACGAATTTCGTCTTCAACTGGCAGGAAAACTTAATAAATATAGGTGATACTGTGAAGTCTTTTCTGGCTGGGAGATAGGAAATGCCTGATTTAAAATAAAACTGGCATGTGAACACGTGTAGTAAACGTGGCAACTTTCACTGAATGTGTTCGTCTCAATCTCACAGAACGAACACTGCGTGTCTAACCCGGACAATACGCAAGTGGTAGTAACTAAATCGTTAATGGTATGATTTATGCGTGGCATAACAAAACGGTATATCCCCTTGGAGGGTACTGAGGATCTGGTTTAGAAGGCATGCTGGAGTCATAAGTCTTGATTCGCGCCTTGGGAAGATATTCGTATGACATGTACCATGACTGGTATCCTGACACGTGTCCTCCGAAATGATACTTGAGACCTGTGTCTTGACTGATGTCTTGACATGTGTCTTAGTGGATGAATCTGGACAAGGCTGAAATTTTTTGGTAATTGATAAGATTGGCGGACCGTTTAGACATTTCTGGTCACGTCCGTTCTGGAGTTCCGATGTTTACTGACTGATTAATTATAAGCACGGTCGTTGTCATTACCACCTTGTCTGTCAGTTTCCCGATGGTCGTTATTTTGACCGGGGTTCATGTAACTATTTCTGCTGAGTGGCCGGCTAGTTACCGGTCCCCACTCTTCTGACTGAGAGATTAGATGAGTGAAGTGTGACATCTAGCTGAGAAAGTAAAAGCAATGGAATGGAATGGTAGTGTCTGATGGTTGAAATTTATTCTTGTCAGAATTTTCGAACTTATGGTTTTTGTCCTTGTTCTACAGAGTCTTCATAATATAAACAGCATCAGCATCCTGAGAAATCTCTAAGTATCAGCATCATCATCATTTTTGAGGTCTTCTAAGTGTTAGCGGCATCAGCATCTGGCAAAATCTTCAACTCACGAGCAGCATGAACACCTGTTAGAATATCGACAAGTGGCAGCGCCTGAGATGGTTGAGGATCGATTAGCAATATCCATGGAGTAGGGTACCTGGTACACCCGGACTACTGTACATAAAGTACAAAATGAATACTGCACATGGAGTATATCCGAGACACTATACGTGTAGTATTCATGAAATAATGTACAGGGAATATAACTGAGGCACTGTACATGAAGTACACATGAAATACTGTACATGACACTGGTGGAAATTTCTTGAGATGATCGATACTGGTGTCAACCTCTGACATGGTCAACGGAGAATATTTGATTTAACTTGTTTAACTGAACTGAAACAACATGACAGCCTGGTAATTCTTGCGTAGACTTAAAGCTGGTTGTATAGAGTTTCAAGAATATGATTAAACAGAATTTAAACAATGGTCAGCATGAAGACATGACTGATGAAGATCAAACCTGATTATTATGAAAATAGGATTTAACTGTAACCCCTTCTGTATCTTAGCATGAAAACATCATCACCTTGCTGAAAACATAATCCTCATAAGGAGACATGAACTTAGTTAGCATGAAAACGACATTCACGTGAAAGTATAAACTTGACTGATACAAATAACATAGAAGAATAATCAACTGAGGTTTAACATCAACTAATGTGGATAGTTATGATTTAATCCACATTATTCATAGTAGGAAGCATGTGACTTAGTATGGGCGATTCTGTTTCGATCCATACTTGTCAAAATTTTATGAGAACTGTTATGTATAGAAATTTACAATCTGAGACTAAATATGGTTGGTTGTAGTTCAAACCATACTTGTCAAAATTTTATGAAATGTCATGATATGACAACGGTGAATAACTATGGATCAGTTCAAAAATAACATTTGACTGAAAAGCATGAAATTTGACCTGAATAATGGTGAACGTTTATGGCTGGTTCACTAATTAAAATTTGACTGAAAACATGAATCTGACATGAGTAAGGGTAAACGTCTATGGGTGGGTTTACCAATACAAAATCTGAACGGCAAGGGTGAACGCCTATGGGTCGGTTCACCAAAACAAAATTCGCAGAAAAGCACATGCGTCTAAATATGGCCAGTCCTGTACCAACCTTTTACTTAGTCAAAATCTTTACGAAAACTGACTGCTAACTGAAGAAAACTGACCAATAAATGCATGAGAAACATGAAAGATAACAACGCCAAAGATCTAGGAAGTTCCTGGTGACTACCCACTAGTCACAGGTCAAGTTTGGAGCCTACAGGTCGAACCTATAGCTCTGATACCATAATTGTAACACCCCACTTGGATAAGTGGACCGTTACGTGTATTTATGGCGTGTCATCAAAGCATAAGGTAAATGTCCTATAACATTAAATGACCATAACGGAAATACCGGAATAAAACATCGGTAATCCAACCAAGCTCAAAACATGAAAAATAAAATACTAAAGGAAAGGACTAAACAATCTCCAAATAAGCAGAATAATGAAAGTACATAAAGTAAGAAGTCTGGATAGCTTCCATCCAAATGCACATGCTCTCAGAATCCTAAGGGCGTCCTGGTGTACCTGCCGTTAGATCATGAAAGGGAACTACGGCTGAGCATAACGCTCAGTGAACGGATATAAAGCATGATAAGGAATTACTGAAATGAAACAGATGATGAAATACTGAAGCTGTAAGACTGATAAGTAAAGTTGCAGCGGAAATCTATGTATAATTTGTAAAGGCTGATTTATAAATGATAAAGCCGAACTGCTATCTGTTAAATCTTAAAACATGCATTTACTGTATTTTAATTGCCAGAGCTTATATAGGTCATGTGCTGTAACAACGGTGCATGAATAACTGGAGGGGTGACCTCGTCATGCTGTAGAGGGGTGACCTCTAAATAACTGTAGAGGGGTGACCTCTAAATACTGTGCTGGGTGGAGGGATCAGCTCCAATGTGAAGGATGTAGAGCACACACCACATTCACCCTGATAACTTGTAAACTGATAAGCCTAGGATGCATCCATACGCCCCACTAAACATACTGATAAAATGGCCAAACTGAACATGAGTGGGACGATGCAGGATATCACTCTCCTGCATGTGAGTCACGACACCGGTGCCTCTAGTGCCATGGTTACGGTACCTCCGTAACTAGTACATAAACCGGTCATGTTTGTATATAATGCTCAGACAATTTATTTAATTATTAATCATGATTACTGATAAGCTTAAACACATACTGGGGAAAACATTTGGCTGCAGACGGGGAATCCTAATCATGCATAGGAAAGAAAGTTCTTACTGAAAGGACGGAAAATCCGTACCTCGTGTCCAGCAATGAAAAGGAATGAAAGCTGAAAGATCTACTGCGACTTCACGGATACTACATAAATAAAGGACGCTGAGATGAGTTGTCTGATTACTGTTTACTGTTACTGATTTTTATCTGTTCTTAATTTAATTTAATTTATTCTTGTATTGTTGTATTGTTTCGTATAGACCCTGATGATTCTGGCTGTCTTTAAATATTCACTGATTAATGTATTTCCTGTACTCCTGTTTACTGTATAATATGTATTTTAATATCGTAATATTACTGTTTATAGTAACCTGCTAAAAATAGAAATTTCCATAAAATAGAAAGGTTTCTAAGAAAAATGGTTTCATGAATAATTAATCATTTAAAATATTATCGAAGTATAAACTAGATAAACTTAGTAAAACATGACTAATTTAATAATTGTAAATTAAATTACATTAAAATGATTATACTTTGATTAAATTATCATAACCAATTTAATTAATAACTTGATTATTAAAATGCTAAAACAACGCCTCTTGCTATAAATCCATATAACCCGAACCCAAGCCTACCGAGTTTTTCATCTAGATCGAACTAAAAGAAAAAAAAAAACAATTGCAACAAACATAATCGTAGCCGGATTATAAAAAGTCTAGGATTAACTTTTAATTAATTAAATATAACTATATTAATATGACTAATTCTATTAGTACTAAAATAGTTTAGTAATCGATCAAACGCACCCTCAACATCGCCATAGTCCCCGGCTGTGACTTGTTGCAACCGGAAGTGGCCTTAAGCCACTACTTTCTCGTGTTACCCCCTAGCCAAGTGACCCACCGACAGCAATGTGGTGCCCCTGCTGGTCCACAGTTCCCACCGACAGAAGTGTTCTCGCCACTGTCTGCCTGTGGGTTCCTACTGCAGCCTCTTTGTTGCTCCTGCTAACCTAAACGCCTCCATGCTGATGATGCTGAAACAAACGCCCCTGTCTGCTGGTTGTACCCACGAAAACAAACACCCCCCGTCTGCTGGTTATACCCACGAAAAAAAACACCCCCCTGTCTGTTGGTTACAGCCACGAAAACAAACACCCCCCGTCTGCTGGTTACAGCCACAAAAATAAACACCCCCCTGTACACACTGACTGTAGCAGTCGGTCTTTACACGCGACCGTATCATGCTGGCCATGGTCGTGGTGGCGTTTTGTGGTGGCAGCCATGTATCACGGCTGTGATGATGGTTTGGTGATGGAGGCTGACCACGAAAGTGATCCCTGGTTGAGGAGATGATGTTTGTTGTGGTGGTGTAGTCGTAGTGGGGTTGTGGTGATGGCGACCGGAGTTGTTGGCCTGAATAGTGGCGGCTACCAGGACCCAGATTAGGGTTTCTTAATGTCAATGGAGGGAAAACAGAAAAAAAACATAACGCTGTGACAAAATGATGGGTTACCCCGTTTTTTTTTGTTTACTAGTTTAGTGGGCTCAAAGCCCATTTATCCTTCTTTTCTTGTTTTAAACTCGGCCCAATCACATATGTATACTTACGTTTTGATTTTCGTTACGCTTCGTTTATAAACATTTAACTTGCGTTTCGCGTTTTAAAATCCTGTCATGTATTTATTATTTTATTGCAAATAAATACGTACGAAATACTGAATAGCTAGTAAATAATTATTAACTAATAATTATTTTCTGCATAATTTGTTTACGTCATGATCTTAATTAAACTGCGACTGTGTGAATATAATAATATTCGTGGATTTTAAACATTGCATACGTGTTCGAAACATTAATCCTCGTAATTATATTCTGTCATGAATTATTTACTTCCTGAATAATTAATACTTTCGTAATACTTGAATTAACACTGTTATTTATTATCTGAATAAATAATCCCATAACATTTAAATTAAACATGTGGTTGTCCGTAATTAATGTTCGAGGACTTTTAAAGCGGGTTTTACAGAAACAAACAAACACCACCGAATATCATCATCATCCTCGAACCAACAAAAAGTAACTTCTCGAACCAATATTTTTAACTTCCCAATAGGGGAAGTTACTTCTACCACTATTTATTTTAATATTTATTTAATAAAAAACATTAACAAGATTAAATTGCAAATAAATTAAATAGAGACAAAATTTAAGAAAATTTAAATTTCATTAATATTAAAAACTTAGTACAATACTTGATTGAAAAGAAAATTACAAATAACCTAACATCTATTTTTCATTAAAATAAAAATTAAACTAAAAAGAAAGGCACCAAATTACACAAATGAGGGGGGTTTTATAGCCAACCCCCAAGGCTTCTTCATGAAGCTTCGAGAGTAATAAATCGAATATGAGCCGTTTAATCCATCATTCTGCCTTCTCTCTCTTCATTTTCTTCATCTAACGGCTGAAGACACCCCATATGCACACGGATCACCAACCTGGAATGGGGGTGTGTTTGTTGTGTTTGTTGTGTTTGTTGATGGGTGATGTGGACGATTTCTATTGGATGAAGTAGTGGTGGTGATGTGGATTATCCAATCAAAAGAGGGATTGGAGCCACGTATGATTGGAATGAGGACCACTGGTAGTGTTTACCTCTGGTTTTCATGGGGATTTAATCCCCATCCGTGTGAATACACGAATTGGGTAAAACCCCCAATTTTTATTTAGTAAATTTGTGATCCAGGTAAATTAGCGGTTGTGGTGGCTGTGTATTTTTGTTGAGAGAGAAAAATGGGTGAGGGAATTCTTGTTATCACCGAATGGTTAAAGTGAGTGGGTGGGTAAATGAAGTTTTATTTAAAGCGTGTGTGGGTGGAGATAAATACGTTTGATAAAAACGTGTGAGGATGAGTGATTGTTTATTAGGTTTGACTGAATCATTTGACCAAGTAATAACAAGAAAACTTGCACCGTTCCTTTCTTTGTATTCACCAAATGGGCTTGGCCTAAAAGAATCCGTTTTTTATAAGTTTTGGGCCTTAATGGGCTTTTACTCCAAAGCTAAGTAACTTATACTCCATAATGGTCTTTTGGGCCCAATTCCCAAATGTGGGACCCACTTGGCCCAATTATCTCCGTAAATGATTAAATCCACTAAAACAAGCTCGATTTCGGCTTTCTTCTTCATTTCTTCAAAACCGTGTCGAATTGCTGGTTTTCGTGATCTTGGGCACACTTTTGATCTTTTGACTTTGTCTTCGCCTCTTTTTGGACTTTTCTTCAACATTTGACCGTGAAATCCCGTGTTTTCTTTCCTTTTGATCTTTTGTACCTATTTTACACAAAAAAACACAAAACCACGCGTAATTCCGACTTTTACGATATTAAACACATGATTAGGTCTTGTTTTTCCTTGATTTTAGTGGCAAAAGGATAAGTGTTTACACACTTATTAAATCTCCTACACTTGACCATTGCAATGACCCCATGCAATGCATAGTTTAAAAGCATTAAGGTTACATTTTTCTCATAATTAACCCATCTTGACCTTTATTACTATTACTACTACTACTACGATGAAAAGATAAAAATTTAAGAGGAGACAAAGGTTATAATAATTTATTAACTTGGGAATTATTAGATGGAAGAAACTTGTAAAAACATCTAATACTTGAATTAGGGCATTGGTGTCATGAATATTAATCACCCTCAAGTTTCACGTTCCCCACACCAAGCTTAAAAACGAGATCATTGTTTACCATAAGTTTTTAGGTTAAAACCACTTATATAAGACAATTGTGTAATACTCTTTCTCCAATTCCTATGTTGTATCTCTAGATTTTATTGATTGTCATTCACCCGTAGGCTCATTTTGACTTATTTGATAATTATTAGTCCAAAAATGAAGGCAAAACGGTGCAAACCCGATACTCAAAACCTAACCTCGTCCTCAAAAACGTTGTTACTAAAGTAAGCCCACATCAAGGATGATTTAACAAGATTTGGGGAATAAGTAAGCCCAATAGTACTACTTATTAATTATTCCTCCAAAGTCATGTAGACTTTATGTGGAGTTTAGCAAGTTCACATCATACACCCTTAGGCTCTTTAAGATGTAAAAATGCTCCTCATCTATTGTCCACACCCTAAGGCTCCTTGAACGATAAACGAGGGAATTGATTTTTTTGATCAATTTTTATTCAACACTTACCATGCCATACACCCTAAGGCTCTAATGATAAGGTTCGTGCTACATGCCCCACACCCTAAGGCTCCTTGAGGTCATGTTTTAATCTTATTCTTTCTTTATTTATGATATGTATAGTAGGCCAAATTCCGCGGTCACATGGTCTGAATACCTCCTACTTAGTGGTTATGAGCCACCTTAGTCGGAAGTCCACAACGCTGACACCCTTAATGTGTTCATGCTTTAATTACAAGGAGATAAAAGATTTGGCTAAGAGTTAAGATATCGAATCGACACCGCAAAAATCCTCATTTATTAAGCAATTAAATATACAAGCGGGAAGAAAAAGCCACAAAAACTCATATAAGGAAGAATTAACCCTTAAACTTATTATCAACTCTATCATCTCTCGTTCTCCACAATTTAAAATCTCAAGGAATGAGATACGTGGATTCTTAGCCTAATAAACCAATTAAGGTCCATATGGTTAAGGATACTAGCTAGAGTAAACTTGGATAAGTAAACTCGGGTTGAGTCAAAATATTCACGACGGGCCTAATATATCAAAGATACCATCTTGTTCATTTATTTATTTTTTGACTTTATTCTTGAAATGGAAATTGTTACGATGCGATGACAAAAGGAAAGAACTAAAATTCGATAGAAGTCCCCCTACACTTAATATAAACATTGTCCTCAATGTTTAAGCATGTGGGAGAATAAACTTCCCTACACTTAGGACATTGAGTACATTGTTTAAAATCGAGCTAAGGAAGGGACAACTAAAGTGATTACATTTATTCGTCTTATTTATATACATGTATGAATCAAAATAGTTTTGATAGAACCTGGTACACGGGAAACACGGGATCACAGGTCGCGTCAAAAGTACCAAAAGTGGATCATTAAAGCTCATGTCCCTACACAACATCACAACACACAAACAACCTACTTGGATCCCCCTACACTTATTGGTGGAAATGGATGAAGGTGAAAAAGGGTGGAAAGGATGGTAAAGGTAAAAATCTAACCTAGTTATACGATGCTTGATTTATTTATCACGAGTCTCTAGCTCGACTTGATTTCCCGAATTAATTCAAGGGAAATGTGGAGAGGGATGGAATCATCTCTTGAGAGATGTCCTCTCCAAAGTACAACCCGTTGGCCATTCACCTTAAAATTGGGCCCATTTGGTTCGGATAACTCAATGGTGCCATAAGGAAAGATTTGGGCCACGGTGAATGGACCGGACCAACGGTTCTTAAGTTTACCCGAAAAGATTTTCAACCGAGAGTTAAAGAGTAAAACATGATCACAACATGGAACTCTCGGTTCTTAATCTTGGAATCATGAACGAGCTTAGTCTTCTCCTTGTAGATTAATGAATTTTCATAAGCCTCATTCCTAAGTTCATTGAGTTCATTGAGTTGGATTTTCCTATGATCACCGGCTTTGTTTATGTCAAAATTAGCCCATTTCAAGGCCCAATAAGCCTTATGCTCCAACTCAATGGGGAGGTGGCACGCCTTTCCGTACACAAGGTGATAAGGGGTACAACCTATAGGTGTCTTATAAGCGGTACGGAAAGCCCACAAAGCATCATCTAATTTATCGGCCCATAAGGCACGATGCTCTCCCGCGGTTCGCTCTAAGATTCTGTTAAGACCACGGTTAGAAACCTCGGCTTGTCCATTAGTTTATGGATGATACGTGGCGGAAAGTCGGTGATTGACACCATACTTAGCCATGACTCGTGCGAATTAATCATTGCAAAAATGAGTCCCGCGATCACTAATAATAGCACGAGGCACACTGAATCGAGCAAACAATTGTTTCAAGAAGTTAACAACCACCCTCGCATCGTTAGTAGGTAAAGCCTTTGCTTCAACCCATTTTTATATGTAGTCAACGGCTACGAGGATGTACTTGTTTCCTTTGGATGATGGAAATGGCCCCATAAAGTCGATGCCCCATACGTCAAAGATTTCACACTCTTGGATGAAATTTTGAGGCATCTCATCTTTATGTGTTATCTTGCCTTGTCTTTGGCAAGAAACAGAATGCTTAACCATCTCATGAGCGTCATGATAAATGGTGGGCCAATAGAATCTGGAGTCAAAAACTTTTTTAGCGGTGTAATTAGGGCCAAAGTGACCACCGGTGGGTCCTTTGTGGCAAGCTTCAAGGATTTGTAAAGCCGCCGGCCCATCAACACATCTACGAATGATTAAATCCGCACATTTCTTGAAAAGATAAGGGTCATCCCAATAGTACGTTTTAACGTCCTTGAAGAATTTTTTCTTTTGTTGGGACGATAAACCTTTGATAAGAACACCACCCGCCAAATAGTTTGCAATGTCCGAAAACCATGGGGTATCATCAAGATTGGAATTAATAGACATTAAGGTCTCAAGGGGGAAAGATTCATTAATCTCTTGATTTGGAGGTTCCCTTGATAAGGATCCTCAAGTCAACTAAGATGATTCGCGGCTAGGTTTTTTGCTCCCTTTTTATCACAAAATTTGATTTTAAATTCTTGTAGGAGCAAAACCCAACGAAGGAGTCTCGGTTTATCATCTTGCTTGGTCAACAAGTATTTCAAGGCGGAATGGTCGGTGTAAACGATGGTGGTGGAAAGCACAAGATAGGGGCGGAATTTCTCAAAAGCATACACTACGGCTAAAAGCTCTTTTTCGGTAGTGGTATAATGCCATTGAGCCCCCGTCATTGTCTTACTAGCGTAATGAATGGGTTGGAATGTTTATTAACTCGTTGACCTAAAACCGCTCCTACCGCAAAATCACTAGAATCGCACATGAGCTCTAAAGGTAACTCCCAATTTGGAGAGACTAAGACCGGTGCCTTAGTTAATTTACCTTTAAAAAGTTCAAAAGAGTCAAGACATTCTTGAGAGAAGATGAAAGGAGCATCCTTTTCTAAGAGATGAGTCATTGGACGAGCTATTTTTGAGAAATCTTGGATGAAACGTCGATAAAATCCCACATGGCCTAAAAAACTTTTAACTCCTTTGACGGTGGTAGGTGGAGGTAACTTAGCAATGACGTCAACTTTAGCACGGTCGACTTCGATACTGGCTTTGGAAATTTTATGACCGAGAACGATGCCTTCTTTTACCATGAAATGGCATTTTTCCCGATTAAGAACGACACGAGTGTCTTCACACCGTTTAAGCATAGGTTCTAAATTAGCAAGGCAAGAAGAGAAAGAATCACCATAAACCGAGAAATTGTCCATAAAGACTTCCATAGTTTCTTCAACCATGTCATGAAATATCGCCATCATACACCTTTGGAAAGTCCCGGGAGCATTGCATAAGCCGAAAGGCATTCGTTTTTAAGCAAATGTTCCATAGGGACAAGTGAATGTGGTTTTCTCTTGGTCTTTTGGATCGATAGGGATTTGAAAATATCCGGAAAAACCATCTAAGAAGCAATAGAAATCATTACCCGCTAAACGCTCGAGCATTTGATCCATGAAAGGAAGAGGGAAATGATCCTTACGAGTGGCATCATTGAGCTTACGATAGTATATGCAAACTCGCCAACCCGTTACGAGTCGAGTAGGAATCAACTCGTTGTTTTCATTGGGAAAAACGGTGATTCCGCCTTTCTTAGGCACACAATGGACGGGACTAACCCATGGCGAATCCGAGATAGGGTAAATCATTTCGGCATCTAGATGTTTGATGACTTCTTTCTTAATTACTTCATGAATTTTTGGATTAACCCTTCTTTGATTTTGGATTACGGGTTTAAAGTCATCTTCCATGAGAATTTTATGAGTACAAAAATTAGGATCAATTCCGCTGATGTCGGAGCTTTTCCAAGCAATTGCTTTCTTATGATTCTTAAGCACATCGATAAGTCGGGATTTTTCTTCTTCTTTTAAGTCTTTAGCAATAATGACGGGTAACTTATTATCCTCCTCTAAGAAAACATACTCTAAATGAGACGGTAAATCCTTAAGCTCTAAATCTGGTGGATTGTCAATGGAAGGCTTAGTCAAATTAGGATCATCGTTTGTAACTTCCTTAGGAGTAGGTGGAGAAATATGGTCCTTATTGAGAAGTCTCTCAATGGTACGTAATACATCGCTTTTGGCTAAGTATAAAATATTATCGTCCGATCTCTTCGAATTGATTATTGGTAGAAAGTGCGACTCAATTATTCTTGGTGGATAAAAGAAATGGTTTGGTTAACTATCTAGTTTTAAAATGAAAAGCAAATAATTGCCGTTGAGAAATGATTAAAGCTTTTGAAAATTAAACTAAAATTTATCTAGAAAAACACTTTGTAAAACTTTAAAACTTAAAAAAAAACATGATCTACCGGAATGCACCAAAACTCAAAACCATCGGAATGTGATTAAAACTAGTGATCGGAATAATATAAGTTAGTAACCATCGGAATATCAAAACCACATCTATCGGAATATGATGTCTGTCAGAATGTCCTAGATCGCAATACACTAAACACTTTTGTCACAATATGCATCTGTCGGAATACAAGCCATCGGAATGTTTCTATCGCAATAAAATTCTGTCAGAATAATGCAATCTCAAATTGGGCAGAGTTTCGACTTAAAGGACCTTAAATCCCGTCGGAATATGCGATCGCAATGAGCGATCGCAATCCCGGATGGGAATAAGGGGGATGATACCAAGTGATCGCAAAGTAAAACCCTCAGTGGGTTATTGCGATACAAACAGGTAACCGTCGGAATGTGGAATCTTCAAAATATTGCGATGAACACAAAATTAATCCGAAAATGAAGGTAAGCTGAAAACTCAATAAGCACGTATAATAAGCTATCTTAACCAAACCTTAAACAACTCAATTAGTTTGAATTTGACAACTTTTAAAAACATGAAATCATAAACTTTATAAAAGAAGCTTTAAAAAGACAAAACCTTTTAAATAATCCGAAATGTACTAAGCTAAAACATGAAATAAGCCAATAAGCATAAAGAGCTTATAGCCTAAACCAAGTAAAAGCTTAATAAGTACTAAAAGATTAAACTTTTAACCACTTAAACAAAATCAAAATCAATCCGTATGGATTATGAATTTCGGATCAAAATCAAAAGTAAATCAAGAGATGTGGAAAGAGATTAAAGAATACAAACTTAAACTTGAACTTTTTGATTAATAAAACTCCAATACAAAGATTAATGAAAGCTTAAACTTGAAAGATTAAAAGAAAGAAAAGATGAAAAACTTAGTGAGAGAAAGTTTAGAACTTTCTCTCTCTAAAAAAACTAGAAAAGAAAAATTAAAAGTGAAACTAGCTAACTCCCCTCCTAATGTGATTAGGAGGGTATTTATAGGGAAAGTGGGAAGTGCATGTGTGGTGTGCTTTCTTCTTTCTTTTCTTCTCGAATCGATTTAATTCTTTGTCTTTTCTCGACGTCGTCTCGGGATTTGAACTTGTCTTAATAATTTTCTTCTATAATTTAGACTTGAGTTCTTCGACTTCATTAAACTTCCGTCTTTAGACTTTTTCTTCGATAAATCTTCAGAATAGGTTTTGGACATCCGTTTTTTAAGCACTCTTGATCTCTTGACTTCGTCTTTTCTCGTTTTCTTCGATAAAAGCCCGTGAAAGCCCATGTTTTCTTCCTTTTGCATCTTTTGGTCCTAAAACACAATAAAAACACAAACCACGCATAATTCCGACTTTTACGACATAAAATACATGTTTTGGTCTTGTTATTATTGGAAATAAGTGGTAAAAGGATTAGTGTTTTCACACTTATTAAATCCCCTACACTTGACCATTGCAATGACCTCATGCAATGCAGTAATTTTAAAGCACGGTTTACATTTTCCATCATAAATAACCTACCTTGGCCTTTATTCAATACTAAATAAAAAGATAAAAATAAGTAAAGAAATTAAGGACTCACATTGGGTTTTGGCTGCCATGAACGTTTTTCATCCTCAAGTTTCACGTTTCCCATACCAAGCTTAAAAACGAGATCATTGTAGTTATAAGTTAGCAAACTAACACGAATTCATGTGGGCTAATTATTTACTTAGACTCCCTTATTCCTAGGTGTATCTCTTATATTTTAATGTTGTCTTGAATGATCACGAAGATGCATTGTTTGACTTATTTCGATAGTTATTTAGGCTGAAAATATAGGTGGATGATTTAATTAATAGTTAGCTAAAGGACAAAATCTTTTAGAACTGCTTCTCGGGACCTCATAGAGTTCATATCTTGTCATAACTTGCTTCACGATTTGAGACCTTTCTCGGACCGATATTTGGCAGCGATTTCAAACTTCAAATCTTGAGAGACGTTCTTGAAATTATGGTCTTCTCTTCATAATAGGAATTTCTTCACTTGAAGTTTTGAGAGATTCTTCATATTTGGACCACGACTTCTTCATTTTTCTCCAATCTTTGTTTTGGACTTTGATATACAAAGATTCGCCTCCTTTTAGGACTTGGATCTATTTATCCTCATACCTTGTTAGGGCCTTTTTGGATAGACTTCTCCATGATCTTTTGGGGAGTATTTGCTTTTCGTCATGTGTCTTGATCCTTCATATTGATTTTTAATAAATGATTCTTCACATCACTTTTGGACTTTTAGCAACAAAATGTAGCCCTCATGCCTTGTTAGGGCCTTTTCGGACTCGCCAATCTTCGCATCCCGCTTCAATAAGTTATGCCTTGGCTATGAACTCTAATTAATACTGAGCAACTTTTAAACGATCTTGGATAAGTAAACTCGGGTTGAGTCAAATATTCACGACGGGCCTAATATATCAAAGATATCTAAACTTGTTAAAACCATTTTGTTCATTTATTTATTTTTTGACTTTATTCTTGAAATGAAAATTGTTACGATGCGATGACAAAAGGAAAGAAAATAAATGGGGTCAAATTCATGGAAAAGCCTACTAAAATTCGATAGAAGTCCCCCTACACTTAATATAAACATTGTCCTCAATGTTTAAGCATGTGGGAGAATAAACTTCCCTACACTTAGGACATTGAGTACATTGTTTAAAATCGAGCTAAGGAAGGGACAACTAAAGTGATTACATTTATTCGTCTTATTTATATACATGTATGAATCAAAATAGTTTTGATAGAACCTGGTACACGGGAAACACGGGATCACGGGTCGCGTCAAAAGTACCAAAAGTGGATCATTAAAGCTCATGTCCCTACACAACATCACAACACACAAACAACCTACTTGGATCCCCCTACACTTACTGGTGGAAATGGATGAAGGTGAAAAAGGGTGGAAAGGATGGTAAAGGTAAAAATCTAACCTAGTTATACGATGCTTGATTTATTTATCACGAGTCTCTAGCACGACTTGATTTCCCTATTTAATTCAAGGGAAATGTGGAGAGGGATGGAATCATCTCTTGAGAGATGTCCTCTCCAAAGTACAACCCGTTGGCCATTCACCTTAAAATTGGGCCCATTTGGTTCGGATAACTCAATGGTGCCATAAGGAAAGATTTAGGCCACGGTGAATGGACCGGACCAACGGTTCTTAAGTTTACCCGAAAATATTTTCAACCGAGAGTTAAAGAGTAAAACATGATCACAACATGGAACTCTCGATTCTTAATCTTGGAATCATGAACGAGCTTAGTCTTCTCCTTGTAGATTAATGAATTTTCATAAGCCTCATTCCTAAGTTCATTGAGTTCATTGAGTTGGATTTTCCTATGATCACTGGCTTTGTTTATGTCAAAATTAGCCCATTTCAAGGCCCAATAAGCCTTATGCTCCAACTCAATGGGGAGGTGGCACGCCTTTCCGTACACAAGGCGATAAGGGGTACAACCTATAGGTGTCTTATAAGCGGTACGGAAAGCCCACAAAGCATCATCTAATTTATCGGCCCATAAGGCACGATGCTCTCCCGCGGTTCGCTCTAAGATTCTGTTAAGACCACGGTTAGAAACCTCGGCTTGTCCATTAGTTTATGGATGATACATGGCGGAAAGTCGGTGATTGACACCATACTTAGCCATGACTCGTGCGAATTAATCATTGCAAAAATGAGTCCCGCGATCACTAATAATAGCACGAGGCACACTGAATCGAGCAAACAATTGTTTCAAGAAGTTAACAACCACCCTCGCATCGTTAGTAGGTAAAGCCTTTGCTTCAACCCATTTTTATATGTAGTCAACGGCTACGAGGATGTACTTGTTTCCTTTGGATGATGGAAATGGCCCCATAAAGTCGATGCCCCATACGTCAAAGATTTCACACTCTTGGATGAAATTTTGAGGCATCTCATCTTTATGTGTGATCTTGCCTTGTCTTTGGCAAGAAACAGAATGCTTAACCATCTCATGAGCGTCATGATAAATGGTGGGCCAATAGAATCTGGAGTCAAAAACTTTTTTAGCGGTGTAATTAGGGCCAAAGTGACCACCGGTGGGTCCTTTGTGGCAAGCTTCAAGGATTTGTAAAGCCGCCGGCCCATCAACACATCTACGAATGATTAAATCCGCACATTTCTTGAAAAGATAAGGGTCATCCCAATAGTACGTTTTAACGTCCTTGAAGAATTTTTTCTTTTGTTGGGACGATAAACCTTTGATAAGAACACCACCCGCCAAATAGTTTGCAATGTCCGAAAACCATGGGGTATCATCAAGATTGGAATTAATAGACATTAAGGTCTCAAGGGGGAAAGATTCATTAATCTCTTGATTTGGAGGTTCCCTTGATAAGGATCCTCAAGTCAACTAAGATGATTCGCGGCTAGGTTTTTCGCTCCCTTTTTATCACAAATTTTGATTTTAAATTCTTGTAGGAGCAAAACCCAACGAAGGAGTCTCGGTTTATCATCTTGCTTGGTCAACAAGTATTTCAAGGCGGAATGGTCGGTGTAAACGATGGTGGTGGAAAGCACAAGATAGGGGCGGAATTTCTCAAAAGCATACACTACGGCTAAAAGCTCTTTTTCGGTAGTGGTATAATGCCATTGAGCCCCCGTCATTGTCTTACTAGCATAATGAATGGGTTGGAATGTTTATTAACTCGTTGACCTAAAACCGCTCCTACCGCAAAATCACTAGAATCGCACATGAGCTCTAAAGGTAACTCCCAATTTTGAGAGACTAAGACCGGTGCCTTAGTTAATTTACCTTTAAAAAGTTCAAAAGAGTCGAGACATTCTTGAGAGAAGATGAAAGGAGCATCCTTTTCTAAGAGATGAGTCATTGGACGAGCTATTTTTGAGAAATCTTGGATGAAACGTCGATAAAATCCCACATGGCCTAAAAAACTTTTAACTCCTTTGACGGTGGTAGGTGGAGGTAACTTAGCAATGACGTCAACTTTAGCACGGTCGACTTCGATACTGGCTTTGGAAATTTTATGACCGAGAACGATGCCTTCTTTTACCATGAAATGGCATTTTTCCCGATTAAGAACGACACGAGTGTCTTCACACCGTTTAAGCATAGGTTCTAAATTAGCAAGGCAAGAAGAGAAAGAATCACCATAAACCGAGAAATTGTCCATAAAGACTTCCATAGTTTCTTCAACCATGTCATGAAATATCGCCATCATACACCTTTGGAAAGTCCCGGGAGCATTGCATAAGCCGAAAGGCATTCGTTTTTAAGCAAATGTTCCATAGGGACAAGTGAATGTGGTTTTATCTTGGTCTTTTGGATCGATAGGGATTTGAAAATATCCTGAAAAACAATCTAAGAAGCAATAGAAATCATTACCCGCTAAACGCTCGAGCATTTGATCCATGAAAGGAAGAGGGAAATGATCCTTACGAGTGGCATCATTGAGCTTACGATAGTATATGCAAACTCGCCAACCCGTTACGAGTCGAGTAGGAATCAACTCGTTGTTTTCATTGGGAAAAACGGTGATTCCGCCTTTCTTAGGCACACAATGGACGGGACTAACCCATGGCGAATCCGAGATAGGGTAAATCATTCCGGCATCTAGATGTTTGATGACTTCTTTCTTAATTACTTCATGAATTTTTGGATTAACCCTTCTTTGATTTTGGATTACGGGTTTAAAGTCATCTTCCATGAGAATTTTATGAGTACAAAAATTAGGATCAATTCCGCTGATGTCGGAGCTTTTCCAAGCAATTGCTTTCTTATGATTCTTAAGCACATCGATAAGTCGGGATTTTTCTTCTTCTTTTAAGTCTTTAGCAATAATGACGGGTAACTTATTATCCTCCTCTAAGAAAACATACTCTAAATGAGACGGTAAATCCTTAAGCTCTAAATCTGGTGGATTGTCAATGGAAGGCTTAGTCAAATTAGGATCATCGTTTGTAACTTCCTTAGGAGTAGGTGGAGAAATATGGTCCTTATTGAGAAGTCTCTCAATGGTACGTAATACATCGCTTTTGGCTAAGTATAAAATATTATCGTCCGATCTCTTCGAATTGATTATTGGTAGAAAGTGCGACTCAATTATTCTTGGTGGATAAAAGAAATGGTTTGGTTAACTATCTAGTTTTAAAATGAAAAGCAAATAATTGCCGTTGAGAAATGATTAAAGCTTTTGAAAATTAAACTAAAATTTATCTAGAAAAACACTTTGTAAAACTTTAAAACTTAAAAAAAAACATGATCTACCGGAATGCACCAAAACTCAAAACCATCGGAATGTGATTAAAACTAGTGATCGGAATAATATAAGTTAGTAACCATCGGAATATCAAAACCACATCTATCGGAATATGATGTCTGTCGGAATGTCCTAGATCGCAATACACTAAACACTTTTGTCACAATATGCATCTGTCGGAATACAAGCCATCGGAATGTTTCTATCGCAATAAAATTCTGTCAGAATAATGCAATCTCAAATTGGGCAGAGTTTCGACTTAAAGGACCTTAAATCCCGTCGGAATATGCGATCGCAATGAGCGATCGCAATCCCGGATGGGAATAAGGGGGATGATACCAAGTGATCGCAAAGTAAAACCCTCAGTGGGTTATTGCGATACAAACAGGTAACCGTCGGAATGTGGAATCTTCAAAATATTGCGATGAACACAAAATTAATCCGAAAATGAAGGTAAGCTGAAAACTCAATAAGCACGTATAATAAGCTATCTTAACCAAACCTTAAACAACTCAATTAGCTTGAATTTGACAACTTTTAAAAACATGAAATCATAAACTTTATAAAAGAAGCTTTAAAAAGACAAAACCTTTTAAATAATCCGAAATGTACTAAGCTAAAACATGAAATAAGCCAATAAGCATAAAGAGCTTATAGCCTAAACCAAGTAAAAGCTTAATAAGTACTAAAAGATTAAACTTTTAACCACTTAAACAAAATCAAAATCAATCCGTATGGATTATGAATTTCGGATCAAAATCAAAAGTAAATCAAGAGATGTGGAAAGAGATTAAAGAATACAAACTTAAACTTGAACTTTTTGATTAATAAAACTCCAATACAAAGATTAATGAAAGCTTAAACTTGAAAGATTAAAAGAAAGAAAAGATGAAAAACTTAGTGAGAGAAAGTTTAGAACTTTCTCTCTCTAAAAAAACTAGAAAGGAAAAATTAAAAGTGAAACTAGCTAACTCCCCTCCTAATGTGATTAGGAGGGTATTTATAGGGAAAGTGGGAAGTGCATGTGTGGTGTGCTTTCTTCTTTCTTTTCTTCTCGAATCGATTTAATTCTTTGTCTTTTCTCGACGTCGTCTCGGGATTTGAACTTGTCTTAATAATTTTCTTCTATAATTTAGACTTGAGTTCTTCGACTTCATTAAACTTCCGTCTTTAGACTTTTTCTTCGATAAATCTTCAGAATAGGTTTTGGACATCCGTTTTTTAAGCACTCTTGATCTCTTGACTTCGTCTTTTCTCGTTTTCTTCGATAAAAGCCCGTGAAAGCCCATGTTTTCTTCCTTTTGCATCTTTTGGTCCTAAAACACAATAAAAACACAAACCACGCATAATTCCGACTTTTACGACATAAAATACATGTTTTGGTCTTGTTATTATTGGAAATAAGTGGTAAAAGGATTAGTGTTTTCACACTTATTAAATCCCCTACACTTGACCATTGCAATGACCTCATGCAATGCAGTAATTTTAAAGCACGGTTTACATTTTCCATCATAAATAACCTACCTTGGCCTTTATTCAATACTAAATAAAAAGATAAAAATAAGTAAAGAAATTAAGGACTCACATTGGGTTTTGGCTGCCATGAACGTTTTTCATCCTCAAGTTTCACGTTTCCCATACCAAGCTTAAAAACGAGATCATTGCAGTTATAAGTTAGCAAACTAACACGAATTCATGTGGGCTAATTATTTACTTAGACTCCCTTATTCCTAGGTGTATCTCTTATATTTTATTGTTGTCTTGAATGATCACGAAGATGCATTGTTTGACTTATTTCGATAGTTATTTAGGCTGAAAATATAGGTGGATGATTTAATTAATAGTTAGCTAAAGGACAAAATCTTTTAGAACTGCTTCTCGGGACCTCATAGAGTTCATATCTTGTCATAACTTGCTTCACGATTTGAGACCTTTCTCGGACCGATATTTGGCAGCGATTTCAAACTTCAAATCTTGAGAGACGTTCTTGAAATTATGGTCTTCTCTTCATAATAGGAATTTCTTCACTTGAAGTTTTGAGAGATTCTTCATATTTGGACCACGACTTCTTCATTTTTCTCCAATCTTTGTTTTGGACTTTGATATACAAAGATTCGCCTCCTTTTAGGACTTGGATCTATTTATCCTCATACCTTGTTAGGGCCTTTTTGGATAGACTTCTCCATGATCTTTTGGGGAGTATTTGCTTTTCGTCATGTGTCTTGATCCTTCATATTGATTTTTAATAAATGATTCTTCACATCACTTTTGGACTTTTAGCAACAAAATGTAGCCCTCATGCCTTGTTAGGGCCTTTTCGGACTCGCCAATCTTCGCATCCCGCTTCAATAAGTTATGCCTTGGCTATGAACTCTAATTAATAGTGAGCAACTTTTAAACGATCTTGGATAAGTAAACTCGGGTTGAGTCAAATATTCACGACGGGCCTAATATATCAAAGATATCTAAACTTGTTAAAACCGTTTTGTTCATTTATTTATTTTTTGACTTTATTCTTGAAATGAAAATTGTTACGATGCGATGACAAAAGGAAAGAAAATAAATGGGGTCAAATTCATGGAAAAGCCTACTAAAATTCGATAGAAGTCCCCCTACACTTAATATAAACATTGTCCTCAATGTTTAAGCATGTGGGAGAATAAACTTCCCTACACTTAGGACATTGAGTACATTGTTTAAAATCGAGCTAAGGAAGGGACAACTAAAGTGATTACATTTATTCGTCTTATTTATATACATGTATGAATCAAAATAGTTTTGATAGAACCTGGTACACGGGAAACACGGGATCACGGGTCACGTCAAAAGTACCAAAAGTGGATCATTAAAGCTCATGTCCCTACACAACATCACAACACACAAACAACCTACTTGGATCCCCCTACACTTATTGGTGGAAATGGATGAAGGTGAAAAAGGGTGGAAAGGATGGTAAAGGTAAAAATCTAACCTAGTTATACGATGCTTGATTTATTTATCACGAGTCTCTAGCTCGACTTGATTTCCCGAATTGATTCAAGGGAAATGTGGAGAGGGATGGAATCATCTCTTGAGAGATGTCCTCTCCAAAGTACAACCCGTTGGCCATTCACCTTAAAATTGGGCCCATTTGGTTCGGATAACTCAATGGTGCCATAAGGAAAGATTTAGGCCACGGTGAATGGACCGGACCAACGGTTCTTAAGTTTACCCGAAAATATTTTCAACCGAGAGTTAAAGAGTAAAACATGATCACAACATGGAACTCTCGGTTCTTAATCTTGGAATCATGAACGAGCTTAGTCTTCTCCTTGTAGATTAATGAATTTTCATAAGCCTCATTCCTAAGTTCATTGAGTTCATTGAGTTGGATTTTCCTATGATCACCGGCTTTGTTTATGTCAAAATTAGCCCATTTCAAGGCCCAATAAGCCTTATGCTCCAACTCAATGGGGAGGTGGCACACCTTTCCGTACACAAGGCGATAAGGGGTACAACCTATAGGTGTCTTATAAGCGGTACGGAAAGCCCACAAAGCATCATCTAATTTATCGGCCCATAAGGCACGATGCTCTCCCGCGGTTCGCTCTAAGATTCTGTTAAGACCACGGTTAGAAACCTCGGCTTGTCCATTAGTTTATGGATGATACGTGCCGGAAATTCGGTGATTGACACCATACTTAGCCATGACTCGTGCGAATTAATCATTGCAAAAATGAGTCCCGCGATCACTAATAATAGCACGAGGCACACTGAATCGAGCAAACAATTGTTTCAAGAAGTTAACAACCACCCTCGCATCGTTAGTAGGTAAAGCCTTTGCTTCAACCCATTTTTATATGTAGTCAATGGCTACGAGGATGTACTTGTTTCCTTTGGATGATGGAAATGGCTCCATAAAGTCGATGCCCCATACGTCAAAGATTTCACACTCTTGGATGAAATTTTGAGGCATCTCATCTTTATGTGTGATCTTGCCTTGTCTTTGGCAAGCAACAGAATGCTTAACCATCTCATGAGCGTCATGATAAATGGTGGGCCAATAGAGTCTGGAGTCAAAAACTTTTTTAGCGGTGTAATTAGGGCCAAAGTGACCACCGGTGGGTCCTTTGTGGCAAGCTTCAAGGATTTGTAAAGCCGCCGGCCCATCAACACATCTACGAATGATTAAATCCGCACATTTCTTGAAAAGATAAGGGTCATCCCAATAGTACGTTTTAACGTCCTTGAAGAATTTTTTCTTTTGTTGGGACGATAACCCTTTGATAAGAACACCACCCGCCAAATAGTTTGCAATGTCCGAAAACCATGGGGTATCATCAAGATTGGAATTAATAGAAATTAAGGTCTCAAGGGGGAAAGATTCATTAATCTCTTGATTTGGAGGTTCCCTTGATAAGGATCCTCAAGTCAACTAAGATGATCCGCGGCTAGGTTTTTCGCTCCCTTTTTATCACAAATTTTGATTTTAAATTCTTGTAGGAGCAAAACCCAACGAAGGATTCTCGGTTTATCATCTTGCTTGGTCAACAAGTATTTCAAGTCGGAATGGTCGGTGTAAACGATGGTGGTGGAATGCACAAGATAGGGGCGAAATTTCTCAAAAGCATACACTACGGCTAAAAGCTCTTTTTCGGTAGTGGTATAATGCAATTGAGCCCCCGTCATTGTCTTACTAGCATAATGAATGGGTTGGAATGTTTATTAACTCGTTGACCTAAAACCGCTCCTACCGCAAAATCACTAGAATCGCACATGAGCTCTAAAGGTAACTCCTAATTTGGAGAGACTAAGACCGGTGCCTTAGTTAATTTACCTTTAAAAAGTTCGAAAGAGTCGAGACATTCTTGAGAGAAGATGAAAGGAGCATCCTTTTCTAAGAGATGAGTCATTGGACGAGCTATTTTTGAGAAATCTTGGATGAAACGTCGATAAAATCTCACATGGCCTAAAAAACTTTTAACTCCTTTGACGGTGGTAGGTGGAGGTAACTTAGCAATGACGTCAACTTTAGCACGGTCGACTTCGATACTGGCTTTGGAAATTTTATGACCGAGAACGATGCCTTCTTTTACCATGAAATGGCATTTTTCCCAATTAAGAACGACACGAGTGTCTTCACACCGTTTAAGCATAGGTTCTAAATTAGCAAGGCAAGAAGAGAAAGAATCACCATAAACCGAGAAATTGTCCATAAAGACTTCCATAGTTTCTTCAACCATGTCATGAAATATCGCCATCATACACCTTTGGAAAGTCCCGGGAGCATTGCATAAGCCGAAAGGCATTCGTTTTTAAGCAAATGTTCCATAGGGACAAGTGAATGTGGTTTTCTCTTGGTCTTTTGGATCGATAGGGATTTGAAAATATCCGGAAAAACCATCTAAGAAGCAATAGAAATCATTACCCGCTAAACGCTCGAGCATTTGATCCATGAAAGGAAGAGGGAAATGATCCTTACGAGTGGCATCATTGAGCTTACGATAGTATATGCAAACTCGCCAACCCGTTACGAGTCGAGTAGGAATCAACTCGTTGTTTTCATTGGGAAAAACGGTGATTCCGCCTTTCTTAGGCACACAATGGACGGGACTAACCCATGGCGAATCCGAGATAGGGTAAATCATTCCGGCATCTAGATGTTTGATGACTTCTTTCTTAATTACTTCCTGAATTTTTGGATTAACCCTTCTTTGATTTTGGATTACGGGTTTAAAGTCATCTTCCATGAGAATTTTATGAGTACAAAAATTAGGATCAATTCCGCTGATGTCGGAGCTTTTCCAAGCAATTGCTTTCTTATGATTCTTAAGCACATCGATAAGTCGGGATTTTTCTTCTTCTTTTAAGTCTTTAGCAATAATGACGGGTAACTTATTATCCTCCTCTAAGAAAACATAATCTAAATGAGACGGTAAATCCTTAAGCTCTAAATCTGGTGGATTGTCAATGGAAGGCTTAGTCAAATTAGGATCATCGTTTGTAACTTCCTTAGGAGTAGGTGGAGAAATATGGTCCTTATTGAGAAGTCTCTCAATGGTACGTAATACATTGCTTTTGGCTAAGTATAAAATATTATCGTCCGATCTCTTCGAATTGATTATTGGTAGAAAGTGCGACTCAATTATTCTTGGTGGATAAAAGAAATGGTTTGGTTAACTATCTAGTTTTAAAATGAAAAGCAAATAATTGCCGTTGAGAAATGATTAAAGCTTTTGAAAATTAAACTAAAATTTATCTAGAAAAACACTTTGTAAAACTTTAAAACTTAAAAAAAAACATGATCTATCGGAATGCACCAAAACTCAAAACCATCGGAATGTGATTAAAACTAGTGATCGGAATAATATAAGTTAGTAACCATCGGAATATCAAAACCACATCTATCGGAATATGATGTCTGTCGGAATGTCCTAGATCGCAATACACTAAACACTTTTGTCACAATATGCATCTGTCGGAATACAAGCCATCGGAATGTTTCTATCGCAATAAAATTCTGTCAGAATAATGCAATCTCAAATTGGGCAGAGTTTCGACTTAAAGGACCTTAAATCCCGTCGGAATATGCGATCGCAATCCCGGATCGGAATAAGGGGGATGATACCAAGTGATCGCAAAGTAAAACCCTCAGTGGGTTATTGCGATACAAACAGGTAACCGTCGGAATGTGGAATCTTCAAAATATTACGATGAACACAAAATTAATCCGAAAATGAAGGTAAGCTGAAAACTCAATAAGCACGTATAATAAGCTATCTTAACCAAACCTTAAACAACTCAATTAGCTTGAATTTGACAACTTTTAAAAACATGAAATCATAAACTTTATAAAAGAAGCTTTAAAAAGACAAAACCTTTTAAATAATCCGAAATGTACTAAGCTAAAACATGAAATAAGCCAATAAGCATAAAGAGCTTATAGCCTAAACCAAGTAAAAGCTTAATAAGTACTAAAAGATTAAACTTTTAACCACTTAAACAAAATCAAAATCAATCCGTATGGATTATGAATTTCGGATCAAAATAAAAAGTAAATCAAGAGATGTGGAAAGAGATTAAAGAATACAAACTTAAACTTGAACTTTTTGATTAATAAAACTCCAATACAAAGATTAATGAAAGCTTAAACTTGAAAGATTAAAAGAAAGAAAAGATGAAAAACTTAGTGAGAGAAAGTTTAGAACTTTCTCTCTCTAAAAAAACTAGAAAGGAAAAATTAAAAGTGAAACTAGCTAACTCCCCTCCTAATGTGATTAGGAGGGTATTTATAGGGAAAGTGGGAAGTGCATGTGTGGTGTGCTTTCTTCTTTCTTTTCTTCTCGAATCGATTTAATTCTTTGTCTTTTCTCGACGTCGTCTCGGGATTTGAACTTGTCTTAATAATTTTCTTCTATAATTTAGACTTGAGTTCTTCGACTTCATTAAACTTCCGTCTTTAGACTTTTTCTTCGATAAATCTTCAGAATAGGTTTTGGACATCCGTTTTTTTAAGCACTCTTGATCTCTTGACTTCGTCTTTTCTCGTTTTCTTCGATAAAAGCCCGTGAAAGCCCATGTTTTCTTCCTTTTGCATCTTTTGGTCCTAAAACACAATAAAAACACAAACCACGCATAATTCCGACTTTTACGACATAAAATACATGTTTTGGTCTTGTTATTATTGGAAATAAGTGGTAAAAGGATTAGTGTTTTCACACTTATTAAATCCCCTACACTTGACCATTGCAATGACCTCATGCAATGCAGTAATTTTAAAGCACGGTTTACATTTTCCATCATAAATAACCTACCTTGGCCTTTATTCAATACTAAATAAAAAGATAAAAATAAGTAAAGAAATTAAGGACTCACATTGGGTTTTGGCTGCCATGAACGTTTTTCATCCTCAAGTTTCACGTTTCCCATACCAAGCTTAAAAACGAGATCATTGCAGTTATAAGTTAGCAAACTAACACGAATTCATGTGGGCCAATTATTTACTTAGACTCCCTTATTCCTAGGTGCATCTCTTATATTTTATTGTTGTCTTGAATGATCACGAAGATGCATTGTTTGACTTATTTCGATAGTTATTTAGGCTGAAAATATAGGTGGATGATTTAATTAATAGTTAGCTAAAGGACAAAATCTTTTAGAACTGCTTCTCGGGACCTCATAGAGTTCATATCTTGGCATAACTTGCTTCACGATTTGAGACCTTTCTCGGACCGATATTTGGCAGCGATTTCAAACTTCAAATCTTGAGAGACGTTCTTGAAATTATGGTCTTCTCTTCATAATAGGAATTTCTTCACTTGAAGTTTTGAGAGATTCTTCATATTTGGACCACGACTTCTTCATTTTTCTCCAATCTTTGTTTTGGACTTTGATATACAAAGATTCGCCTCCTTTTAGGACTTGGATCTATTTATCCTCATACCTTGTTAGGGCCTTTTTGGATAGACTTCTCCATGATCATTTGGGGAGTATTTGCTTTTCGTCATGTGTCTTGATCCTTCATATTGATTTTTAATAAATGATTCTTCACATCACTTTTGGACTTTTAGCAACAAAATGTAGCCCTCATGCCTTGTTAGGGCCTTTTCGGACTCGCCAATCTTCGCATCCCGCTTCAATAAGTTATGCCTTGGCTATGAACTCTAATTAGTACTGAGCAACTTTTAAACGATCTTGTGCTAGAAGCTAAGTAACTTTTTAAATCGTACAACCTTATTTATAGCAGATAAATTTATTAGCAAGCGATGGGAGAATAGGCTTATAATCAACTCACATAAATTCACGAAAGAATACCAAACTTATAATTGACTCTATCATCTCTCGTTCTCCACAGTTTAAATTCTCAAGGAATGAGACTCGTGGATGCTTAGCCAATTAAATCAAAGTTTTGGGTTTTCGAGTCATCTATAGGATCTTGCATCTTCTTAGACTCTTTCAAGTTTAGAATTTACGTTTTAAAGTTCCCTTGATAAACGACTGTCTAGGATCAATTATAGGAACTTGTGAAAAGTTCTTGTTCTTAACCCGTGAGAGTTAAGACTTTCGCGTTTTAAAGTTCCCTATATAAAAGCCTAGCAAAACTTAACTTAAACACGTTAAGGATACTAGCTAGAGTAAACTTAGATAAGTAAACTCGGGTTGAGTGAAAATATTCATGACTTTGAAAAATTTTAAAACCACTTTATTAAACTTTATTTTTGCAAAGAAAGTAAATAACGATAACAAAGGAAAATTACAAGGCCAAAATAGATTAAAAATTTTGAAAAATGTCGAAAAATCACATTTTCCGGTTAAAATGAGGGCAAATTCATGGAAAAGACCACTTACTTCGATAGAAGTCCCCCCTACACTTGGTATAAACATTTTCCTCAATGTTTAAGCATGTAGGAGTAAAGTCCCCTACACTTATGACATTGTGCGCTTTGTTTAAATCTTGCTAAGGAAAGGACAACTATAGTGATTTCAATGTGAACATATAAGATATGAAATATTGAATCACGATAGTTTAGGATAGAACCAGGAAGATGGGAACACGGGATCACGGTTCGTCAAAAGTCATCGAGGTGCTCTCTGAAGCTTGAATCCCTGCAGAAAATAAGAAACAAGACAACAACATATACGGGGCTCCCCCCTACACTTATTATGAAAGCGGTAAATGATAGATCACGGGTTGCCTCCCGAGAAGCGCTTGTTTTTGATAACCGAGTCACGAGCCTGACTCGACCCAAAACTAGTTCATGGGAAACGTGGTGAGGGATGGAATCATCTCATGAGAGATGTCCTCACCACAGTACAACTTCAAACGCTGGCCATTCACCTTAAAATTGGGCCCATTTGGCTGAGAAAGCTCAATGGTGCCATATGGGAAGACTTTGGCGACGGTGAATGGACCAGACCAGCAGCTCTTCAACTTGCCCGAGAAGTTCTTCAACCGAGAGTTAAAAAGTAAGACTTGATCTCCAACGTGGAACTCTCGGTTCTTAATTCTAGCATCGTGGATGATCTTGGTCTTCTCTTTGTAGATCAATGAGTTCTCGTAAGCTTCATTCCTCAGTTCATTTAACTCGTTGAGTTGAATCTTAAGAAGATCACCGGCTTTGTTGATGTCGAAGTTAGCCCACTTCAAGGACTAATATGCCTTATGTTCCAGCTCGATAGGGAGGTGGCATGCTTTACCGTACACAAGACGATATGGTGTACAACCAATCGGGGTCTTATATGCGGTACGGAAAGCCCACAAAGCATCATCTAACTTATCGGCCCACGCGGCATGATGCTCTCCCACAGTACGTTCCAGAATTCGCTTCAATCCACGGTTGGAAATCTCGGCTTGCCCATTGGTTTGGGGATGATAGGCGGTGGAAAGACGGGGATTGAAACCATACTTAGCCATGAATCTTGCGAATTGATCATTAAAAAATGAGTCCCGCGGTCACTGATAATAGCACGAGGAACGCCGAATCGAGCAAAAAGCTACTTCAAAAAGTTCACAACCACCCTCACGTCGTTCGTAGGGAGAGCCTTAGCTTCAAACCATTTAGAAACGTAGTCAACGGCTACAAGGACGTACTTGTTCCCTTTAGATGATGGAAATGGCCCCATAAAGTCGATACCCCATACATCAAAGATTTCACATTCTTGTATGAAATTTTGAGGCATCTCATCTTTATGTGTGATCTTTCCTTGTCTTTGGCAAGCATCACAATGTTTAACCATTTCATGAGCGTCACGATAAATGGTGGGCCAATAAAATCCAAAGTCGAATACTTTCTTCGCGGTGTAATTGGGACCAAAGTGACCACCGGTGGGTCCTTTATGGCAAGCGTCAAGGATTTGTACCGCTGCCGGCCCATCAACACATCGACGAATGACAAGATCCGCACATTGTTTGAAGAGGTAAGGGTCGTCCCATAAATAATGTTCAATGTCTTTAAAGAACTTTTTCTTTTGTTGGGACGTTAACCCTTCCTTTAGAATTCCACCCGCTAAGTAGTTTGCAATGTCCGCAAACCACGGGGTGTCATCGAGATTTGGATTGATAGACATTAAGGCCTCAAGGGGAAAAGAGTCATTGATCTCTTGATTCGGATGATCCCCTTGATAAGGATCCTCAAGTCTACTTAGATGATCCGCGGCTAGGTTTTTGGCACCCTTCTTGTCATGAATTTTGATTTTAAATTCTTGTAGGAGCAAAACCCAACGAAGAAGTCTTGGCCTAGAATCTTGCTTAGTCAACAAGTACTTCAACGCAGAATGATCGGTATACACGATGGTGGTAGAAAGGACAAGATAGGGGCGGAATTTTTCAAAAGCATACACTACAGCTAAAAGCTCTTTTTCGGTAGTGGTATAATGCAATTGAGCCCCCGTCATCGTCTTGCTAGCATAGTGGATTGGTTGGAAGTGTTTGTTCACTCTTTGGCCCAAAACCGCTCCAATAGCAAAGTCACTAGCATCACACATCAACTCAAAAGGTAGCTCCCAACTAGGGGTAACCAAGACCGGTGCCTTAGTTAGCATATCCTTAAGAAGATTGAAGGATTCAAGACACTCTTTGGAAAAGATGAAAGGAGTATCTTTTTCCAAGAGGTGGGTCATCGGGCGAGCGATTTTAGAAAAATCTTGGATGAATCGATGATAGAAGCCCGCATGACCAAGGAAACTTCTCACACCCTTCACGGTTGAAGGTGGAGGTAATTTGGCTATGACATCCACTTTAGCACGGTCCACTTCGAGACCGGCTTTGGAGATTTTATGTCCTAGCACGATGCCTTCTTTTACCATGAAATGGCATTTTTCCCAATTTAGAACAACGTGAGTGTCTTCACACCGCTTAAGCATACGTTCTAAATTGGCAAGGCAAGCAGAGAAAGAATCACCATAAACCAAGAAATCATCCATGAAGACTTCCATAGTTTCATCAACCATGTCATGGAAGATAACCATCATACACCTTTGAAATGTCCCAGGAGCATTGCATAAGCCGAAAGGCATTATTTTATAAGCAAATGTTCCGTAAGGACAAGTGAATGTGGTTTTATATTGGTCTTTGGGATCGATGGGAATTTGAAAATACCCGGAGAAACCGTCTAAAAAGCAGTAATAGTCATTACCCGCTAGACGTTCAAGCATTTGGTCCATGAAAGGAAGGGGAAAATGATCCTTTCTCGTAGCATCATTGAGTTTGCGATAGTTTATACAAACTCTCCACCCTGTAACGAGACGAGCAGGAATCAACTCGTTGTTTTCATTGGGCACAACGGTGATTCCACCTTTCTTAGGCACACAATGGACGGGACTAACCCATGGTGAATCCGAGATAGGATAGATCATTCCCGCATCAAGAAGTTTGATAACCTCTTTTTTTATTACGTCATGGATCTTAGGATTCACCCTTCTTTGGCTTTGAACAGTGGGTTTAAAGTCGTCCTCCATGAGAATTTTATGTGTGCAGAAGTAAGGATCAATTCCACGAATATCAGAGATTTTCCAAGGAATCGCTTTCTTGTGATTCTTCAGCACGGCGATAACTCGGGATTTTTCTTCCTCTTTCAAGTCCTTAGCGATGATGACGGGTGACTTCTTGTTGTTTTCAAGGAACACATATTCAAGATGAGACGACAGATCCTTAAGCTCTAAATCCGGAGGATTTTCGATGGAAGGCGTAGTCACATTCAGATCATCAGTAGAGATATCCTTAGGAGATGGTGGAGAAATATGGTCCTCATTGAGAAGTTTCTCAATGGTACGAATTTCTTCATCCCAAGAGGGAGAATCGTCATATTTTAAGTCCACATCTCCCAAAGTTGCTTCAAATTCTTTCAAGATGAAATCACTTTCTCCAAATGGAGTTAGTGATGGAGTAATAGAGGCAACGGTCTCAATAGTGGGTAGAGAAGGAGAACCACTTTTACAAGCGTCTTTGAAACGTTCTTCACAAGCCTCATCAAGAACGTCAATGAAATTAACACTCTCGTTTTCAGAAGGCTGCTTAGAAAGTTTACCCATGTTGAAGACGATTTTATCGTCACCAACTCGCATGATTAATTTGCCCGCGGCTACATCAATGAGAGTGTGACCGGTCCTCAAGAATGGACGTCCAACGATTAATGGAACACGGGGGTCCATCTCGTAGTCAACGACAACAAAATCCGCTTGAAAGGTGAACTTGTCGACGCCGACGAAGACATCTTCGACTATCCCCACTGGATAAGCAACCATACGGTTAGCTAATTCCAAAGTCATTCGTGTGGGGACTAGCTCAGGGAGAGATAATTGCTTCCAAACACTTAATGGCATTAAGTTAATAATAGCACCTAGATCGGCTAGGGCCATACAATTCTCTACCCCAGGGAAGTTGCAAGGAATCAAGAAACCACCCGGATCACCATGTTTGGTTGGTAATTTCCTTAAGAGCACTGCAGAGCAATTCTCATTATGTTGGGTCTGAGCAATATCGAGAAGTTTCTCCTTATCACTGAGACGATCTTTAAACATTTTAGCATATTTGGGCATGTGAGCGAGAGCCTCAGCACAAGAGATATTGAAATTCAGTTGTTTAAACATTTTAAGAAAGTTCGAAACCTGAATATCATCCTTGTTCTTCAATTTCTCTTTCCGCAACCTTGAAGGATAAGGTATATTGGGTTGAGATGAAGGCTTTGGAATGGAATTCTCACTCACATCCTTGGGTGGTGGAGGGGTGGAAGTAGAAGGTGGTGGAATTGGTGAAGTAGAAGTTGGAGGAATAGAAGATGGAGGATTTGGAGAAGGAGACTTGTTTTCCTTTGTCACAATCACCGGTGTAGGTGTAGGAATCTCGGGTTCCTTTAAACCTTTTCCACTGTGAGTGGTGATTGCTTTCATCTCTCCTCTTGGATTAGCAACGGTGTTACTCGGAAGAGAACCCGATCCAGAGGTTTGATTACTTGGGAAAAAACTAGCCATCATGTTCCTTAAGTAATTCGTTTGACTTGCCAAAGTGTTTCGCATATCTGCTCGAAGATCATTCCCTTGCTTCACCATATCTGCTTTCATGTTGGCCATTTCCCGCTGAAGATTTTGCACTATCGCATCATTACTCCTCATGTAGGTTTCAACCTCTTGGTGTAATGCAGTGGGTTGGTTGGGAGGAGCATGGTAGGCAGGTGGTTGATAAGTAGGTTGTTGGTAAACTTGGTTGTTTCTTTGAGGTGGATATGGGTTTCTTTGGTTTTGATATTGATTTGGAGCATGTGGTTGGTTTTGATTGTTGCGATTAAGGTTGTTTGTGTTTTGAGGGGGAAACCGGGTGGTGAAAGAAAGTTGTTTGAGCGATAGCTGAGAAAATTACGGTCACCTTGAGGACGTGCCTGATAGCTTCCTGTAGCAAAGTTGCCGTTGGCCGCATTCACATGTTCCGGATTGTCTTGAGTCAAAGGACAATCGGCGTATGAGTGAGATCCCCCACATATTTCACAAAGTTGACTCAAAGCACTAGCTTTGGTATTCTTGGCGGCTTGGAGAGCAAGTGATTCAACTAGCGAAGTAAGCTTATCAATTCTCTTGTCTCTCTCATTAGTGCTAGCACTAGCCACATTGTTCCGAACACTCTTGGTTTGCACTCTAGACTTGTTCTCAATAGTATCCCAAGCAGCATTAGCAGACTTAACCAAAAGATTACCCCCCGAGGCACTATTTAGTGAATCTTTGTTATTCATGCTTAAACCATTGTAAAAAGTATTAATTTGATGTACTTTTGTTAAACCATGTTGTGGACACTTTCGAAAAAGTTCCTTAAAACGGTCCCAAGATTCACTAAAAGACTCACCGTACTTTTGTTCAAATATGATGATTTCATTCCGCAAAGCGATAGTACGTGAGGGTGGGAAAAAGTGATTGATGAATTTGGTCTCTAAATCCGTCCATGTAAGAATACTTTATGGCGGTTCCTTATCAAGCCAATGTCGGGCTTGTCCCTCTAAGGAGAAAGGAAAAAGTTGCAAACGAATTACCTCTTGTGAAACCTCATTATACTTAACCGTATTACTGAGTTGAAGAAACCTCTTAATATGGTCATGAGGATCATCAATTGAACGCCCCAAGAATGGTTGAGCAGAGACCATTTGAATGAAGCCGGATTTGAGCTCAAAGTTGTTGGCTCCAATCGTGGGTATGACAATAGCATCGTTGTTGCCCTTTACATGTGCTTGCAAAAGTTCGATCATTGGACGATTGTCCGGTAGAGGTTCATTGTTGTTATTATTCATGTTGGGTTGAGGTGGATTATTATTATTGTTGTGTACACCGGCCATGTCTAAGTTATCGAGAGTCTCGGGCTCAGGATAAGACGTTGATCGAGTGCGCATACACCTGCAAAAGAAATAACAAAGCAAATTTTTTTTTGATTTTTTATGTTTTTTAATTTTTTTTTGTATTTTTGAAAATTATATATTTTTTAGGATTTTTGAAAGTTTTAAAGCAAGGAAACTAACGTTCAAAGATGAACGGATCCCAAAATCCAACGCGTCTCTCACTAAAAAACGTTAATCCTAACGAAAAGAGCCGGCAGCGGCGCCATTTAATACATCGCTTTTGGCTAAGTATAAAATATTATCGTCCGATCTCTTCGAATTGATTATTGGTAGAAAGTGCGACTCAATTGTTCTTGGTGGATAAAAGAAATGGTTTGGTTAACTATCTAATTTTAAAATGAAAAGCAAATAATTGTCGTTGAGTAATCATTAAAGCTTTTGAAAATTAAACTAAAATTTATCTAGAAAAACACTTTGTAAAACTTTAAAACTTAAAAAAACATGATCTATCGGAATGCACCAAAACTCAAAACCATAGGAATGTGATTAAAACTAGTGATCGGAATAATATAAGTTAGTAACCATCAGAATATCAAAACCACATCTATCGGAATATGATGTCTGTCGGAATGTCCTAGATCACAATACACTAAACACTTCTGTCGCAATGTGCATCTGTCGGAATACAAGCCATCGGAATGTTTCTATCGCAATAAAATTCTGTCGGAATAATGCAATCTCAAATTGGGCAGAGTTTCGACTTAAAAGGACCTTAAATCCCGTCGGAATATGCGATCGCAATGAGCGATCGCAATCCCAGATCGGAATAAGGGGGATGATACCAAGTGATCGCAAAGTAAAACCCTCAATGGGTTATTACGATACAAACAGGTAACCGTCGGAATGTGGAATCTTCAAAATATTGCGATGAACACAAAATTAATCCGAAAATAGTGGTAAGCTGAAAACTCAATAAGCACGTATAATAAGCTATCTTAAACAAACCTTAAACAACTCAATTAGCTTAAATTTGACAACTTTTAATTACATGAAATCATAAACTTTATAAAAGAAGCTTTAAAAAGACAAAACCTTTTAAATAATCCGAAATGTACTAAGCTAAAACATGAAATAAGCCAATAAGCATAAAGAGCTTATAGCCTAAACCAAATAAAAGCTTAATAAGTAGTAAAAGATTAACCTTTTAACCACTTAAACAAAATCAAAATCAATCCGTATGGATTATGAATTTCAGATCAGAATCAAAAGTAAATCAAGAGATGTGGAAAGAGATTAAAGAATACAAACTTAAACTTGAACTTTTTGATTAATAAAACTCCAATACAAAGATTAATGAAAGCTTAAACTTGAAAGATTAAAAGAAAGAAAAGATGAAAAACTTAGTGAGAGAAAGTTTATAACTTTCTCTCTCTAAAAAAACTAGAAAGGAAAAATTAAAAGTGAAACTAGCTAACTCCCCTCCTAATGTGATTAGGAGGGTATTTATAGGGAAAGTGGGAAGTGCATGTGTGGTGTGCTTTCTTCTTTCTTTTCTTCTCGACTCGATTTAATTCTTTGTCTTTTCTCGACGTCGTCTCGGGATTTGAACTTGTCTTAATAATTTTCTTCTATAATTTAGACTTGAGTTCTTCGACTTCATTAAACTTCCGTCTTTAGACTTTTTCTTCGATAAATCTTCAGAATAGGTCTTGGACATCCGTTTTTTAAGCACTCTTGATCTCTTGACTTCGTGTTTTCTCGTTTTCTTCGATAAAAGCCCGTAAAAGCCCATGTTTTCTTCCTTTTGCATCTTTTGGTCCTAAAACACAATAAAAACACAAACCACGCATAATTCCGACTTTTACGACATAAAATACACGTTTTGGTATTGTTATTATTGGAAATAAGTGGTAAAAGGATAAGTTTTTTCACACTTATTAGTACGAATGTCTTCTTCCCAATCGGTGGGAGAATCGTCATATTTTAAATCCACATCCCCTAAACTCGCTTCAAATTCTTGTAAAAGAAAGTCACTTTCTCCAAATGGAGTCAATGAAGGAGGAATAGAAGCTACGGTCTCAACATGAGGTAAATGAGAAATCCCGCTCTTACAAGCCTCGTGAAAATGTTCTTCACAAGCTTAGTCGAGCACATCGATGTAATTCACGGATTCAGGCTCATCGGGAAGTTTGGAAAGTTTACCCATCTTAAAGACGATTTTATCATCCCCGACCCTCATGATAAGTTCACCCGCGGCTACATCAATCAATGTATGCCCGGTTCTCAAGAAGGGTCGTCCCACAATTAAGGGAACACGGGGATCCATCTCATAGTCGACTACAACGAAGTCGGCGGGAAAAGTGAATTTGTCGACTCCTACAAAAACATCCTCGGCTATCCCCACCGGATAAGCAACCGTACGGTTAGCTAATTCCAAGCTCATACGAGTGGGGACTAGCTCGGGTAAAGATAATTGTTTCCACACGGACAATGGCATAAGATTGATGCTCGCTCCGAGATCCGCCAAAGCCATACAATTCTCAACACCGGAAAATTACAAGGAATAAGGAATCGACCGGGATCTCCTAACTTAACCGGTAATTTTCTCAAAAGAACCGCGGAACAATTCTCATTTAATTGGTTATTGGCAATATCAAGCAACTTTTCCTTATCACTTAAAAGGTCCTTAAACATCTTAGCGTACTTAGGCATGTGAGCGAGCGCCTCGGCAAAGGTTATATTATAATTCAATTGTTTGAACATTTTTAGGAAGTTCGAAACATGAATATCATCCTTGTTCTTCAATTTCTCTTTCCACAACCTTGAGGGATAAGGTATATTGGGTTGAGATGAAGGCTTTGGAGTGGATTGCTCACTCACATCCTTTGGTGGAGGAGGAGTAGAAATGAAAGGTGAAAGAACCGGTTTGGGAACCGAAGGTGTGGTATAAAATTTAGGTATCGGTGGAACATAAGGTGTAGACGATGGCATAACGGGTGGTATGTCACAAGTAGAAGAAGAAAGAGGTTGGGTAGAAGAAGAAGGTATCTCGGGTCCTTGGTTAGGTGGGGAATAGGAAGGTTCTACGATGGTCTTACCGCTCCTAGTAGTGATAGCATTAACATTAGCCCTAGGATTGGTCACGGTGTTCGAAGGGAGGGCACCTTGGGGACGAAGGGTTTGAATCATTGTCAAAAATTTCTTATCGTTTCCTTCTTGCATTTTTCGATTATATTCTTGCATCTCTTTCATGGTTCGCTCATGTTCGGATAATTTTTGTAGAACCAAGTCCATTTGAGGATTATGCATGTTCATTTGATTATACCCTTGATTTGGAAAACCTTGATTAGGAAAACCTTGGTTTTGATATTGATTATAACCTTGATTAAATCCTTCATTTTGAAAACCTTGGTTATTAAATCCTTGATTTTGATTATTGAACCCTTGGTTTTGCCCTTGAAAATTCCGTTGATTTTTATTTAAACCCCGTTGATTAGAATTTCCTTGAAAATTACCCCGTTGAGGACCTTGGTTCCTATTTTGGGCGGGTGGGGGTGGTCTTTGTGGTGCTACAAAACCCGGGGGAGCCAAATAGTTATTAGACTTGTAAGACAAATGGTTAACATCAACATTTGGTTTGAAATGAATCCGCTCATTTTCATTGTTGTTATAAGCATAAACTTCTTGTTGATTATTGTAAACCTTGTCACAATTAAAATATGAATGTGGTCCACCACAAGTCTCACACGTTTCACAAGTTTCTTTCATGGCATTAACTTGACCATTGAGGGATTGGGTTTTTAGAGCAATTGATTCAACAAACGACGTAAGCTTATCAATTCTCTTATCACTCTCACTAGAACTAGCACTTGCCATAGTAGCCCTAACACTCTTGGTTTGCACTTTAGCCTTGTTTTCAATTATGGCCCAAGCCTCGTTCATGGACTTCACAAGAATATTACCCCCCGCGGCACTATTAAGTGAGTCTTGGTCATTTAGAGTTAAACCATTGTAAAACGTATTAATTTGATGCACTTTAGTGAAACCGTGTTGTGGACATTTTCTTAAAAGCTCTTTAAATCGATCCCAATACTCACTAAACGTTTCCCCATATTGTTGTTCAAAGGTGATGATCTCATTCCTTAAAGAAATGGTCCGTGATGGTGGGAAAAAGTAGTTTATGAACTTGGTCTCTAAGTCAATCCATGTTGTAATGCTTTGGGGTGGTTCCTTATCAAGCCAAATCCGGGCTCGTCCCTCGAGGGAAAAAGGAAATAGTTGTAAACGAATGGCCTCTTGTGGCACCCCATTGTATTTGACGGTGTTGGCTAATTGTATGAAACGTTTGATATGAGCGTGTGGGTCATCATTAGTAAGGCCTAAAAATGGTGTAGCGGACACCATTTGAATAAAACCCGTTTTAAGTTCAAAATTATTAGCTCTAATATCCGGCACCACAATCGCGTCATCGTTTCCTTCAACGTGAGATTGTAGAATCTCAATCATTGGTCGATTATCCGTTGCCATCGTATTGTCGAAATCTCGATTCTCGGGATCGGCTTGAATGACTGTCTTTTTGTTTTTCTTCTTCTTCTTCTTTTTGGAAGAATTAGAAGTGTTTGGTACACAAATCGGTATGTATGTACGCGCGAGAGTGCGCATACAATTAAAACTTTGGAATGAGATAGGTGACCTCGGTCGACTTTGAGAGGAAAAGGATTTTCCCTCTCGAGGTGCAATATTAAAAAGCTACAAATATATATACTTAATAATAATTGAGTTGGCAAACCAATAATCGGTCATCCCTCTCAATATACGCACCAGCAAGCGGGGAAACGAGGTGGCACAAAGCACTTAAAAACCTTTTTCCTTAGACGGCCTTTTATAGCGCGTCGCCTTATACCCACCTTATAGTTTGTATATATCGAGTTCAAAAGTCTTACTAGTATTTATCTATTTTGCCCTTTTTTCTTGTTTTGGATGCGAATACAATAGTTAGGTGATGAAATCCCAACTAAGGTCTTATTTGAAAAGTAGGTAAATTTATTGTGCTACGTAATATAATATAATAAATGAAAAATCTTTTTGTATTTTTTAGAAAAATATATATTCACAAGAAAAATCGAAAGAAATCGAACTAAGAAAAACAACACTAATACGTAATATTTTTTTGGTGTAATACTTTTAGGAAAAAGTATTACTTTTGTATATTTTTTTAATTTTTTTGTTGCAAATCTTAGGAAAGAATTTGCTTTTGTGATTTTTTTATTTTTTTTTGTATTTTAATCTTTTTGATTTTTTTTTGTATTTTTGATTTTTGTGCAAGAAAAATAACGTTCAAAGCGAACGGATCCCAAAATCCAAACGTTTCACGAAATCGTCAATCGTAACGAGCGAAGCGGCAGCGGCGCCAATTTAATGTAGGATTTTTAGTCCAATTAAGCAATTAATGTTCGTTTCCTCGACTCGACTCGAATTGATCTCAAATTAACGTGGATTAATTTGTTCTTGGTAAAACGTATTTTTTTCTTGGTATTTAAAAAATTAAAAACTATTTAATTAACTACTAATTAATCTAATTTAAAAATCTATTTTAAACTAATTGTGAAAACTTTTAATAAAACTTAAATCTAATTAAACTAATACTATTTTTAAATAAAGCTATATTAATTGAAAACTATTTCTAAACAAAACTAAATTTTAAAACGATTTAAATAAAAACTAAAATTTAGAAACAAACAATTTAAAATTTATTAAAGTAATTAAAATATATTTTTTTATCTTTTTATTTTTTTAATTTAAACTTTATAAAAGAAAATTAATATAAAACTTTTTAATATAAAATTACTTAAACTAAAAACTTGTATAAAAACTTTTTAATTAAAATTTTAACTACAAAACTTAATTAAAATCTATTTAATTAAAACTGCCAATAATTATTACCCTATATTAATTTAATGATGCATATTACTACACAAATAAGAGTCTAGAGCAAATGGTTAAGGCGTATGACTGTGGGACAGGAGGTCCAGGGTTCGAGTTCCAGGAGGGATGTTTTGGCTAATAATATTTTTGGAATTTTAAACAAACAGACCAATAGGGTCTGTTGTATTTAAACATCACTTAGTAAAACAAAAATAAGCTATAACAATTTTTAACTAATGAGCAACTAAGCAGATAAAATAAGCAATCAACAAAATCAAAATAAGCTATAACAAACTAACAAATAAGCAGACAAAAATAACAACAATAAGCTAATAAGCTAAATCGGAATAATATTCAGCAGATCTATCTAAACCGGATATCCAAACATTAAGCAAAAATCAAATAGTCCTATAAGCTAAATGAGCAAACCTAGATAAGCCAAATCAACTTGTAAGCAATAAATCTCAAACTTACAAATCAGCAGATCCAAACTAATACAAAACCCGAACTAGATAAACCAAATATTAAGCAAATCCAAACTAAACATAAACAAATAAGCAGATCCTACTAAACTTACCAGTTACCGAAAATTAAGCAATACAAACTAACCCAATCTACATAAACTTAAACGATTCATAAAACGCAGATCCAACAAAACTAAAAACCAAATAAGCAGACTCAGATGTAGATTACTAAATAAGCAGCTTAACAACTAAACAAAACCAACTTAAAGCTAATAAAACAAGAAACATAAACCGAATCAAAAAAGCAGAATAATATTAAACAAAATAGTAAACATCAACAAAAAATTAAAAAGAGAGATTCAAACCTAATGACGATAACCGTTGGGACGAAGGTGGGAGCTGAACCCCCTTGTGAACCGAAACAAACAAACACCACCGAATATCATCATCATCCTCGAACCAACAAACAGTAACTTCTTGAACCTATATTGTTAACTTCCAAGTAGGGGAAGTTATTTCTACCACTTTTTATTTTAATATTTATTTAATAAAAAACAGAAACAAGATTAAATTTTAAATAAATTAAATAGAGACAAAATTTAAGAAAATTTAAATTTCATTAATATTAAAAACTGAGTACAATACTTGATTGAAAAGAAAATTACAAATAACCTAACATCTATTTTTCATTAAAATAAAAATTAAACTAAAAAGAAAGGCACCAAATTACACAAATGAGAGTGTTTTTATAGCCAACCCCCAAGGCTTCTTCATGAAGCTTCGAGAGTAATAAATCAAATCTGAGCCGTTTAATCCATCATTCTGCCTTCTCTCTCTTCATTGTCTTCATCTAACGGCTGAAGACACCCCTATGCACACGGATCACCAACCTAGAATGGGGGTGTGTTTGTTGTGTTTGTTGATAGGTGATGTGGACAATTTCTATTGGATGAAGTAGTGGTGGTGATGTGGATTATCCAATCAAAAGAGGGATTGGAGCCACGTATGATTGGAATGAGGACCACTGGTAGTGTTCACCTCCGGTTTTCATGGGGATTTAATCACCATCAGTGTGAATCACACGAATTGGGTAAAACCCCCAATTTTTATTTAGTAAATTTGTGATCCAGGAAAATTAGGGTTTATGGTGGCTCTGTATTTTTGTTGAGAGAGAAAAATAGGTGAGGGAATTCTTGTTATCATCGAATGGTTAAAGTGAGTGGGTGGGTAAATGAAGTTTTATTTAAAGCGTGTGTGGGTGGAGATAAATATGTTTGATAAAAACGTGTGAGGATGAGTGATTGTTTATTAGGGTTGACTAAATCATATGACCAAGTAATAACAAGAAAACTTGCATCGGTCCTTTCTTTGTATTCACCAAATGGTCATGGCCCAAAAGAATCCGCTTTTTATAAGTTTTGGGCCTTAATGGGCTTTTACTCCAAAGTTAAGTAACTTATACTCCATAATGGGCTTTTGGGCCCAATTCCCAAATGTGGGACCCACTTGGCCCAATTATCTTCGTAAATGATTAAATCCACTAAAACGAGCTCGATTTCGGCTTTCTTGTTCATTTCTTCAAAACCGTGTCGAATTGCCGGTTTTCGTGATCTTGGGCACACTTTTGATCTTTTGACTTTGTCTTCGTCTCTTTTTGGACTTTTCTTCAACATTTGACCGTGAAATCCCTTGTTTTCTTTCCTTTTGATCTTTTGTACCTATTTTACACAAAACCACACGTAATTCCGACTTTTACGATATTAAACACATGATTAGGTCTTGTTTTTCCTTGATTTCAGTGGCAAAAGGATAAGTGTTTACACACTTATTAGTTCTCTATAACGAGAGCTTTGGTACCAAACTGTAACACTCTCAAATTTCATATCGGTATAGCGGAAGAGTCTTTTAGAGTGTTACGGGATAGCACAATAACTCCAATCATAGACAACACATAAAAATGGTTGTACAAGGTTTAACATACATCCGTTCAATAAAAAGTTTTAAGTGTACAACAGGTCCCAAATTATACAGGTCATTTAAGTTTACAAAACATAGATCGAATGAACAATTTTATTATTATGTGTGCCATCAGAGTCGATCTACATCGGAATTACCTTCAAGCACCTGAGATAAAAACATGCAAAAATCATATCAGCGAATGCCGAGTGAATTCATAGAGTTTAATAAAATCGTTATATAAAACAATCGTTGAAATCAGAACACAAGTATAATATCAGAAGTAAGTCCTCGTATTGTTAGTCAAGCAATACATAAAGTAAAGCATACATCTTAAACCGTCCATGAGACCGTAGCCTCAATATTACCATTATAGGTAATATTATCATCGTTATTAGCATCGTTATCATATCAGATATTTAGATTACATTGGATTATTATTAGCCGCATGACATTGTTACCTTACTATCACAACAACGGGTCGCGAACTAGACAAAAAATTTGCCCATCTAAGTTAGTGTGTCGTCACAAAAATCACGCTATGTAAATCTTCTCATACACAAATTCGCTTACCAATCAATGTGGTACGACGGGGATCAACCGTCAAGGCGCGAACTGGGGTGATCGTCCCCAAATAGTACTATCAGATGCATAAGCGTCTACCAAATCTCGGTAGTTCAAAATTCATGCTAATGGGACTTTAATTGACATAACCTAACTACTAATAATCCTTTTTATCTCTTTTATTGGGTCATCGCATCATTCGGGTCCATTTCATTAAGCATACCATCGGGACTACTTGTGTACTATTTTTATCAAAAACTAGCATGTTATCTCCCTCGCGGGTTTACAAATAATTTAACAAAACATTTAAAAGAGTGCGAGGGTATGAACTCACGTTGATAATGAAAGGCGGATTATCGGCTACGGGCGTGCTTCGGTTACGGAAACCTATATAAATAATAATCGCTCTTAGACTTTTGTCCAATGACGTTATCAAAATAACAAGTATACATATGATGATTTTATACATATGATGATGATCAAGTGGGTTTATACATTCTGATTTACTCATTTTAGTGTTATGCATTGGTAACTTTTATACTAGTTTACTAGTTTTACTTATTTACATGTTTTAGGTCCAATAAGCCTATTATAAGTCCATTACCTTAAATTAGACCATTTTATACTTTTATTATCAGTATTATACTTTACATGTTGGGCCCAAGTGGCTTAAGCCCAATAAGTAAATTTATAAGTGTTTAGCCTATTTAGTTGAATTATTAGTCCAATAATGCTAACTTAGCCTGTTAATGTCCATATGTTATATAGTTCGGGTTTTATCAGTTTTTACTTGTATTAAGTACTTATATATCAGTATATGACTTTTAAAAAATTTACATTAGACGGGTCCGATCGTCTAAGTTTTATTTGACGAAAAACGTTAATTTTACGGTATTAACCGAAAAGACGTAAAAATCATGTTTATAGTTTTTATAACTTATAAAACTTACCAAACTACCATTTTTATAAAATGTCCATTCATTTATCCTTATACATATTTATATAAATGTAATATATAAGTTAGTGGGTTTTAATTTCACATTTTATACTATATTTATTTGAGTGCTTATATAATACTATTAAACTTTAATTTCACAAAATCTGATTTTTAGTTTCACTTTCACTATTTTTATCATATCTTGAGTTCTATAAGGAGATAGATGCTCATTTTTGGATGACATAAACTTCATATTATGTGCTATAAATAAGTTAGTTATAGATACTGCTCAATCCATGTCTAAGTATCCTTAACAGTCCCTACAAAACATACTATTCAGATTAGTATACTAATTTTGTTTTGATCATATCTCACTCATTTTGATGATTCCATAGCATTGCCAACTCTCACATGTGTATGACATCTACTACATACTGTAAATTGATTCCACCATGAAATTTTATCAGTTTATAACTTGGTTACTTACTTTTTTTATACAACCATCATTTTAAGCAAGATATTAACTTGTTACCTATGGTTTTTCATCTCTTTAATCATATTTATCAACACTTGATCCCCACACAACATTTTTATCATCATATATTCATCATATACATATACAATAGGAAAGTAAATACATTTGATCTTTACAAAAATAACAAGAAAAATGGAAAGGATGATCTTGTTTACCAACCAAGATTATATCTTGTTTTTAGATGACAATAACTTGATGAACACCAAATATATCTTCAAAATCATCAACCACCAAGATTGTTTGTTGAGAAATCAATCCTAGGACACAAGAAAATCACCTTCTTTGATTTTAATATGATCACCAATCAACAAGGCTTCAAGGTTTCTTCATGATGTGAGTAGATAACACAAGATTTGTGGCTAGAATTGATCAACAAGGGGTATTTGATGGTGAAGTGGGACGGCAAAGGAGGAGGGGTGAGAGAGTTTTGTAAGTTGTTTTGCATGTGTTATGAGTGCAAATGGTAAGTCTTAGGTGGTTTTGTGGTTTGAGTGGAAAGTGTAGCTTACTTGTTAAGCTTTGCTTAACAAGTGTAAGCAACTAGCTACAACTTGGGCACATCACATGTTGTGGTGTCATCATTTTGGCCGTCCATTTTAGTGGGGTGGGATAAACTTGTTTTGTCCCATCCCGCTAATTTACGGGTATTCCTCGATTCTAGTTTCCTCAATTTACGTGCCCTTGGGTCGTTTTACGAAAAACTTTTTTATGAAAAATGAATCAAGGGCACAATACGAATCTAATAAAAATTATCTCATCAAAAACGGAGGTTAAAAACGTAAATACGTAATCCTAAGGTTTCCGGTTTAGTCGTAAAGGACGCTAAATTATGCACGTAAGCCCAAATTTAAATCCGTAAATTGTGAGTTCATCAACCAACACTAAAATAAGTTTAAAAATATTATACGAGAAAATAATTTACTACCTGAAAATGTTAGATTGTCACTAGAAGAAACCGGAAGACACCAATATCCGTAGTACCTATGTCTTGACACCTCTCTTTCCACCTTCTTCGGATGAGATTGTGCGGTTTATGGGCGAATCTTCAAGGTCTACTGAGTCTAAGTCTTATTTTCCCCTAAAGGAAAAGGTGGTCGATCCGGGTATCAAAAATATTAAGCCATCTTAGTATCCATCTGATGAAATAAAAGGAAAGACTTTTGGAAACAATGGAGCTATGCTTTCACTTCATCCTACTTTCTACCACCGTGCTCAATCTTTGCTTGAGGGAACCTCGCCTACTTTTCTTTGGCTTGTCTTGTTCACCTTAAGCTTGTGCTATTTGATGGATGAAAACCACGTATTTGACCCCGGTGGATGTTCTTTAAGGTTCTTACCATTGTAACCAAGGGCGAGTCAGGCTCACGACCCGGTGAACAAAAACAAGCGCTTCTCAGGAGGCAACCCGATGATCTATCCTTTTTAATCGTTTTTATAATAAGTGTAGGGAGACCCTAGTATGTGTTTGTTGTTTTCTTTCTTATGATGTGCAGGGATTCGAGCTTTTAAAGATCCATTCTTGATGACTTTTGACGATACGTGATTCTGTGTACCCGTCTTCCTGGTTTTATCCTAATCTCTTTTGATTCACTATTTTGTATTCTTTAATATTAAAATAGGAATCACTTTAGTTGTCTCTTCGTTAGCAAGATTTAAACAACGTGCACAATATCTTAAGTGTAGGGGAGTTTACTCCCAAATGCTTAAACATTAAGGACAATGTTTATCTTAAGTGTAGGGGGGACTTCTATCGAAGTTAAGTGGGCTTTTCAATAAATTTTTCCTCATTTTAAACTAGAAAATTGATTTTTCGAAATTTTTTAAATTTTTTGATCTATTTTGGCCTAGTAGTATTTTTCCTTTGTTATCGTTATTTTCATTGCTAGAATAAATTTTATTAAATGGTTTTAATAAGTTTAGATGTCTTTGATATATTAGGCCCGTCATGAATCTTTTGACACAACTCGAGTTTACCTTATTTGAGTTCACTCTAGCTAGTATCCTTAACATGTTTAGATCATGTTTTGCTAGACTTTTATATAGGTAACTTTAAAACGCGAAAGTCTTAACTCATATGGGTTTAAGAACAAGAACTTTTCGCAAGTTCCTATAATTGATCCTAGAAAGGCGTTTATCAAGGGAACTTTCAAAAGAAAATTCTAAACTTGAAAAAGTATAAGAAGTTACAAGATCCTATAGATGACTTGAAAACCCAAAACTTTGATTTAATTGGCTAAGCATCCACGAGTCTCATTCATTGAGATTTTAAATTATGGAGAACAAGAGATGATAGAGTCAATTATAAGTTTGGTATTCTTTCATGAATTTATGTGAGTTAATTATGATCTTTTTCTTCCATCGCTTGTTAATAATTTTAATTGCAATAAGTATGGTTGTACGATTTGAAAAGTTACATAGCTTCTAGCACAAGATCGTTTAAAAGTTGCTCGGTATTAATTAGAGTTCATAGCCAAGGTATAACTTATTGAAGCGGGATGCGAAGATTGGCGAGTCCGAAAAGGCCCTAACAAGGCATGAGGGCTACATTTTGTTGCTAAAGATCCAAAGTGATGTGAAGAATCATTTATCAAAAATCAATATGAAGGATCGAGACATACGACGAAAATAAAATACTCCCCTAAAGATCATGGAGAAGTGTATCCAAAAAGACCCTAGCAAGGTATGAGGATAAATAGATCCAAGTCCTAAAAGGAGGCGGATAGTTGTATATCAAATCCCAAATAAAGATTTGAGAAAAATGAAGAAGTCATGGTCCAAGTATGAATAATCTCTCAAAAACTTCAAGTGAAGAAATTCCTATTATGAAGAGAAGACCATTATTTCAAGATCATCTCTCAAGATTCGAAGTATGAAGTCAATGCCAAATATCGATCCGAGAAAGGTCTCAAATCGTAAAGCGAGTTATGCCAAGATATGAACTTTATGAGGTTTCGAGAAGCAGTTTTAAAAGATTTTGTCCTTTAGCTAACTATTGATTAAATCGTCCTACTTTATTTTCGGCATAAATAACCTATCGAAATAAGTCAATAATGCATCCTTGTGATCATTCAAGACAACAATAAAATATAAGTGATACACCTAGGAATAAGGGAGTCTAAGTGAATAATTGAGCCACATGAGTTTGTGTTAGCTTACTAACTTATAATAACAATGATCTCGTTTTTAAGCTTAGCATGGGGAATGTGAAACTTGAGGGTGATAAACATTCATGACACCAAAGCCCTAATGTAAGTCTTTGATTTCTTTGCTTGTTTTCTTCCTTCAAGCATTTTGTAATTTTCTATCTTTTTAAGTTTCCTTATTGTCTAGTATTTAATAAAGGCCAAGGTGGGTTAATTATGATGGAGAATGTAAATCTTTCATTTTAATTAATGCATTGCATGAGGGCATTGCAATGGTCAAGTGTAGGGGATTTGATTGGTGTGAAAACACCCATTCTTTTACCACTTAATTATAATAATAACCAAGCCAAAACGTGTATTTAATGTCGTAAAAGTCGGAATTATGTGTTGTTTTTGTTTTTGTTGTGATTTAGGACCAAAAAGATGAAAAAGGAAGAAAACACGTGCTTTCACGGGCTTTTATCGAAGAAAACGATAAAAGACAAAGTCAAAAGATCAAGAGTGCAAAAAGAACAGAAGTCAAAGACCTATTCTGAAGATTTATCGAAGAAAAAGTCTAAAGACGGAAGTTTATCGAATTCTAAGAATCAAGTCTAATAAAAGAAGAAAATATTAAAACAAGTTCATTTTATCATTCGACAAATCCCGAGACAACGTCGAGAAAGACGAAGAAATTAAAAGACGAAAAGACAAAGAGAAAGAGAGAAGAAATCATACCACATCACCTCCTCCTATAAATACCCTCCTAATATGTCATTAGGAGGGTGTTAGTTAGTTTTTAGATAGATTTATTTTATGCATTAGGTGTAGCTAATTACTTTCTCTCTCTAGATTTACTTTCATGTTTTCAAGCTTTTTACATTAATCTTGTATTTGAATTTTTAATCTTCACCTTAATTTCAAGCTTTTAATTAATCATTCTCATTCTACCTTTCCTATTTTTAATCTTGTTTGATTTTCATAATCATGTTGTTGTTTAATCATGTTCTTTGATTGATTGATGTGTTTGTTTGATTATGCTTATTGGTTTTGATGTGTTTGATCTTTATAGCTTATTCTGTTTAGTGCTTATTGTGTTATTTTCTTATTTTTAATCAAGAGTTTTAATAGTTTATTTTTTATAAAAAGTTGATTTTAAATATTTTGATTATTTAGTGTTTTTAAAAGTTTTTAAATTATGGCTTATTAGCTTTTTCTTAAAATCATTTTGGTTAAGTTTTTGGTAAGTGCTTATTTGAATTATAGCTTATTTTTACTTTTTGCAAATTTTGTTCTTATCTGGGTTAACTAAACCCTAGCATTCCGGATAAGGGTGTTAATCTTTATTCCGAATTGCAAGAAACTCAACATTCCGGATAGTAGTAAATCTCTAACACCCCCAAATTACATTGCGCAGCGGAAATACACAACTGGGTACTGGTCTCAAACTTCATTTCACAATACTCTTTATACGACCTTAAAGTAGTACCTTTAGGAATATAATAAGGAAATAATTTAAATCAATGTCTAGAACCTTCAATCCCATGTAAAATTAGTTTAAAAATATCAGAGTAGCGTTTAGGTTCCCCAAAGATCTTGACCAATCGACAAACCTTTCACCAATTACTTGACCATATACAATAAATTGATGACAAACCGGAAAGAAATCTATTTTAGACCAAATTACTACAAAAGCAATCCAGCAATCCTTCTCCAGCAAGCTACGCAATTCATCAACTTCAATACCTGAAATACATGCTTAAATTATCAACACAACGGTTGAGCAAGTCTATAGGTTTAACAAAACATATTTGAACGAATCATAAAAATCAATCACAATTGTTTAATAGCATTGTGGCCATAAAATCTATTAATCATGCATTTCATCTTATAGCAATAGCTAATGAATTATATTAAGCTCATGACACCGACCCCTTAACTTAGTCACCCACGCCAAATGCCAGCATGACTATATGAATCCAGTGCCCCTACTAGGGTATTAGTTGCAAGTATACCACATTCTCATTCTCGTAAAATTATCCTTCCCAGAGGTTACTCAACGTAAGGCCCTGGTCTTAGATAGGGTCGTCAGCCCAATAGTACTATCATTATAATAAGCGGCTATTCCCAACTCACAACATCAAGTCAGAAGATAGTTAACGGCTCATGAATTTAGGGACTTTTGCAACGTAGGTACTTATTGATGGGATAGTTTTCACACACCTTTAGGAAAAGGAGGTAAAATAGTGGTAAGCGTTAACGAGTGATTTAGGAAAACCACAAGTTATGACCCAATGAGTGGGGATCGTTCTCTCGAGGAGGCACGTGTGTTGTGTAATGAATGATGATTTTGTTTGTGATTTTATTAACAAGAAGAAAAGAAGAGAAAATGACGAAGACGAAAAGAATAGAAAAATTAACAAAAACACTACTAGAAAGTTAAGACGTAGAACGTAAAAATGACAAAATTTAAAATTTTAACCTAAAAATTCCTAAAAATTACTAAAAATCCACACTAAAATTCTAAGAGTTTACAAAAAATCCAAACTTGTCAAAACCTTTTAATTAATTTAATAATGACTTTTTAATGCTAATTAAAGCCCTAAAAATCACTTTTAAATATTAAAAAGCCCCAAACAAGATTTAATAGTTTGTAAACCTCAAAAATGACCTAATTAAGCTAAAAACTATTTTTAAAAATTTTAAAACCAAATTAAACTATTTTTAAACTCGTAAAAACTATTAAAATCTATTAAATCTTAAATTAATTCTAAAAATTAATTGAAAAGCCTAAAAATTAATTGGAAAGTGAAAAAGCTCCTAATTTAATGTCTAGAATCTAGGAAAAATGAAAAAAAAATTAAAAATAAAACTTTCAATTTTTATAAATAAAATAATATTAAAATAATGTAAAAAATAAAAAGTTCCTAAATAAATTCTAAAAAATTCTCAAAAATCCTAAATATTCTAACTAAGACAAAAATGTAAATTAAAGCTCCTAAAACCTCTTAATTAATTTTATATTAATTTTTAAAGTTTAATAAAAAACCTAAAATCAAATAAAATTAAAAATTAAAGTTTTTGAAAACTTTTTGATATGTAAACCTCACAAATATAAATTAAAACTTAAAAACTATTTTTTTTTGTATTTTTTAATTACTGTTTACTATTTTTAATACACTTTCTAAATTTAAACCTAAAAATAATCCTAATAAATAATTAAATAAAAGGAAAAATAATATTTTGACCCAGAAAAATCCTATTACCTATAACTAGCCTAGGAAAAATTAAATAAGCCAAAAATGCTTATCCAATAAGCCAGGAATAAGCCAAAAGGCTACGACTTATTTATTAAGCACAAAACTCAAAAGGGGTTAAATAAGTTTGCTTTGCACCCTTGGTCAGTAAAAGACCCAAGCGCGCAGTGGTGAGTTGTGTGTGTTGTGAACGTGTGGTCGCGGGTTCGAGGTGTGCAACCCCCTTTTTGCTCTTATATTTTTTTTTTCTTTTTTAAACTTCAAACCCAAACTTGTTAACACTATTATGCTTACAACACAAGTCCAATACCCTTTTTTAGCCAAATTTAATCAAGATTAAAAAAAACGTGGCCAGTATCTTCTTTTCTACACAAGCAGATTTATCTTGTTTTCTTCACAAGTGAGTTTAGCCAAGAGGAGCTTGGCTGTGAGCTTTTTGGTGGTGTTTTTGGAACAATCAAGGCACCCCTACACTCTTTGGAGTGTAGGGAGTCACAATCAAGCAGAAAACAAACACCTTTAGCACAAAAATTGCACAATCAAAACAAAACCAAGTTGCTGATGTCTATTTCAAGGTCTGGTGGTGTTCTTGCTTAACAGCTTGCACTATGATGAGTTTCCAAGGCTAGGATTTTGCATACAAGCTCAACAAACTCTCATACAAACAAATCAAACCCTATAACAGCCTAACTTCTAGCAGATTTCAAGATGTGATGCACAATCTTACCAAAACTTAAGTAGAAAATGACTAAACGATTTTTAAACTTCTTTTTCACTTTTTAGACACTCAACATGCTTCAAATTCTTTCCAAACTTGTAACTAAACTAGTTGCAATCCTACACTACCCTATTGAACCTATCTAACACGTTTTTAAACACAATAAAAGGTTTTTAACCTTGCTTAAACCCGTATCCAAACAACCCTTTAAATTTTGTTTTTCACTTTTTAACAAACCAAATCAAATCAAACATACTCAAAACTGGTTCACTAATCATCTAACATGCATACAACACTTAGATAGCACAAACCAAACCAGATTAACACACTTTCTAACACTTAGCATACAAAATCACAAGAACTTCAACTTTTTAAATAGGAAAATTGAAACATGGAAATACCTTGTTGGTCTCACATCCAAGACCAACTAAGGCTGGTTTAGCCTTCTCAAATACACTCGGGTGTATGTAGAAACTAAGATCAAAACAAATCACCAAACTTAAACATGCTAAGAAGAAAATTAAAAGAACAAGCAAAATATATGTATATTCTGTTTTACTTTTTTCTTCCTTAAAAACTTTTTCCACAAACTTTTAATACGTTTTTCTCTCAACTCTAACACCAAATAACTCCTAATGAATCCAAAACAACAATTTCTGAAACAAGTTTCACCAAGAAATCTTTAAATTCAGAAAACCTTGAAACAATTTTGAAAAACAAAATTTATTTCACCAATTAAATTTGGAACTCAGATTTTCCTTAAAAACTTAATACCAACTTTTTAATAATCAAAAGGAATTATACTTGTATTATAAACAAACACCAACTTTGCATTAAATAAAAAAGGAATTACAAAAATATTAAAGGAAAATCTGGAACAAGTAAATAGAGACACAGGTCGTCTCTATTTATACACTAGAAAGAAGGTCCTAGAATCTCAAAACCCTAAACATTGAATTGCCTAAAGTTCCCTTGAAGTCTTGGTCTTCAAAATCGGTCAAAACTTGCCCATGTGATATGCCAACTTGGAATAATTGATCTTGGACGTCCAATAAAGCTTTGGGAGCAAGGAGTTGGTTATAATCGTTGATGCTGTCGGGGTATTGGGTTTTGGGTGAAAGTGACGCAGCAGGGGAGGTCCCTACTGCTCACATGGGTGTGTTGGTGGGGTGGTTAGGAGGTGGGTTAGGGTGAGGTGAGGGTTAATTAATAATCTGCACTTAATTAAAACATAACCCTTTGATTTGAGTGATAATCATAATTAGGGTTTATGGGTAAATAGGTTTACCAGGTTAGTGTTTAATCTAAAAAGGTTTTAGGGAAATTCAAATCCCTTGTTTAGTGGGAAAGGTCATGTTGACCATTTGACTGGTATTTAAATAAAACGGGGTTGGGCTTGTGGACGGGTTTGGGTAGGATATGGGTTAATGGGTGGGCAGGGCTGAGGTGTCACAAGCTGAGTGGGTGGGAAAGTTTGGGTAGTTGGCAGATCAGGTCCCCAATGTTTCTCATTCCTTCCACTTTGTTTATAAATGCCATCAGCGCCTATTCTTCCTTTATCAACGTTTGCCAAGTTGTCATTTTTGGCACAAAACCTTTAAAAACTTTATCCAAGGGTTTCTTTTGGATATTCTTGATTTTCCAAGGGCTGAACTTGTAATATCTTCAAACATAAAGGACCACACTTGTACAATTGACATTTGGAGGGTCAATTGTGACAAGTTCTTCAAAGATGAGGGGCCATTCTTGCCAATTCTTCAAACTTCAAGGGTCTTTTTGCAAAATTCCAAACTTGGGCCCGGTTCATTGTGCGACTTCGTTTCCCGTGTTCGTTTTTGATTGATTCTTGTGATCTTTTGCCAATTCCTCAATATCCATACCTAAAAATACACAAGTAACAAACACGAGCATATATTTGGCATATTTTATCATATTTAATTGATTTTAAGCCCGATTTGGACGATGAGACCATGTATAAAAGCAGTCTCATCACTTCCCCATACTAAACCATTGCCGTGCCCTCACGCAATGCTAGAATAAAGTATCAAAGCATCTCCAAAATTTAATTTTATTCATTTTATTGAAATGATAAACTAGCTATACTACGACTATTACTACTACTTGCGTTTTAGACATAATGTATGATTTTCATCGCAAAATGGGACGTTTAGGTTCATAGAATAAGAACACGTGAATGCTTCGTTAGAAATAATTTCGTCGTCCTCGATTTTTACCTTAATTCCATGCCAAGCGTGCAACGAGATCATTGTCATTATAAGTTAGTAATGATAACACTACTCATATGCCCTAATCACGTACTTATTCTCCCATTATTCCTAAGTTGTATCTCTTATATTTTATTTTGTCTTAATGATCACGAGGATACATCATTGACTTATGCGATAATAGAGATTTAGGTCTAAAAATAGATTCCTAACGGTGTAACTAAGACCATCAAATCAATAACCCCTCCTAATAGACGACGATGTCAAAAAATTAAGTTGACAAGAAGAATCGATAAACACGGTTTTATAACGGTTTTGAACATGAGACTTATTACCAAGACTTTTATACGCCCCCTAACGGAAGGACCTTATTATCTTTGGTTTACCTCCATCTTTTATTCAACTTCGCCATGAAGCTTTTATTATGACTTCGGTCTTGCCTTGCCTTTTATTACCCGCCTCATCGGTGGTTTTATTAGCCAAAGACGTATATCCTCACGCTAAATCGAATTTTGGATCTTTAAAGCTTCGAAGATTAAGGCTTGATTCACTTTCGATTTTGCATAGATTTTAGGCCTTGTGGGGCTTCAAATTGTTTGCTAGATTTAGGTGAGCACTTGAAATCTTATTATTAGGTGAAGCTTTCGATTATTGGGGTGCCAATACTTCAAAACCGTGACGCTGGCGATACCTTAATGTCTTCCCAATTTAATTAGACGGAAGCTACTAGAAAAGACTAGAAACCCAACAATCCTAACTAAACCGCTAAATCAATATTTATTAAGCAAAAAATATTTACAAGCGAAGGGAGAATAAGCAAACAACGAGAACACATGAGTTTTTGAAAGAATACGAGTACTCTACGTTTAGCATAGTAACTTATAATTAACTCTATCATTTCTCGTCCTCATTTAAGAGACTTAGCCTAATGTGTAGTTAAGGAATCAAAGCTAAGTGCTCAACACGCACGGTCGAGTCAAAAATTACTCTTATTCTCGCCATCGGAAAATCTACATTCGTGTCTTCAAACACTTATAAAATATGAGAAAAATTTTAAAATTTGGCCATTTTTAGCCTTATTTTGCAAGAAAACGGTAAACAAAACGATAAACTTTGGAAAGCGTGAAGGTTTGGCAAGGCAAGTATCTATTCACCCCCCCATACTAAAGTTAAACATTGTCCTCAATGTTTCGAGTCTAGGGGTGCAAACACCCCCATACTAGAGACGTAGTCGAATGCCTAATCTAGCATGGAAAGGGTGTAACCAATAAGTAATAGCCGTTTATGAAGTGTGCTAAAAACCTAAGGATAGAACATAAAAGGATATATCATATGGATATTGGGAAAGGCCTCCAAAGCAAACGATCGAGTGCTCCCATGAAACGAACACGAGAGGCTCCAATCGTGAAGATGATAATCTAAAAATCACAATGCACAAAAAACCACGAAACAAAGGTTGGAAGGGCACAAATCCCCTCACATTAAACTAATTAGAAAGCAATAATATGTACATGGATAAGCATGGGTCTCCCCCACGAGGCACCTTGTTTTTGATATCCGAGTCAAAAGCTCGACTCGAATCCCCATAAATGTGATCATTTAGGGATAATCATGGTATGGTCAATTTTTGGTGGGGCTTACATGATAAACAAGGCCCAAAAGCACGTGGAGTACTTTAAAAACCCGATAAACGTATACCGGGGTCAAAGATAGCGTCCTCGTTTTCGGATGAAAGACGAAACAACGCTTCTTCAACACAAACCCCAATGGGGTAGAAAATAGGAGAGAAGAAATAGAAGGGTGGGACAATGGGTAAGTCAAAACATTGAGCTACTCGAGGTAGACTCGCACCAATCAAATGAAAAGATTTTCCATTTATTGCATCGGTGGAAGACCGAGATTTCCCTATATAAGCAATTCCAGGATCAAATATCTCGTCCTCGGTGGAGAAAGGGGAGGGAACATAAGGGGATTCCCCCACACTAAGTCTACACAAAGCATCGTCAAAAGGAGAAGACGAGCTTGTAGTACTCAATAAACGCGGTGATGACGGAGTTAGAATTGTAGAAAAACCTTTTAAATTAAATTCAAAATCTTTTCCTTTTTCATCTTTTAAACTCTCCTTGTGAAAACCCGATTTGATTATGTCAAAAATATTTGGTGTATCTAAAACAATGTTAGTCACACTAAAAATTCTCACATTTTGAAATCTTTTTGGTTTAGGTGGTGGCAAGTTTTCAAAACGTTTGTCAACAAAGAAAACCTCCCCATCGGGATCAACGTATTCATCATCCGAAGATTCACTCGAGATTGGAATCATAGGCTTAACACTCTTAACCTCCACCGGCGGAGGGGACGGAACTTCATTTTTCTCAACAACTCCTAAAACTCTATTTGAAATCTTTTTGCAAATGTTTTTGATGGAATCGACATTGTACAAAGATGTGATCGAATATACATGAGAAAGAGTGGAGTTTTGGGTTGCATTAATGACGAGTTCTTCCTCATTGAAACGAAGAGTATTTTTTCTTGCATGCACATCGATAAGTGCTCTCGAGGTATCCAAAAAAGATCGACCTAAAATTAACGGAACTTTAGGATCGATGGGAATATCAACAACAATGAAGTCTACAGGATAGTAGAACTTTCCAACTTTCACAAAGACGTCCTCGGCAACTCCACAAGCTAGAATCGTAGAATGATCGGCCATTTCGATTGACATTCTTGAAGGAGTGAGATTTGGAAGATTGAGCGATTTAAAAATCTCAAGAGGCATCAAATTAATACTAGCACCAAGATCGGCCAAGGCGTAGCATTCTTCCATGTCTTGGATAGCACATGGGATTAAAAACTTTCCAGGATCACCGACTTTTTGAGGTATGCGGCTTAGAAAGACCGAAGAACAACTAGACGATTTTTGCAATTTTTCTTTGTTATTCAACATACTTTTGAAGTTCGCGGCAAATCGAGGCATCATGACTAAGGCGTCGGCAAAACTTATATTAAAATGCAAATCACGAAACATTTTCATAATGAGTTCAAATTGATAATTATTTCGTTCTTGTGCCTTTTCCTTGTTTCGTCTTGAAGGGTAGGGTAAAGGTGGTGTGGGTTGGGGCAAATTAGGCATAGGCATCGGCCTTGGAATCTCGGGTTCCATGATTGGTGTTGGTTCAACCGTAGGTGTGGTTTGAGCGGTACTTCGTGGGCTTTGAATTTGCTCCTTTTCAACCACAACCTCGGGTTGTTTCTCTTTTTCCTTCTCCATAGAAGTACTTGGACGAGAAATGGGTTCTTTGAAAGTTTTACCACTACGAGTAGTAATAACCTTCAATTCTCCTTTCGGGTTTACGATGGTATCACTAGGAAGACCACCCGAAGAAGAGGGCTTACACATGATAGCTTCAAACATTTTAGCCATACGGTCTTCAAACTAAGATTGCCTAGCATCCGCTTTTAACAACTCTTGCTTAATCTCATGTTGTCCTTGCTCCATTTTTTGTTGATTTTGTTGGAGTCGTGTGACATTTCCTTCCATTTTATTAGCATGAGTTTTAAGTTCATTAGCCAGTTCGTTCTTAAGCTCGTTTTTCAACTCGGATCTTAAGCTAACCATTTCACGTTGCATGTTGTCAAACTTAGCATCATTAGCCTTAGCATAATTCAAAAATTCTCCTTGAAGATTTTTGGTGTGATCATTTTGAAAACCTTGGGCATTGTTTTGAAAATCACGGTTTTGATTTTGGTTTGAAATTTGCCCATTTCCACTTTGGTAATTACCTTTGTTATAATTTCTTTGATTTCCTTGGTAATTTCCACCTTGGTTGTTGTTGCGATAGTTATTAGCATTTTGATTTGGTGGAGCTTGATTTGAACGAGAACCTTGACCGATTTGGTTATAAGTTCCCGTGGCTACAAAAGCATTCGAAGTGTTACCATCCGCGGTAATGCACTCGGAAAGATCATGAGCTCCCCCACACGACAAACAACTTTTAGAAACCGCTTTAACCGAAGCGATGTTGGAAGCTTCTTGAGCCTTCCAATGGGACATAAGGTTAGCAAATCTATCGAAAAATCGGTTTTCTTCATTTGCTTCATCATGTAATGCATTGATACTTTGAGACGATGATGAGCCCCTTTTGGCAACACTCGGTGTGTGACGAGGGCAATAAACCTTAGACCTATTCTCGATTATGACCAAAGCTTCTTCAACTGTTTTACACAAAAAATTACCACCCGCGGCGGCATTTAAATAATCTCTTTCATGATCGTTAAGTCCATTGTAAAACGTGTCGATTTGGTGCAAATCGGAAAAACCGTGATGAGGACATTCATGCAACATCTCCTTAAACCTATTCCAAGCCGTAGAAAAACTTTCATTTGATTCTTGTGAAAATTTAGAAATCTCGTTTTTCAAATGCGTAGTCTTAGAGGGCGGAAAAAATTGGTTTACAAACTTTGAAACGAGATCCTTCCACGTCAATATAGAATTGGGTGGCTCTTTCTCTAACCAAATTTTAGCGGGCCCCACTAAGGAATACGGAAAAAGCATCATCTTAATCGAGTCATTCGAGACATCCTTAAACTTGCACGTGGCGGTAAGACGATTAAATTGGCGGATATGGTTGTGGGGATTGTCCTTCTCATCACCACGGAATTTGTTGTTTTGGATCATCGACAACAAACCCGTTTTCACCTCAAAATTCTCCGCAAGGATTGCGGGAATCACAATAGCTTCTCCATAACCCTTGGTGGGTGCTTGAAGTAACTCCATCATAGTTCGATTCGCCATGGTTGGTTCTTCTCGTACAATGGGTTCGTCAATAGGAGACTCCTCACTAGAATGAGTTGGAGTGGGAGTTTTGTTCTTGCGTCTACGTGCACGTTTTGCTTGATTACGAGTGAGCATAAACGTCACGTACAACGTGGAGACGAGCAAAGAAGATTCTTTTTGGTATTTTGTGTTTTTCAATTTTTTTGTGGTTTTTGATTGTATTAACCTTTTTTGGAAATTGGTGAATGTATTAAGTAGACAATGAGTCCACAAATCTCCTCACTAATCAAATCTCTTGATTAAAAAGGCCTCAAGGAATGAAAACGATCACGTGGAGTGAACGCCTTCGTTGACTTTAGAACGATGGTGGAACACCAAATCGTTCAAGAGGGTTTAATCAATAGAAACCAAGAAAATATATATGATACTTAAGTAATACTTTGGGCGGCAAAACCCTCGATTCACTCTCAAAATCAAATACGCACAAGCAAGCGGAGGAAACGAGGCGGCGCGAAGCACTTAAGAGCCTTTTTCCTTTAGGTCGTGAAATACAACCGCCTTATACCCACCTTATAGTTTGTATTATCAAGATTAAGCTTCACGAAAGTATTTATCTATTTTTGCCTTTTTTCTTTGGTTTGAGATTCGAATACAATGATCGAGTGACGAAATCCCGAATCAAGGTTGTGATTGCTCACGTATTTGGAGTACTTGTGTATTTATTGTTCTACGTATACAATATAATAATAATATTCACACAAAAACCGAAAAACGATAATACGTATTAATAGAGTGCTATTAATACAAATACTATTATGGCTAATATAAAAAACAACAATGGTTCAATCAAAACACAACACGCCTCCCCGGCAGCGGCGCCAAAAGTGATGGGATAGTTTTCACACACCTTTAGGAAAAGGAGGTAAAATAGTGGTAAGCGTTAACGAGTGATTTAGGAAAACCACAAGTTATGACCCAATGAGTGGGGATCGTTCTCTCGAGGAGGCACGTGTGTTGTGTAATGAATGATGATTTTGTTTGTGATTTTATTAACAAGAAGAAAAGAAGAGAAAATGACGAAGACGAAAAGAATAGAAAAATTGACAAAAACACTACTAGAAAGTTAAGACGTAGAACGTAAAAACGACAAAATTTAAAATTTTAACCTGAAAATTCCTAAAAATTACTAAAAATCCACAATAAAATTCTAAGAGTTTACAAAAAATCCAAACTTGCCAAAACCTTTTAATTAATTTAATAATGACTTTTTAATGCTAATTAAAGCCCTAAAAATCACTTTTAAATATTAAAAAGCCCCAAACAAGATTTAATAGTTTGTATACCTCAAAAATGACCTAATTAAGCTAAAAACTATTTATAAAAATTTTAAAACCAAATTAAACTATTTTTAAACTCCTAAAAACTATTAAAATCTATTAAATCTTAAATTAATTCTAAAAATTAATTGAAAAGCCTAAAAATTAATTGGAAAGTGAAAAAGCTCCTAATTTAATGTCTAGAATCTAGGAAAAATGAAAAAAAAATTAAAAATTAAACTTTGAATTTTTATAAATAAAATAATATTAAAATAATGTAAAAAATAAAAAGTTCCTAAATAAATTCTAAAAAATTCTCAAAAATCCTAAATATTCTAACTAAGACAAAAATGTAAATTAAAGCTCCTAAAACCTCTTAATTAATTTTATATTAATTTTTAAAGTTTAATAAAAAACCTAAAATCAAATAAAATTAAAAATTAAAGTTTTTGAAAACTTTTTGATATGTAAACCTCAAAAATATAAATTAAAACTTAAAAACTATTTTTTTGTATTTTTTAATTACTGTTTACTATTTTTAATACACTTTCTAAATTTAAACCTAAAAATAATCCTAATAAATAATTAAATAAAAGGAAAAATAATATTTTGACCCAGAAAAATCCTATTACCTATACTGTGCAACCCCCTTTTTGCTCTTATATTTTTTTTTCTTTTTTAAACTTCAAACCCAAACTTGTTAACACTGTTATGCTTACAACACAAGTCCAATACCCTTTTTTAGCCAAATTTAATCAAGATTAAAAAAAAACGTGGCCAGTATCTTCTTTTCTACACAAGCAGATTTATCTTTTTTTCTTCACAAGTGAGTTTAGCCAAGAGGAGCTTGGCTGTGAGCTTTTTGGTGGTGTTTTTGGAACAATAAGGGCACCCCTACACTCTTTGGAGTGTAGGGAGTCACAATCAAGCAGAAAACAAACACCTTTAGCACAAAAATTGCACAATCAAAACAAAACCAAGTTGCTGATGTCTATTTCAAGGTCTGGTGGTGTTCTTGCTTAACAACTTGCACTATGATGAGTTTCCAAGGCTAGGATTTTGCATACAAGCTCAACAAACTCTCATACAAACAAATCAAACCCTATAACAGCCTAACTTCTAGCAGATTTCAAGATGTGATGCACAATCTTACCAAAACTTAAGCAGAAAATGACTAAACGATTTTTAAACTTCTTTTTCACTTTTTAGACACTCAACATGCTTCAAATTCTTTCCAAACTTGTAACTAAACTAGTTGCAATCCTACACTACCCT